>JAOPSE010000020.1:44987123-45135279 GCA_029449295.1 Zea luxurians | reverse complement strand
GACCTACAAATTATGTCAGTGCCGGTGGCAACCTCTACTGTCTAGTGATTGTTGATGACTTCTCAAGATACACTTGGGTGTTCTTTCTCCATGACAAATCTGAAGTTGCATCTATATTCAAGAAGTTTGCCAAGAAAGCACAAAATGAATTTGATTGCAAGATTAAGAAGATTAGAAGTGACAATGGCAAAGAATTTGACAACACCAACATTCATGAGTACGGTGATGAAATTGGGATCAAGCATGAAGTATCTGCCACATACACACCTCAACAAAATGGAGTTGTTGAAAGGAAAAACAGGACCTTGATCACTCTTGCAAGAACAATGATTGATGAGTATAACACACCGGAGAGGTTTTGGGCCGAAGCTGTCAACACTGCCTGTTATGCATCAAACAGGCTATTTCCTCACCGGCTACTTGAGAAGACTCCGTATGAACTGCTAAATGGAAAAAAGCCAGACGTCTCTTTCTTCCGGGTGTTTGGGTGCAAATGCTACATCTACAAGAAACGCCATCATCTAGGGAAGTTTCAAAGACGTTGTGATATTGGTTTTCTTTTGGGTTATTCATTAAAGTCCAAAGCATATCGAGTATTCAACCATGCCACTGGTATGGTAGAAGAAACATATGATGTGGAATTTGATGAGACTAATGGCTCCCAAGGAGCACTTGAAAATCTTGATGATGTAGGTGATGAGCCACTTAGGGAAGCAATGAAGAACATGCCTATTGGAGCTATCAAACCAAAAGAAGATGAAGAAGAGGTGCAAATCATTGACAGACCTTCTTCATCAAATGTACCACAAGATGATGATAAAGATGAGAGGCATGCAAATGAAGATACATTTGTCTCTCATGAACAAGCAAGGGTACAAGCCGAAAATGTTGATGCTCAGGATCTTCTTCCCAAGTGGTCAACAGGAGAAATTCATCACTGCTTCAAGATCATCCTCAAAGCCAAATCATCGGGAGTCCTTCAAGGGGTTATTACTCGATCCCATAGACATGCTTCTTTTATTGAACATCACTCTTTTGTTTCTTGTGTTGAGCCTACTTGTATAGATGAGGCGCTACAGGATCCGGACTGGGTGAATGCCATGCATGAAGAACTTAACAACTTCACCCGTAACGAAGTTTGGACCCTGGAGAAGCCCCCAGATGCAAGAATCATTGGAACAAAGTGGGTGTTCAGAAACAAACAAGATGATCAAGGTGTGATTGTAAGAAACAAGGCAAGACTTGTCGCAAAGGGATTCTCTCAAGTTGAAGGCTTAGATTTTGGAGAGACCTTTGCACCGGTTGCTCGACTGGAAGCCATCCGTATCCTACTTGCATATGCATCATGCTATGATATAAAACTTTATCAAATGGATGTAAAAAGTGCATTTTTAAATGGCTTCATAAATGAACTTGTGTATGTTGAGCAACCGCCTGGATTTGAAGACCCTAGATATCCTAACCATGCTTACAGGTTGTCCAAGGCGCTTTATGGGCTAAAGCAAGCTCCAAGGGCTTGGTATGAGCGTCTTCGCGACTTCCTCATCGAAAAGGGCTTCAAGATCGGGACCGTCGACACAACTCTCTTCACAAAGAAACATAACGGTGATATTTTCATTTGTCAAGTATATGTTGATGATATAATCTTTGGCTCGACAAATGACTACCATTGCAAGGAATTTGGTGAGTTGATGTCGAAGGAGTTCGAGATGTCAATGATTGGTGAGCTAACATACTTCCTCGGCTTTCAAGTCAAGCAAATGAAAGATGGTAACTTTCTCTCACAAGAGAAGTATACCAAAGACTTGTTGAAAAGATTCAACATGGAGAAGTGCAAACCAATCAAGACCCCCATGCCTACAAATGGACATCTCGACTTAGATGAGGGAGGTAACCCGGTTAATCAAACTCTCTACCGTTCTATGATTGGTAGTTTATTGTACCTTACCGCATCTAGGCCCGATATTATGTTCAGTGTCTGCATGTGTGCTAGATTTCAATCTAATCCTAAGAAAGCTCATCTTAGTGCTGTTAAGAGAATTCTTAGGTATCTCAGGCACACCACAAGCGTTGGTCTGTGGTATCCCAAAGGAGCTACTTTTGATTTAACTGGGCTATTCCGATTCGGATTATGCCGGTTGCAAAATTGATAGGAAAAGTACTTCTGGGGGATGCCATCTGCTTGGTAGATCACTAGTTTCATGGACATCCAAAAGCAAAATAGTGTTGCCTTGTCAACTGCCGAAGCGGAATACATTGCCGCAGGTGCTTGTTGCACACAAATTTTTATATATGAAACAAACTCTTCTAGACTATGGCATAGTTCTAGAAAAGGTACCTTTGTTGTGTGATAATGAGAGTGCTGTTAAAATTGCTAATAATCCTGTACAACACTCTCGCACCAAGCACATTGATATCCGTCATCACTTCCTTAGAGATCATGTTGCTAAAGGAGATATCATTTTAGAAGGAGTGAGGTCGGAAGATCAATTAGCGGATATTTTCACTAAGCCACTTGATAAGACCCGCTTTTGCAGGTTGAGGAATGAACTAAATATTCTTGATCTCAGAAATTTTATGTAAAATGTCAAATGGAGTTGTCAAGCCTGCATTGCATGTTTAAATTCCTTATATTGAATCTAGGGCTTGTCTAACCTAGTTAAGATAACCGCCAACAAAGCGAGTGAAAAAGCTTAACTCGGTCAAACTTGACAAGTCTTAGTTTTTAAGCTTTTAGCACTTAAATTCTTACTTTTTATGCAATTATTGGTTCTTGAAATATGCATGAGGTACTGCACTTAGGGGGAGTATTCAAAACTCAAATCACTCATGAAAACCCCTATTGCAAGCCAAAATGCAAATTTCACCATTTGCCTATTTTCTCTAAAAATTATCTAGCCTATGGCAAAATATTTTGAAAAGTATATGAGGGTGCCAATACCTGTCCCAACAAGTGTTATTTTGTGTGATTATAAGTTGGGATTTGGTTTGGTTGGGAGTTAGATAGAAAAATTCAAATTTTCCAAACTCCCCTCTGTCTGGGCTCACCGGACAGTCCGGTGTGCACCGGACACTGCACTGTGCAATGTCCGGTGCACCGGCAGCCGCGCGCTAAAATTCCTTTCTCCTGTGCGCTGTCCGGTGGTTCACCGGACATAGTGCGCTATCCGGTGTGCACCGGACAGGCACTGTAGACTGTCCGGTGCGCCCATATCGCGTTTTAAAAAAAGGCCTCCAGCCCGACCGAGCCAGAGGCTCATCTTTTCACTGCCTAGCTCTCTGTCTCTGGCGTCTCCCTCACTCCGTCGGCGACCTTCCCCCCACCGGCGACTCTCCAGCGACCTGGTGCCCTCGTGCCCCTCTCCTTCCCTCTCTGGTGAGCAGCCCTTCCCCCTCTCCTTCCCTCTTTCATTTTCTCCCCTGCTCTCGGTTTGAGAGGCAGTGAGGCACTCAAGTCTCCACCCCTTGTCCATCTTTCAAATTCTTGTCAAATCCAATGAATCCAAAAGGTGGAATGTGTTCAATTGTCCCCATTGTGCATCCCTGCAGGTTCTTAGCTCCTTCGGGAGGGTTTTCCCACCTCAAATAGCCGTTTCACCGTAAACCTAATTTCCCGCACGCCACGTGCTCGGTGAAATGCCAACCAGCCAAAATGCTCCAATTGAACCCAAATTTTTCAGGCACCTTCACAACACTTCCAGCAACATCCTTGCCAAATTTCACGCTAATCCGAGTTTCCAGGCTTCAATTTCACTCAATTCCCCATTTCGAGCGATCGTTTCCGAGCCGAGTGTCCTAATCCGTTTTTCTTCGCCTAAATTTAAACCAAGCACACACTTCACTCATATTCACCTATATAAACCTAATCGTGAAGTATCGGCTCAATTCCATATCGTTTCGTGCCTCAATTCGAATTCCAAACCTATTTATCCTTCAAACGTCGTTTTCACGGCGTTTGACTTCTCGATCGTCTCATCTTGTGTTTCCTGTGCCATATTTCTCTTGTGTATGTATTTACTCACATTTCATATACTTATGACTATGTGACTAATACGTGCTCACCTCTTCTGTCATTTCAGTGACCTTGATTGCACGTGTGCCGTCTCCCGTCCTGCCTGGATTGTCACCTCTCGTGTGAGCTTTCCAGGTAGTCATCTCATCTTTTGCTAAATCTATTGGATATTTTTCGCCCTGTGCTTAGTCACTCTCTCTCATTTGCAGACATCAGTTCAGGATGCCGCGCACGAAGAATGTGTCGGCGCCAGGGGGAGGCGATGATGAGAATCCTCGTCGCCCCTTCAGGCAGGTCAAGGGGAAGACTGTTTTACTTGGAGCAGCAGGAAGGCCGCAAGAAGCGGCGTACGGACAGAGCAGCCCGTGCAGCGGCAGCAGCTGCATCAGCCGCTGCGCAGGCCGAGCTTGGAGATCAGCCACAGACTCCATCCGATCAGATTGCATATCGCGTTCGTCGTCTCGCCTCCCGGCATCGCTCCTCCACTCACACCTCTGCTTCCACTCCGCCACCCACTCTGCCTGCTCCCGTCACTCCTATTGCTCCATCCACCTCCACAGCCATACCCACTACATCCACTACGCCAGCTTCCACTGCTCCTCCTCCTCCCGCTCCCGCTTCAGCTCCTCCTGTCCCTCCACCTTGATTCCGGGAGCGCGATGAGACTGAGGTTCGACCCCTGGCTACGGATCCTCGACTGTTTGACCTTCAGCATGCTACAGCGGCACGGGTACGTAGGTTCAGATACGTACCTGTGGAGTCTTGGCTACCAGCTCAGAGAGACCCTGCAGCAGGTGACCTTTTCAGCACACGTACTCAGGAGTCGTTTTTTAGAGCTCAGATGTCTGCTCAGATAGCTCTGCGAGTGCACCGGCTTTTGGATCTTCCAGCCTTTCTGCTTGCAGCCGGTGCTGACTCTGAGGCGCACCTCACCTATCTGCCTGGCCTTCAGACCCTTTTGACTACCAGCGGCAGGTATGTTGAGTGGGTACGAGTCTTCTACGCCTCTGTTTGGATTGACCCGGATCATCACTGGATGAGGTTTCGCTTTGAGCGCGAGGATGTCACCATTACTGCCAGTCAGATCCGCCAGCTTTTTGGATTTCCCGAGTCGACGACTCGTCTTCACAGCCTCTGCTACGGCACTTCTGATCCTCCTCGTCGCCCTCACGGCGGTGTGGCTCCGGGTACAGCTCATGTCACGGCTCTGTTCCGCCCGCCCTTCACAGATGGGTCGCGACGTTCACCGGCAGATTTTACAACAGCAGCAAAGTACTTATATGAGCTCATCAGACGGACTCTTCTGCCGAGGATGGGATACAGGGAGGCTACCACTCATATTCAGCTTTGGCTCCTTGGTGCCCTGGTCTCCCACTCTGAGTTTGACGTTGTGGACTTCCTGTTTTGTGAGATCGAGGACACCGTTTTGGATGGGATTCGTGCTCGTTGGCAGTTGCCCTATGCTCACTACTTGTGCCACATCTTTGCGCAGCTGATTCAGCCCCCTCGATTTCAGAGCACCCTTGAGGCCTCACGCCTCGTTTTTGGATCCTACCGTCCTGCGCCTGAGATTCCTGTGCTAGCTTCTGCTTCTGTGTTTGACTCTCAGGCCGAGGATGCAGCTCTTCGACAGTTTGACACTCAGGGTACAACGGCTGATGATGATGATGATGATGATTTTGGGGTTCCTCCTCCGCCTCCGCCTCCTATGCCTCCACGCTCACATGATCATGAGGCTGGGAGTTCTAGTGTTGCCCCTGCTCCTCAGGCTATGGACCCTACTCTTGCTTCGATTCTGGCCAACCTGGCGGCCGAGCAGGCCCGGTTATCCGAGAGGATGCTCTCGATGTTTCAGAACATGCAGGACAGGCAGGATGCCCTTCAGCAGCAGCTACTTCAGGATCGGGCTGAGACTAGGGCATTCATGGCTCTTATGCTTCAGCATTCTGGTATCTCAGTACCTCCGGTTCAGTCTGCTCCACCTCCTCCGCTTCACGCTCCAGTGGTGCCATCGATTTTGTCAGGACCCCTGTTGGTTACCTCTCCGCTCTGGCCGGTCACTTTGGCGTTCACCTCTCCGGTTCTCAGCTCTGTCTGCCCGCAGCCGCCAGTGCCACCAGCACCTGCTGTTACCACTACCGCTGTGGCAGTATCTGTCTCCGCTTCTGTTCCGGTAGCTCCTGCAGCGCGGCCTCAGTCCGAGTCAGTACCAGCTCCAGCTTCTACCGCAGATCCTAGATCCGAGACTGACTCTGACCCTCCGCCGGCGTTCGCTCTGCTGCCTCGACCACGACCAGATGCGCCCCCACCGCGTCCTCCTGCTTCAGATGTTTAGGTTCAGGACCCTTTTGGTGTTTGACGCCAAAGGGGGAGAGATATGAGTTGTGAGAGCTAGGGGGAGTTAGAGAGTTAGTAGAGAGTCATGTTGATGTAATATACGTGCTTGCTACTCTCTGTACTAGCTTGATGTTTTTGGCTCACAAACTCGTCATATACTCTCGTTGCTTATGATTGACTGTGTGTATTATGTTTTCACCTTATATTTTATCACCAGTCCTCTAGTTCTTGTTTCATTGATTTAACTTCACTTTTTTATGAACAAGAATCTGATGATGTGTATGCGCTCACTCTTATTATTATGGTACACGTTCTTTCTGTCAAATATTACTGAGTATAACTAACCATTCTTTCTATTGACAGAAACTTCAAAACAAACTACTCCCACAAACTTGTAGGGTTGTCATCAATCACCAAAAAGGGGGAGACTGAAAGCATCTAGGCCCCTGGTTGGTTTTAGTGATTAATGACAACGTAACATTATATGTGACTAACGTGTGTTTTGCAGAGACAAATGGTAAGTTAGGTCGCATGACAGGTAGAAGTACTACAACGGTGAAAACAATCCCGGAGATAAGAACTCGAAGCGACGGCTAAAACGACGAAACAAAAGGTGAAGGTCTACGGAGTCCGAGTGTCAAGGAGATGTGGACACTCGCGATTTAGTTAGGTCTTTTATTCTCTTTTAGCCGTACTATAAAGAGGGGTTGTCGATGAGTAGTTTGACCAAGAGAGTTCTAGTGTAGTGTTGGTGCACAATCACACTCATACACAGTGCTAGGTGTCACTCTAGAACACTCAAGTTAGAACGAAAACCGATTTGAAAATCAGCTGAAAAACAAGAGTTAGTGTTTCTGGCCTTGGGGCACCGGACTGTCCGGTGTGCACCGGACTGTCCGGTGCACCCTCTGCCAGGTGGGGCCAGGCTGGTCCGCGGCAGAGGCTTCCCCTCCCCAGAAACCCGAGAGCGCAGCTTTCAGAGTTGAATTTTAGTGGCACACCGGACACCGCACCGGACTGTCCGGTGTGCACCGGACAGTGAACTGTTCACTGTCCGGTGCGCCATGAGTCCAACGGCTAGCTGTCAGAACTAGCCGTTGGAAACGATCGTTGGCGCACCGGTGGCGCACCGTTCTGTCCGGTGCGCCATCGCGCAGTGAAATGCCTGTAACGGCTAGTTGGTGGGTGAGGCTATTTATACCCCCTCCACCCACATTCAATGACTTGCACTCCACATTTATTCCAGCACATTGCTAGAGCATTGCAAGCACCAAAAGCCTAGTGAGGAGATTAGAGAATCATAATCCGCGTTTGTTCCTCATTAGCGCTAGTAAGAGCCACCCTAGAGCACACACCACTTGCATTAGGCTTCTCTTGGTCAAGCGAAAGTCTACGGCTTGTTACTCTTGGTGATCGGCATCACCTAGACGGCTTGGTGGCGTTGGGCTCGGTGATCACCGTGAAGATCTTGTTGGTGACCCGACTCAAGTTTGTAAGCGGTCTCGAGGGATCCACCGCGCCGGAGTGGCAAAGGATCATGTCGTAGTGAGCACTTGGTTCTTGCGAGGACCAAGGGGGAGCGATACCCTTGCGCGGTGCTCCAACGAGGACTAGTGGAGAGTGCCGACTCTTCGATACCTCGGGAAAAATTGGAGGAGTCTTCTAAACTTTGCTTTACATTCCGCACTTAATTCAAGCACTTTACATTGTGTATTTGTTTAGCAAGTATTTGAAGTATTATCTTAGCTTTGTTGCATTTCTAGTATTATATTCTTAGTGCTAGTTGTTGGGGTGAAGTTGGGCTCTTGCTTAGCTCTTGCTTAGGTTTTAATTAGTGTTGATTTTTAGAAAAGCCCAATTCACCCCCCCCTCTTGGCATCGTGATCCTTTCAGTGTGTGCTTTTCCCACCTTCACCAGAAAATTTAGAGAAGTCTGGTATTCTAGTTCCCTGTGGATATGGCACGGTGTCGAATCGGTGGCTATAATGCTTCCGATACGATTGCCCTGTAACTGACACACTAACACCGAGTTTGTCCCTGAACATCCCAGCTACCTCGTCTCTGACCCTCTCCGCCATGTCTGGCGACCATCCATTGAGTTTGTGGGTAGAAATCTCAGGTTGCCTGACATCACTCTGTCGGCTTTCCTCCCAGGGATGTTTGAGGTGTGTGTTAGGTGTCCTATTAATGTCACCAGCTCCTGCCCTATACCTCTCAGGCTCTCTTGTGGCCGAATAGTATTCAGCCCTATGTCCATGAGGTGGTATGGCATGATTATAATGTGTTGATGGTGGGGCACCATAATGTTGATGCGATGAATGTGGGAACTGTGCGTATTGCGCAGCTCTCGGTTCTGCGTATGCATATCCGGACGGTCCGACATAAGAAGTCGGACGGTCCGCGACCTGGCCAAACGGTCCGAAGGTATATCCGGATTGTCCAGCCGTATATGGTGCTACGTGGGTAGTCTCATACCCAGACCATCTGTCATAAAGAACTGGACGGTCCGTGATCGGGCCGAATGGTCCAGGGCTGTACCCGGACGGATCGACCATATATGGCGCGACTTGGGCAGTCTGCGCGTGGACTCGTGTAGAGTCGGATGGTCCAGCGTAATACATTGGTCGGTTCATGCCATATCCGGACGGTCCGGCATAAGACGGCGGACGGTCCGCAACATATCCGGACGGTCCGGCGTGATGTACCGGACGGTCCGTGATGGGGCCGAAGTGTTCAGGGTTGTACCCTGATGGTCCGGCCATGTACGGTGCGACCTGAGTGTTTTGTGTGCGGGCCTGCATCTGGTCGGACGGTCCGGCGAAATACGCCGGACGGTCCGCGGTATAACCGAACTGTCTGAGATGATGCTCGGACGGTCCGGTCGCGTCCAGTACCTGCCGCGTGCCTAGTGGTTGCGGCTGTGATGGTGACACGAAAGCGTGCATCGGCATACCATATGATGGCTGGGTCAAAGGTGACCCGTTTATAGCCGATGTGTTTGACGTGGGTGGCACTGTATTAGACTCTCGCGATGGAAAGTTAGGAGCAGCTGATTTCTCGTATGCACGTAAATGCATTTTAATAGATTCATCTACATATTGCTTTAACTGATCTCCTCGTTGATCCATGAAAGTCGTAAGATAGATCTGGAGTACTTACAGCGGGACCCTGAAGTGGAGGTAGGAGAGATTCCATATCAATCTCCCCTTGACGGACGATCTTCTGGTGGCGATCTACCGTGAAGTGTGACAAGTACTTGTCCGCCGCCTCCCTGCGTCGTTCGGAGAGTTTATGCAGCAATTCTGCCTCTTCCTTGTCGCATTGTTCGTTCCATTGCCGCATCACCTCCTTCTCATCGCGCATTACAAGGTCTTCAAAGGGTCTTTGGTCATCAGCCGGGAGCGCCTCCATGGCGGGCTTGATGATGTTGGTGGTGGAGATCTTGGTGTGATCCTTAGAACCGGCCATCTATGGGTCGATTTTTAGCAGGTCTAGACACCTAATGCCCAGCGGAGTCGCCAAAAAGTATGTTGACACCTTTTTGGAGGCGCCAATCACTCAAAAGAACCAGCGGCGGTGCTCTCTGGTCAGGCGCGGACGGTCCGCGGCACAGGGCCGGATGGTCCGCGACCTGGCGCGAGGCGGAGGTGCTCTCTGGTCAGGCGCGGACGGTCCGTGGCACAGGGCCGGACGGTCCGCGACCTGGTATAGGAGCTCGGGTTCCCTGCCTGACGGCCGGACGGTCCGCGCCTTGGGGCCGGACGGTCCGCGCGTGTGCAGGGGCGGTGGAGGATCGCCGGCGGCGCCTGGATCTCGCTCCCGGGAGGGACTAGAGATCCTAGGAGTTGTCTAGGCTCGGGCAGGCCGACCTAGACTCCTCTAATCGACGTAGAGTCGAGGAGAGGCGGAGAATTTGGGGATCGAGAGGCTAAACTAGGGCTAAACTAGAACTAGACTAGAACTACTCCTAATGCATAAGGTAAAAAACGAGTAATAGACTGGATTTGATCGATTGTTGGGGTTCAATCGGCCGTAGCCCTTTATCTATAAAGGGGGAGGTCTGGATCCGTTTCCAACTGATTTCCGAGTTAATCCCGCGGTTTTAGGTAACAAATTCCGCGAGAAACTAGGAACCCTAACTGACTCTGCGCACGCGCGGACCGTCCGTGCCACCACCGCGGACAGTCCGGACCGCAGACCGTCCGGCCTCAGGGCCGGACCGTCCGGCCATTTTGGTTTCCAACAGTAATATCCTGTCACAAGGCTTAATAGGATTGATAGAATATTCATACCAATAAAGTATATCTTCTTTACAGAAGCCTATCTCAAAAAACACCTGGGTTAAGCGTGCTTGACTCAGAGCAATCTTGGGATAGGTGACAGACCGAGAAGTCTTATCGGGTGCGCATGAGTGAGGATAAGTACGCACAAAAGATAATGTTAGTTTGTAGGTATGGTACATGATCATAGAGGGCTATCCAGATTAAGTACCACAGGTAGTACCACAGGTCTGATAGTGGTCGGGGTATTATAAATGGTATTAGAGCCTACACTCGTGGATTCACGGGCGTGTGTGTGCTAGGGTTTTGGGCATACGGTGCATGGCGTATGTGTGCTTAGAGTTGTCACATGGCATGACATATGATGACACTGGACACACGGGTATGGCCAAGAGGGAAGGTTTCTGGCTTGGGTTGACCGATGAGGACACCAGTCTTCTAAGAGGGTGGATTGTGATATCCTGATCCAAGGATTAATAGGATTGATAGAATACTCATACTAGCTAGGTGCATCTTTCTTCGTAAGCCTATCTCGAAAAATCTAGGTTAAGCATGCTTGGCTCAGCAATGTTGAGATGGAGACCGACTAGGAAGTCTTCTCACATGCGCATGAGTAAGGATAAAGTGCACACAAAAGACTCATATTGGTCTGTGAGAATGATTTATGATTCTAGATGGCTATCAAGTAAGTATCATCAGTCTAGGAGTGGTCAAGATGTTACTAAATGGCTAGTGCTAACATAGTAGCCATTGTGAGACATTGAGCCCTTACACTTGGTCTGGCAAGTACACATCGAATGGTCTAACAACACACTGAGATGGAAGTTGAACTTGCAACGTCTATATCTCTCTTCGGAGACTATAAATAGGACCCCAATCTACCATTTGAGAGATGTGGAAGCTAGGGAATGTATCAAGATGTGAGAGTCATCTTTAGTAGCTCTATACCCCCTAAGTGCTCAAAAATCACTCGGTGATTAGCATAGGTGCTTTGTAATGTGCTTAGGTTCGTTATAACACCGCTCGTAGCACTTACTCTAAGTTTAGTACTAGTATTTGAGTGAGGTTAGAATACCTATTATCCCTTGGTGCTTGCATGTACCATTGTTGTTGTACTGAAAGGGCTTGTAGTCTACAAGATTACACCAACTACATTTGTAGTGTGATTGCCACCATGTACTAGAGGAGAAAAGGCTCGTGGTGTTTCTATAAGAAACTCGATAGCAAGGATGGTAGGGAGGGACTCAAGAGACGTTATTTCATGGCTCACTTGTGCATGGGAAAGGTTTGGGGCTATCCATATATCTTAATATTATGTCCATATATCTTAAATTCGATCAGGTACTCTATTACGTCTTAACCGATAAAACAAAATATCCTAGTCATACCTTTGCCTTAAGCTCTTGCATTTTGTTTTTCTCTTTCTTCTTTTTCATGCTGAGCACTTAATTACCACTTGTGGTCATCACCATCATCTCTATGGTTAGTTCATGTTGTCTCAATTACCAAAATCAATCATAGGTCCTTTATTAGTCCAATAGTTGTCTCGATTATCGAAACCAAGCACAGGACTATCAAAGCTCTAAATGTTTTTTTAACCAACCTAAAGATATGTCTGCTTACCTTTTAACTGTTGTGTGGCAAAAGTTGTGCGTGCGGTTACTGCTATGCGTATTGGAGGCTTGGAGTTGTCGGCCAAGCCGTGAAGTCGACACAACAAGAACTTCAATCTTATTCAGGATGCGGACAGAGATGATGTGCATCATGGTGGCCACGCAAGTGAAGATGTTTGTTGGGCGGTTCCTCTATCTCTGTCACCACCGTGTTGGGGTCTTTCTGTTTTGCGGACCTGATACTGTTTTTTTTTTCCCTGATGGTCATCAGTTTCGCCCTTTGTTACCTTTTGCTAGTTTGGCCGTGGTCCAACTAGTTTCCGCTGCTTCTGTTTCTGAGCTACTTGAGCCACAGGCTGCCGCAGCACTTGTTCAAATCATGCTCTAGATATCGGCAAAAGCTCGCACAACTGAACGCTATTTTCGACTCCCGAGTGGCCGAGTCTCGACTGAAACTTCTGAAGTGGAAGGAAGCATCAGGAATTCAGGCGCCTGCACCTCTTACATACGCAATACGTTCACTTCAGCGTAATCAAGGAAAGCCTTATTACACTGAACGATAGAGCAACAAAAGCTTGGGACGGGCACGGCTGCATGTAGTGACATTTACAACCATATGCGTTTATTGCACAGAAGTCACTAGAAAATCTATCTGGGTAAAAATAAAACAACAGAGCCGACGGGAACAGCCATACGAATATCTATCTATCTACAGGCTGGCTGACCAATTCAGTCCAGGGTTCAAGGCCCGACTGGACTCGCAACAGCAGGCTGTACCTGTATGGCTATATGCTTGCAATCGCTTGTTTGATTTTTGGTTATGTCATGGCTGTCCAGTGGAACACTGCATTTGTGGAATGCACTGCATTTGTTTGAAGCTCCAGAAGGACAGACAAAATCATTAACCAGCTTCATTTCTGCCAAAAAAAAGGGAAAGAAATAGCACATAGGTTTTTTGAGTTCTTCCAATAGGTGCACAATAAACAAATATGAATCTACTGTATGCCATTGGCTACCTTTTCGGTTCAGTAAAATCAACTTAATTATGTTAATGAGGGAAGGAATATAATAGTTTTTTTTTTCCCTCAAACAGCGTGGGAGAACTGTGCAATTTCACTGAGGGTTATTTTGTCAACTCTATTTCCCAAAGAAAAATGAACTATTTTTTCTTGGAAAATTGAAATCCCTTGTAAAAATGGTGTTGCCAAACTAGTCCTAAAAAGAAAAATATAGGGGGGCAAAAGAATAGTTCTACAGGAAGTCAGATGCTAACAGGGGTGAAATGATACATACCGAGGCATCATTGTTGTCCAAGTGAAGGAAACCACCATGGCCACGGGCATTTGTGAACTTGTACAGAGGTCCAAAAGCTGATGAGAACTGTGTTAGTCATAAGGAGATTTTCTAAACATAAGAATAGAACAATATTGCAGGTAAAAACATCCTAGTATAACCATTGTACCCACGAAATTTTCGCAACATTAGGTAATATCCTCATATGAAAGGTTGGGTTTAGAAAATTGAGTCAGGCCTGGCCCAGTTGTATTTTTCTCGTGCTTTATCAATACTAATATATAGGGACTGTCTAAGTGTCTCACTCCTTGTATGCAGTTCGTTACATAACTTGACAACCAGTGTTCAAAGCGTTGTTGTGTCAAATCTAGATTTAACTATGTGGGCTTCAGGTTCTCATTGCCAAAAAAAAAAGCAAATCAGATCAGGGAAGACCACATCAAGAATAAAACATGCAGAAACAAAAGCATTGCCAAATCAAGTTTTAGCTTGAAAGCATCATTGGATCTAGAACTTATTTATACCACTATCTTGGGGAAACATGGACCTATAGCTGTAGTAGGCAATACCTTTACACCAAGGAACCAGTGTTATTAAAACTACGTTTAAACGATGTTTAAACTACGTTTAAATGTCAAAACTCTAATTAGAGATTGAAACCACGTTTTAGCGTTTTGGCGTTCTAAACTGTAAAACGCAGTGTTTTATGCATTTTAGACCATTAGCTACTTTTGGACCCAGTCTATTAGTTACTTTTAGGGTTCAATCGAGCTATGGGTGGAGTTTTGGTAAGCCACTAACATCTCTGTTTTGGTATTTAACTTCATATTATTGTCTGAAATTATGATGTATTGGTATTTTTCCTATGTTGTTTAAAACTACGTTTAAACTAAGTTTAAACGTTTAAAAGTCAAAATTTCACTCATGAGCGTTCCAACGTTTTTATCGTTTTAATAACCTTGCAAGGAACACAAAGAATGTTTTGTGTAAGATTACCTTCATAGCCACCATATACAGGATCTTCAGACAGTAAAAGAGGTGTGTCCAGGTCAACGAAACTGCATCCATAAGTATAGAAAACAACTTTAGCAGCTGATTTGACAAGTATAAGATATGTTATATACAGTTTGTGGTTTCAGCATCCTGATGACAATGCCTCTTGCTCATGAAAAGATAGTTTGGTAATTTTCACAGCAGAACAGACCTAAAGCAACCAAGGCCAGCAGCTAAATGACCAGCAAAGCCCATAGCAATCCTAGTCTCGACCATGCCACCGATCATCAGAGCAGTATTGGATTTTCTTGCAGCATTAATTATTTCAAGGGCTCCAAGAACCCCTAACTTTGCCAACTTGATGTTAATAACATGGGCAATATTCCCTTGTATTATTTTCTGAGCATCAAGTAAACTCCGACAGCTTTCATCAGCAGCAACAGCGACTTTGTATTTCTCCATGGCCACAGCGCTGACATCTCGGAGACCTTCCCAATCATCTCTGTGAACTGGTTGCTCGAAGAGCACAGGGGTCACTCCCATTTCTGAAACCAATGGAAGAATAGTAGCATATTAACTTAGTTGAAGCACAGGAAGGTCGTACAGTTCAGATGACAAATAGCAAACAGGCTCAAGCGTATTGAAACTTTTTTAGAATGAGAATTCTAGCCATTTACAATTTGCAGGAGCACGGACCATTTAGTCTAACGAGAACTTCAATTGCTTGATTTGCTGTGTATCCCTCATTCGCATCCAAAATAAACGAGCAATCTGGATGGACAAGCCGTATAGCTTTCAGAACTTCTATGTCTGAATTCAAGTTCTTCCCAACCTTGAGCTTCAGAGTTTGAAACCCTTGTCCGCGGTATTTTGCAGCCAATTGAGCAGCTTCATTTGGGGTCACGATTGGAATCTGAATAGTAAAATATCAGGATAAAATTTTGGTTATGGCAATTAAAAGCCTTCAGGACCAGGAGTCAGTGCAGTGAGGTAATCGTACAGTGATGTCAGTTGTCACACTATCTGATGCTCCTCCAAATAATCTCCACAGAGGTATGCGAATGCTATTAGCAACCGCGTCAATCAGCGCCATCTCCACTCCTGCTCTGGCCTTAAATGGAAAAGGATACAATCAAATACAACCATAGGACTAATCATTAATAAGTCTAAACAAAATCAAGCAATTGAATGGCCATCAAGAAAAATGGGAATCAATGAGAAACTATGTCAGTTCCTTATGTCTGTATCTCATCAATTTCCTAGGGGAAAAAAACTTGAACGCCTCTATATGTGTTAGTATATGTTAAAGGAGGCCTAAAGGAATCCGTATGAGGAATCACGTTCCTATCCTATCCTCCCTAGGATGAATGATCAAACACCAGCCAATCGACCGCGGTATCGCAAGGCAAATTTTACTTGCCGAAGCAGGACGAGAGAAGCTGCGGATCCCTCACCGAGGCGAAGGCGTGTCCCGGGAGCACACCGGCAACGTCCTGCAGCAGGGCGCCGAGGGGCGCCGCGGGGGCAGCGGCGAGCGCGGCGCACGCCCGGGCCGCGGCGCCGAGCGCCGCCGGCTGGTCCTCGGCGGTGACGGAGGGCAGCACGGGCGCCTCGCCCCAGCCGACGGCGCCGCTGCGGAGCTCGACGCGCACGGCGACGTTGGAGAGCGCGGCGAGGCGCGAGGACGCGATGGTGAAGGGCGCGGCGAGCGGGACGCGGAGCGGGCGCGCGCCGGCCGCCACCACGTCCACGGAGAAGGTCTCCTTGAGCGCGTCGAAGCCGAACGAGCCCACGGGGGAGGGCGGGGGCGGGGACGGGGACGGCGAGACGGCGCGGAGGCGGGTGGTGGCGGTGGCGGCCGCGGGCTGGTGGCGGCCGGCCGCGACGACGACGAGGCTGGGCGGCCTCGGGGTAGGGGCGGGGCTCGGGGGCGGGCTGGCGCGGGTTCCGGCGGAGAGCCGGAGAGGCGACGAGGAGACCGAAGGGTCCATGGTGCCCACTGCGTACGGGGAAGCGGAGACCGGAAGCCGGGCGGCGGGATTCGCGGGAAGCGGCGAAAGAAGACGAGCGAGCGAGAACGCAACGGGGAGAGAGAGAGAGGAGAGACCCCGAGTGGAGCGCTCGTTTTTTATAGTGTGGCACATCACATATAGACACATAGTACGTACAGCAGTGGGACGAGACAAAGCACCACACCAAGCGGCAAGGGACAGTTGGCGAGAAGCACCCACGTGGGCGCACGGCTCTCCTCTCCTGTGCGATGCTGCGCGCCTGGGCGATGCCGTCGAGGACGAGGAGGGCGACGACACCGGCGCAGCGCGGAGGCCGGAGACCGACATGTGGGGCTGGTCCGGCTTGGCGTCGCCGTGGTGCAGAGATTTCAGATTCCACGACGCTGATACGTTTGGCACCGATCAGGTGACAGTGGCACCTCGACGCAGGCAGGTCATCCAGCCCTTTGGCCGTGTTGGTTTGTTGCTTGTTGCTCATTGTGGTTCGTCGTGGAGCGGGAGGAGTGGAGGACACATCAGCAAGTAGCAACAGACAAGACCTTCGCTGTTCTGCATTGTGCATAATAGTCCTATTAGTTTGGGCCATGCCCATCGGGTCAGCAAGGACCCGGCACGAATTTGAAAGCACGAAGGCCAGCCCAGCACGGGAGAGAAGAAGACGGGCCAGCATGACACGCTTAGCATGTTGGACTGTACTTATCGTTTCGGTCCGATGGCCCAAATGACACGGGCAATTGGGTCGTGCCCTGTCAGCCCAGCACGAAAATGGGCACGGACGCACCATCGCACCGCACGCACCGTCACACGCGACACATATTTTACCGCGACTGCGACGCCTCGTTTCTGTCGGCTCCCTGACTCCCTCGTCCCTCGCCTAAACCCTAACGCCTCCAGTTCCAGTCTCCAGGGCGCTGTCGCCGCTGCCCTGTCACCGTCTCTTCCATGCCCGCCTTTGGCGACCACCGGTCGCATCTGATGCGGCGTTTCATTGCCGGATCCCTAATGTGTTTCGTTCTATCCAATGGTTCGTTCTATCTCAAAACCCTAATCCCGATTCACAAGTATGTTTCCCAGGAATCGAAGCGCCGCCGCCGACGCCAGCTCAAGGCTCAAGCGCTCAACGAACTTCGCTAGGAGGCAGCAGTAAGTGACTTTTCCCATTCGTGCCTGTTCGGCCGGTTTGCATTCGGGCCTTTTCACATTCGTGCCTTTTCCTAAGAGGCAGCAGTAAGTGCTTTCAACTTAAATTCTCACCTAGTTGAATCATGCCTACTAATGGGCTCGAGCTCACTTGCTTTATTTATACACCAGTTTCTCACCTAGTTGAATCATGCCTTTTCCCAGAGTATCCCAGTTTGCTTGCTGCTCACTTGTTAGATCTATATTCATTTGCTCTACAATGGGGAGGAAGAGGGTAGCTGGTAGAAAAGCTTTTTGTAGTAGTAGGATAGATGATTCCAGCAATCCTATTTCTAGTGAATTCTCCCCTACCATGGAAGTCCATGGGTCTCGACCTGTTTGTAGTCCCTCCTTACGAGTACCAGGAGATGGTGGTGGCACTGAGCCTGTATCTGGTTCTAGTTCCTTTTCCTTACCAGTACTAGTAGATGGTAGTAAAGGGGCTGAGTCTGGTTCTAGTTCCTTACCAGCAGATGGGGATATTGGTGTTGATGTGCCAGTAAAGGGTGCTAAACCATCTGTTTTCTAGGGCAGAGTGCTGGAGGCATATGGATAAGCGGGAGATTATCGAGAATGGTATAAAAAGTTATATTGCTATATGTCACTATTGTAAAACTGAGTTGAGTGCAGATTCTGTTGGTGGCACTGGGCATTTGAATCGACACTTCAAAGCTTGTTTAAAAAAGGCAGGGCAAACTTTTGGTGAGGTATGCAAACTCAACTAAACCTTGCTGCGGACGGCACTGTAAGTACTTGGGTTTACAATCCACAATTAGCTCGTGAAGAAATTATTAAATACATTGTTTCTGAAGACTTACCTATTATGATGGGAGAAATCCCTAATTTTAAGAATCTGATTCGGCGTGCTTTCTGCCCACAATACCAACCTGTTAGTAGAACTGCTATAAAATCTGATTTGATGTCTCGGTATCACAAACAACTTGCTGTTCTTAAAGAAAAAATTTAAAAAGTTCAGTATTCGTTTGCTTTAACTTCAGATATTTGGACTTCATCGCATCAAAAGACTAGTTACATTTCTGTTGTTGCACACTATTTGGATAATTTATATTGTCTTCATAAGCGTGTTATAGGTTTTAGAGTGATGTATGATTCACATACTGGTACTGCAATTGCTAATCATATTCTTGAGGTGGTTAATGATTTTAACATAAGGAATAAGATTCTGTCTATTACTCTTGATAATGCTTCCTCAAATACAAATGTGATAGAATCTCTTACCCTCATCTGCAGTCATACATAGATTGTTATGTTGTCCACCAAAGGTGTGTGCCACATTATCAATCTGGTTGTTCAGGATGGCATAACAGTTGTTAGTAAGTATTTGGATAATGTCCGTGCTGTTGTTCGTTTCATAACTAGTACTCCTCAAATGATTAAAAAATTTGGTGAGTATTGCAAGGCAAATAATTTGAAATCAAGGAAATTTGGCCTTGATATGAAGATAAGATGGAATTCAACCTACCTTATGCTTAAGAAACTGGAAGGTTATGAAAAGATTATAATTGTTTTTTGAATGCTAATGCTCTTGATATCGATTTGGTGCTAACTGAAGCTGATTGGTATATGGTGAAACATTTTAGAGAGTTCTTGATGCCCTTTTATGTAGCCACAAATGTTTTATCAGGTATTTACTATCCTACATCCTGCTTAGTCATTGATTACATTTGGTTAATTGCCGAGTCATTTGCTAAGCACAGATCTGATTCCCTTCTTTGCACTGTTGTTGCTCCAATGGAATTAAAATTTGTAAAATATTTTGATAACATATCCCATATATATTGCTTTGCAACTATTTTGGATTCTAGAAAAAAAACTTGATGGGTTACAATCTACTTTAGAAGGAATTGGTGACTTGCTAGATATGGACTATTTAGATGGTTTTAATCATGTGAAAGATGAATTATTTCATGTTTTTTGCTTTTTCTATAACAAATATGGTGAAAGTGATGTTACAGGAACAATGGATGAAACTGACATAGAACAATCAGATAGTTCTTTGACAGCCCACTTATGGAAGAGATCGAAGGGAAAAGAATTTGCTAACTCAACAGTAAATCAAAGGTGGAATCCTAATGCTGAATTGAATTATTATCTGTCTACTAACTTTGCAGCCACTGATCGCACCTTGAAGGGTGATAAGGTGAAATTACTTGAATGGTGGAGGGAACACAAGTATAGTTTCCCAGTATTATCTCATTTTGCTAGAGATATTCTTCTTGTTCCTGTTTCGACTGTTTCTTCTGAGGCCACATTCAGCATATTGGGTAGAATTATTGAAGAAAGGAGATCCTCTCTTGCACCTGAGACAGTGGAGGCCATCACATGCCTTAAGGATTGGAAAAGAGCAGAAGATAGAAAGCAGCATCAACTTGAAGATCCTGAGATTGAACAAGCTTTTGCTGATTTGAGCCATGATTAGTGTTACTTCTTTTATCTAGTTCATTCTGTTATTATGGACTGTTAATGTAATATGGACTGTGGAGTGTGGACATTAAAACTTTTACCGATCTGTACTCTTTTCCTTACAGAGAGAGCCCCACACTGGGGTGTAAGGTTTTTAAGGAGGCAGATCGAGGAATAAAATGAATTTTCCCTCAAAACTTGTTTGTGTTCATTGCTGTTTATTTTAACAAGCCCCACATTGTTTATGTTGTTTGAGGGTTTCTGTTAATAACAAGTTGTTCTTGTTTTGTGTTCATTACTGTTAATATGGATTATGGACTTTTAATGTAATATGGACTGTTGTTTATTTTTAATTGCATGCCGGGCCTAAAAAAGCACGGCCCGAATCAAGCACGACGGGCTTTAGTGCCGTGCTGGGCCTCCATTTTAGTCCATAGGCACGATAAGGCCTGTATCTGTTGCTTGTTGCTCATCGCGGTTCGTCGTGGAGCGGGAGGACACGTCAGCATGTAGCAACAGACAAGACCTTCGCTGTTCAGGACTGTGCTTAATAGCACTAGTTGATTATATAAGTCGAATTATTGTTGAAGGGTAGAAAAGTAAAATACTATTTTAGATTATAAATAAGATGAAATAAAGTATCCAATACTAATTTATTTCAGTTTATTTATGATCACAATGATATATTTTACTATTATATTCTTCTATCATAATACAACTTATATAATGTAGTAGGAACAAACACGATCCGAATAGACAAGACCAATCCGAACACGCCGATGACAAGCGGGCCCTCCCACACTCGGGGCCGTGAGCGTCCGTATGCGTTGCATTTCCCTGACGGCTATCGAATTAAGATCGAGCCCTATTTTTATTTATTTTTTAAACTAAAATTTATTTAGAGTCCTACTATTTTATAAAAAACTATTTGGATCATGGTCCATTGCCACCCCTACCCACAACCGGGGCCGTGAGCGTCCGTATCCGTTGCTTTTCCCTGACGGCTACTGGTACCGCGCCTTCGCTGCTCTGCCGTTTTGCGGGTGAGTTAATTAAACAAGAAAAAAAAAAGACCAGCGCTATTATTGAATGAGTATATATATACTCCGCGGTCTCTATCAACTGATAGGGTAATCCTCACAAAAACGAGCCATTGAGCTGTTCGTTGATCACTTTGGACGCCGGACAGGGGATGCATTGTTCTTGTTCGCATCCGTCACTACGCATGCGGCAACACCTGGCCCTTGCAGGCACGCAAGGGCCGCCGCCGCCCGCCGCTCGGTCTTTTTTACAACGTTAGGAGCCTTGAACGGCCGTGGACAAATAAAAATTCACCCATGGCCATGGGGGGCAAGGGCAACTAACCGCGCATGATTGATTAGGACCGCGAGGCGTCCGCGTCGTCGTCTCTCTCTCTCTCTCATCTGCACTGCAGCAGCAGCAGCAGCAGAAGCTACAGCCTTCTCGCACTCCTGGATCTTTTAGGACCTGATGAATCGAAAGTTGGCAATGTTTAATTTCTCAAAACAAAAACAAAAAACAAAAACAAAAAACGAGGAGCTAGCCATCACTCTCTGCTAAGTAGCTGCTAATTATTGGGCATGTGAAGCCAGACGAGGAGCTAGCTACTAGCCAGAGAGATGCGGATATCTGGCGCTGAAGTGGTTAAGCCCGCCAGCCATCACATCACCTTTCGCCCATGTGATGATCGGCAATAGCTATCAGACTATCACACTACGCCGATCTCGCGTTGTCGTTTCCCTACTTTTTTTCTAATCCGCAAAGCATTGCGTCCCAGTCAATGGTGGTGGGGTCGTTTAAACAAGCAAAAAATTACACACGCCAAAGGTACTAAGCATCTAAGGGCACGTTAGCCTGATCAGAAACCTCCGGACTTGGCCGTCCTCGATCTCGTCAGCTTCAGCTCGCTCCCCCAAGGCGCGTGTGTGTTGAGTCTTGACTCCTACGTCGGACAGAACTGCCGCGCTTGCGGACTTTTGCATGAGCATTATATTGTTGTCCGCGATCTACAGATCTGGAAACTGGACCTGGTCTTTCGCTGTTTGGAACGTCGTCTCCGTTACGTACGGGTACACGGTGTGGAGTGGAAACATATCAGGGTGCGAAGAGAGATGAAACCTTGGAAGCATGGTGTGATCGGATCCTGCCAGACTCGGCATCACCGGACAGTGTTCGATGTGCAGGCTGGTTAGCGGCTGAACATGCCGCTCTCAGTAAAACTGTCGGGCTTGCTGACTAAAAATCACCGGACAGTTCTGTGTGTCAGACGGCCAACGGCTCTACCCAGTACCAACGATCGGCGCGTGATCGATGGCCAGCCACGTCAGCTCGGCAACAGTCAACAGGGACCACCGAACAGTCTGGTGTGTCAAACGACCAATGGCGGGCAACGGTCGGCTCAGCTAAATAAGGAAATCGGACACTGTGGAGTGTCCGGTGTGTATCAGACAGTCCGGTGCACCCGTAGACAGAATGCAACCAGAGCCTTCAAAATGAAGATCGAACAGTTATTTGGTCCCTTGAAGCTATAAAAGAACCCCTAGACGCATGAAGCTGATAACGAAACATACTTTCACTACAGGGAAAACTTAATTCTCGTCGGCCTGAAACCGACGGGAATAAGCCCTAAACCGACGGGAATAAGTAATTCCCGTCGGTTTAGGGCTTATTCCCGTCGGTTTCAGGCCGACGGGCGTCCCTTGTCGGGGATAAGGTTATCCCGTCGGCGGCTGACGGGAATAATTAATTCCCGTCGGCTAGATAGTGGCCGACGGGAATTACGGCTAATTCCCGTCGGTCTGCTGGCCGACGGGAGTTATTAATTAATTCCCGTCGGTTCCCTAGGCCGACGGGAGATTAATTAATTCCCGTCGGCCCCACGTGGCCGACAGGAATTAACTGGGCCAACGGGAGTTAGTAGTTAATTCCCGTCGGTTCGACCATAGCCGACGGGAATTACTGTATACTGCTACAAAAACAGCACTAAATTATGTCACTATTTCTGCACACATAACATATATCAAACATAATCACATATAACAGCCACATTACAAACACATGTAGAGATACGACATCCACAAACACATGCATTTAGACATAGTGCATTTATAATTAAAACATCCACCAACGTGTACGACATAGTATTCAAACATAACATCCACCAACATCAAACAACGAGTACGACATAGTATTGAACATAACATCCATCAACGAGTACGACATTTCAAACATAAGTTTAAGTGTTTAGAGATAACCACCACTTGGGTGGTTAGAGCTTTGACCGCTGCCGCCTTCACCACCAGGAGGAGGGAACGCGAAGAGCGAGTCAACAAATCCAGTCCCTACTGCTGGATCAGACCCACTGCCACCCGCTTCAGGCGTAACCTATGCAAGTTAGCAAATATCAACACGTTAAATGCAAATATCAAAAAGTATACAAGTGTATAAATTAATGGAGAGTTATCAAACGTACCCTATCTCCAGGTGCAGGTATATGTGTCGGAGGGGTGGTGAACTGTGGTGGTGGAACTGGTGTGTTTGCAAATTGGCTCCATTGTGGTGGCGGTGGAAAATTTGATGTCATGCCCTGTTGCTGCATTAACTGTTAAACACATATGTGTTACTACTGAAGATGTTGTATTGAAATATAATAATTTAGAGTTCGGATTATGTGTACTCACTTGATACATCGCTTGATTATGAGCATTGCAAGCTTCCATAAATTCGCGTTGTTGTCTCATCTCTTCACGCATCCTCATAATCTCCAACTCCTGCTCGTTCGACGACGAGCATGAGCTACGGGAAGATGAACCCGTCCTCTGAGATCTCACCGACGACGAGTCAATGAATCCGTCGAAGAGTGCGTATCTATAAGTGATTCAAAAAATGTTATTACTGCATAATCAATTTAGTGTCAACCATATAATTTCATAAGTTAGAGCTTACCGTCCATGCGCTTTGCCACCACCACTTGCGTACACCACCGAGGGATCCACCGGTTCATGGCGCCAGTCGTAGTCAGGGCCATGGCGACGAACCATCTCCTCCCCATATGCCGCCTATACATCATTCACAACCTTACAAATGCAGGAATTTATATACTTTGAACGTTTGAACTTTTGAGCCAAAACTCACCAAGCGATCCGTGGCTGTCTGGCTGCAGAGCTGGTCAGGGTTGTTGAAAGGGAAATGTGCCCTTGGGCCATTTCTAAGTATTTTGGTGATTGAGTGCCAACACATGTGCTTAATTGTGAACTTATGTACATGGATGAACAAGGTGCAAATCATGAAGTAAAGGTATGTTTCTAAGCCTTAGTACATTGGTTTTGTGTACTAATATATTTGTCTAAGTGTTAGAAACAGAAAGAAGAAGAAGAGAAAAGAGGAGAAAAGACTTGGCTGTGTGCTGCCAAGACTCAGCTCGGTCTGGAGCACCGGACTGTCCGGTGTGCACCGGACAGTGTCCGGTGCGCCAGGCTGACTCGGCTCGAACTGGCCGCTCTCGGGAAAATGGCCGACGGCGTACGGCTATAATTCACCGGACTGTCCGGTGTGCACCGGACTGTCCGGTGAGCCAACGGTCGGCCGGGCCAACGGTCGGCCGCGCAATCTGCGCGGACACGTGGCGGAGCCAACGGTCGGAAGACGGCACCGGACTGTCCGGTGTGCACCGGACATGTCCGGTGCGCCAACGGCTCTCAGATCTCCGCCGGTCTGCAACGGTCGGAAGCGCCAGATATGGAAACAAATCGGGCACCGGACAGTGTCTGGTGTGCACCGGACTGTCCGGTGCCCCCGACGACAGAAGGCAAGGATGGCCTTCCGGATTTGCTCTCAACGGCTCCTAGCTGCCTTGGGGCTATAAAAGGAGCCCCTAGGCGCATGGAGGAGAAATATAAGCAACCTTTGAGCATTCTTGATCATCCACACTAAGTCTCTGCGCATTCGTTTGTGTTTCTAAGTGATTCGAGCTCTGTTCTAAGTGAGAACTCTGAGATAGTCTTGTGAGCTCGATTCTCGGCCGTGTGTGTGCGCTTTTGCTGTGGATTTGTGTGTGTTGCTTCCCTCCCTTACTCTGTGCTTTCTTTGTGATCATATACTTGTAAGGGCAAGAGACTCCAATTTGTGGAGATTCCTTGCAAACGGGATAGTGAAAGGAACAACAAAACACCGTGGTATTCAAGTGGGTCTTTGGACCGCTTGAGAGGGGTTGATTGCAACCCTCGTCCGTTGGGACACCACAACGTGGAGTAGGCAAGCGTTGGTCTTGGCCGAACCACGGGATAAAACCACTGTGTCACCCCTGTGCTTGATTTTCTTGTGGTACTGTGTTTTGTTGAGACTTCACCTTAGCCACTTGGCAATAATCGTGCTAACACTTAACAAGTTTTTGTGGCTTAAGTTTGAAGATTTTTACAGGATCACCTATTCACCCCCCCCCCTCTAGGTGCTCTCAATTGGTATCAGAGCCGTTCTATTCAAAGGGACTAACCGCCCGAATAGATGGATCCTAAGGGGAAGGGTATAGTGATCAACGACAAAGAAAAGGAGACCTTCGTCAACGAGCCGAAGGACGACAACTACCGACTCCGGCTCGGGCCATAGACGGAAGGAAGGGAGGAAGAAGAAGACAAGGCGCATCAAGGAGATCGTCTACTACGACAGCGATGAGTCTACTTCCTCCCAAAAGGACGACCACAGCGACTACGAGAGGAAGAAATCGGTTAATTCGAACTTTTCTTTTGACTACTCTCGTATTCCGCAAAGTTCACATTCACATTTGCTCTCCATTCCACTCGGCAAGCCCCCACACTTTGATGGAGAGGACTACGGATTTTGGAGCCACAAAATGCGTAGTCACCTATTCTCTCTCCATCCTAGTATTTGGGAGATTGTAGAGAGTGGAATGCATTTTGATAGTTCGGATAGTCCCATGTTCATTAATGAACAAATTCATAAGAATGCACAAGCTACTACTGTTCTTCTAGCTTCCTTGTGCAGGGATGAATACCATAAAGTGAGCGGCTTGGATAACGCCAAGCAAATCTGGGACACCCTCAAGATTTCTCATGAGGGGAACGACGTCACCTTGCTCACCAAGATGGAGTTGGTGGAGGGAGAGCTTGGACGGTTCGCGATGATAAGGGGCGAGGAGCCGACGCAAACGTACAACCGGCTCAAGACCCTTATCAACAAGATAAGAAGCTACGGGAGCACGCGATGGACGGACCACGACGTCGTCCGCCTAATGCTCAGGTCATTTACCGTTCTTGATCCTCACTTGGTGAACAATATACGTGAAAATCCCAGGTACACCAAGATGTCGCCCGAAGAAGTTCTTGGGAAATTCGTTAGCGGGCGAATGATGATCAAGGAGGCGAGATATGTGGACGACGCCTTGAATGGTCCGATCAACGAGCCGCAACCCCTTGCTCTCAAGGCAACACGAAGCAAGGAGGCGCTACCTAGCAAGGTGGCACAGATTGAAGCGGCTGGCCTTAATGATGAAGAGATGGCTCTCATCATCAAAAGATTCAAGACGGTGCTTAAAGGTCACAAGGGACAATCAAGCAAGACCAAAGCCAAGGGGAAGCGCTCATGCTTCAAATGTGGTAAGCTTGGTCATTTTATCGCTAACTGTCCCGATAATGAAAGTGACCAGGAAAAGGGGAACAAAAGAGAGAAGAAGAAGCAATACAAGAAGGCAAAGGGCGAGGCGCATCTAGGAAAGGAGTGGGACTCGGATTGCTCCTCCTCCGACTCCGACAACGAAGGACTCGCCGCCACTGCCTTCAACAAATCTGCTCTCTTCCCCAACGAGCGTCTCACTTGCCTTATGGCAAGGGAGAAGAAGGTGAGTACTCAAGACTCCACTTATGCTTCTTCTAGTGATAGTGAGTCTAGTGATGATGATGACATAGATTATTCATGCTTGTTCAAGGGCTTAGATAGATCTAAGATAGATAAAATCAATGAATTGATTGATGCATTGAATGAAAAGGATAGGCTTTTAGAAAAGCAAGAGGATTTATTGTATGATGAACATGATAAATTTGTAAAGGCACAAAAATCATATGCTTTAGAAGTAAAAAGAAATGAAGTGCTTTCTAGTGAATTATCCTCTTGTCATGAAACCATAGCTACTTTACGAAATGATAATAATGATTTAAGTGCTAAACTAGAAGTAGTTAGTAAGTCAAATTCCTGTGTTGAAAATGTTACAATTTGCACTAGGTGTAAGGATTTTGATATTAATGCCTGTAGTGAACACTTAGTTTCAATTTCCAAACTAAGTGATGAATTGGCTAGTCTTAATGCACAACTTAAGACTAGCAAAAGTGAATTTGACAAGTTAAAGTTTGCAAGGGATGCCTATACAACTGGTAGACATCCCTCAATTAAGGATGGGCTTGGCTTCAAGAGGGAAGCCAAGAACTTAACAAGCCATAAGGCTCCCATCTTCGTCAAGGAGAAAGGGAAGGCCCCTATGGCTAGTAGTGCTAAAAAGAATCATGCTTTCTTATACCATGATAGGAGACATGCTAGAAATGCTTTTGATTTACATGTTTATGATTCTCATGCCATGTTTGCTTCTAGTTCCTCCATGATAGAGATATGAGTAGGAGAAATGTTTGCACATATGCCTAGGAGAAAATTTTGCTCATGTTCCTAGAAAAGTTGTAAACAAACCTTCTACCATTTATTATGCTTGCAATACTCTCTTTGCTATTTGTAGAAAGGGTAAGAAGGTTTGCTAGGAAATTAGGGGCTAGATGCAAGGGAGATAAATCTTGCATTTGGGTCCCTAAAGATATTTGTGCTAACCTTGCAGGACCCAACATGAGTTGGGTACCTAAGACCCAAGCCTAAATTTGCCTTGCAGGTTTATGCATCCGGGGGTTCAAGCTGGATTATCGACAGCGGATGCACAAACCACATGACGGGGGAGAAGAAGATGTTCACCTCCTACGTCAAGAATAAGGATTCCCAAGATTCAATTATATTCGGTGATGGGAATCAAGGCAAGGTAAAAGGGTTAGGTAAAATTGCAATTTCTAATGAGCATTCTATATCAAATGTATTCCTAGTGGAGAGTCTTGGATATAATTTGCTATCTGTTAGTCAATTATGTCAAATGGGATATAATTGTTTATTTACAAATGTAGATGTGTCTGTCTTTAGAAGATGTGATGGTTCACTAGCTTTTAAGGGTGTACTAGACGGCAAGCTTTATTTAGTTGATTTTGCAAAAGAAGAGGCCGGTCTAGATGCATGCTTAATGGCTAAGACTTGCATAGGCTGGCTGTGTGGCATCGCCGCTTAGCACATGTGGGGATGAAGAACCTCCACAAGCTTCTAAAGGGAGAACACGTGATAGGTCGAACAAATGTGCATTTCGAAAAAGATAGACCTTGTGCAGCTTGTCAGGCAGGTAAACAGGTAGGAGGCGCATCACAGCAAGAATGTGATGACCACGTCAAGACCTCTGGAGCTGCTGCATATGGATCTCTTCGGACCCGTCGCCTATCTAAGTATAGGAGGAAGTAAGTATGGTTTAGTTATTGTTGATGACTTTTCCCGCTTCACTTGGGTGTTCTTTTTGTAGGATAAGTCTGAAACCCAAGGGACCCTCAAGCGCTTCCTCAGGAGAGCTCAAAATGAGTTTGAGCTCAAGGTGAAGAAGATAAGGAGCGACAACGGGTCCGAGTTCAAGAACCTTCAAGTGGAGGAGTTTCTTGAGGAGGAAGGGATCAAGCACGAGTTCTCCGCTCCCTACACACCACAGCAAAATGGTGTGGTAGAGAGGAAGAACAGGACGCTAATCGATATGGCGAGGACGATGCTTGGAGAGTTCAAGACCCCCGAGTGCTTTTGGTCGGAAGCTGTGAACACGGCTTGCCACGCCATCAACAGGGTCTATCTTCATCGACTCCTCAAGAAGACGTCATATGAGCTTCTAACCGGTAACAAACCCAATGTATCTTACTTTCGTGTTTTTGGGAGCAAGTGCTACATTCTAGTGAAGAAGGGTAGAAATTCTAAGTTTGCTCCCAAAGCTGTAGAAGGGTTTTTATTAGGTTATGATTCAAATACAAAGGCGTATAGAGTCTTCAACAAATCATCGGGTTTGGTTGAAGTCTCTAGCGACGTTGTATTTGATGAGACTAATGGCTCTCCAAGAGAGCAAGTTGTTGATTGTGATGATGTAGATGAAGAAGATGTTCCAACGGCCGCTATACGAACCATGGCGATTGGAGACGTTCGGCCACAGGAACAAGATGAACGAGATCAACCTTCTTCCTCAACGATGGTGCATCCCTCAACTCAAGACGATGAACAGGTTCATCAAAAGGAGGCGTGTGATCAAGGGGGAGCACAAGATGATCACGTGATGGAGGAAGAAGCGCAACCGGCACCTCCAACCCAAGTTCGAGCGATGATTCAAAGGGATCATCCCATCGACCAAATTCTGGGTGACATTAGCAAGGGAGTAACTACTCGATCTCGATTAGTTAATTTTTGTGAACATTACTCTTTTGTCTCCTCTATTGAGCCTTTCAGGGTAGAGGAGGCCTTGCTAGATCCGGACTGGGTGTTGGCCATGCAGGAGGAACTTAACAACTTCAAGCGCAATGAAGTTTGGACGCTGGTGCCTCGTCCCAAGCAAAATGTTGTGGGAACCAAGTGGGTGTTCCGCAACAAACAAGACGAGCACGGAGTGGTAACAAGGAACAAGGCTCGACTTGTGGCAAAAGGTTATGCCCAAGTCGCAGGTTTGGACTTTGAGGAGACTTTTGCTCCTGTGGCCAGGCTAGAGTCCATTCGTATCTTGCTAGCATATGCCGCTCACCATTCTTTCAGGTTGTACCAAATGGATGTGAAGAGCGCTTTTCTCAACGGGCCAATAAAGGAGGAGGTGTACGTGGAGCAACCCCCTGGCTTTGAGGATGAACGGTACCCCGACCACGTGTGTAAGCTCTCTAAGGCGCTCTATGGACTTAAACAAGCCCCAAGAGCATGGTATGAATGCCTTAGAGATTTCTTAATTGCTAATGCTTTCAAGGTTGGGAAAGCCGATCCAACTCTTTTTACAAAGACTTGTGATGGTGATTTGTTTGTGTGCCAAATTTATGTCGATGACATAATATTTGGTTCTACTAATCAAAAGTCTTGTGAAGAGTTTAGCAGGGTGATGACGCAGAAATTCGAGATGTCGATGATGGGCGAGTTGAACTACTTCCTTGGGTTCCAAGTGAAGCAACTCAAGGACGGCACCTTCATCTCCCAAACGAAGTACACGCAAGATCTGCTAAAGAGGTTTGGGATGAAGGACGCCAAGCCCGCAAAGACGCCGATGGGAACCGACGGACACACCGACCTCAACAAAGGAGGTAAGTCCGTTGATCAAAAAGCATACCGGTCAATGATAGGGTCCTTACTTTATTTATGTGCTAGTAGACCGGATATTATGCTTAGCGTATGCATGTGTGCTAGATTTCAATCCGATCCTAAGGAATGTCACTTGGTGGCGGTGAAGCGAATTCTTAGATATTTAGTAGCTACGCCTTGCTTCGGGATCTGGTATCCAAAGGGGTCTAACTTTGACTTGATTGGGTACTCAGATTCCGACTATGCTGGATGTAAGGTCGATAGGAAGAGTACATCAGGGACGTGCCAATTCTTAGGAAGGTCCCTGGTGTCTTGGAATTCTAAGAAACAAACCTCCGTTGCCCTATCCACCGCTGAGGCCGAGTACGTTGCCGCAGGTCAGTGTTGCGCGCAACTACTTTGGATGAGGCAAACCCTCAGGGACTTTGGCTACGATCTGAGCAAAGTCCCACTCCTATGTGATAATGAGAGTGCTATCCGAATAGCGGAAAATCCTGTTGAGCACAGCCGCACAAAGCACATTGACATCCGGCATCACTTTTTGAGAGACCACCAGCAAAAGGGAGATATCGAAGTGTTTTATGTTAGCACCGAAAACCAGCTAGCCGATATCTTTACCAAGCCTTTAGATGAGAAGACCTTTTGCAGGCTGCGTAGTGAGCTAAATGTCTTAGATTCGCGGAACTTGGATTGAATCGTAGCATACATGTGCTTATGCCTTTGATCATGTTCTTTCTGCATTTTGTTGCTTATTATGGTGCTCAAGTTGTACAAACACTCCCTGGACCTCACAAGTCCGTTGCAATGTGATCCACATGTTTAGGGGGAGATGTGTTACAACTTGATCCCTTGAGTCTAACCATATGCTTGAGTTTGTTTGATTTAGTCTCAAAGGAGAATTGAAAGGGAAAAGGTGGACTTGGATCATGCAAGACTTCCACTGCACTCCGATGAGAGGGTAACTTATTCAAGTCCATCTTATTAACTCTTATTGCCATTTGCTCTTAATTGAAGATTTTGGTGAGGCAATGGGGTTAAAGGGCCAAGATTGATCCCGTTTTGGTGCTTGATGCCAAAGGGGAGAAAATAAAGGCCAAAGTGATAAATGGATCAGCTACCACTTGAGAAATTTGAAAATAGTAGAGTAGAGCTTTTGGTTTGTCAAAACTCTTTTTGTTGTCTCTCCTATCAAAGTTGGCTTCTTTTGGGAGAAGTAGTAATTTTGGAAAAAGGGGGAGTTTTTTGAAATCTTTGATCAATCTCTTTTGGAATGACTCTCTTTATGCTTCAACATGTGTTTGACTTAGAGATAGAGATTTGAGTTTGATTTACAAAAACAAACCAAGTGGTGGCAAAGGATGATCCATATATGCCAAAATTGAATAAAACTTAAATTTATATTATTTGAAGTAAGTTTGCACTTGTTCTAGTTGCTTTATGTTGTGTTGGCATAAATCACCAAAAAGGGGGAGATTGAAAGGGAAATGTGCCCTTGGGCCATTTCTAAGTATTTTGGTGATTGAGTGCCAACACATGTGCTTAATTGTGAACTTATGTACATGGATGAACAAGGTGCAAATCATGAAGTAAAGGTATGTTTCTAAGCCTTAGTACATTGGTTTTGTGTACTAATATATTTGTCTAAGTGTTAGAAACAGAAAGAAGAAGAAGAGAAAAGAGGAGAAAAGACTTGGCTGTGTGCTGCCAAGACTCAGCTCGGTCTGGAGCACCGGACTGTCCGGTGTGCACCGGACAGTGTCCGGTGCGCCAGGCTGACTCGGCTCGAACTGGCCGCTCTCGGGAAAATGGCCGACGGCGTACGACTATAATTCACCGGACTGTCCGGTGTGCACCGGACTGTCCGGTGAGCCAACGGTCGGCCGGGCCAACGGTCGGCCGCGCAATCTGCGCGGGACACGTGGCGGAGCCAACGGTCGGAAGACGGCACCGGACTGTCCGGTGTGCACCGGACATGTCCGGTGCGCCAACGGCTCTCAGATCTCCGCCGGTCTGCAACGGTCGGAAGCGCCAGATATGGAAACAAATCGGGCACCGGACAGTGTCCGGTGTGCACCGGACTGTCCGGTGCCCCCGACGACAGAAGGCAAGGATGGCCTTCCGGATTTGCTCTCAACGGCTCCTAGCTGCCTTGGGGCTATAAAAGGAGCCCCTAGGCGCATGGAGGAGAAATATAAGCAACCTTTGAGCATTCTTGATCATCCACACTAAGTCTCTGCGCATTCGTTTGTGTTTCTAAGTGATTCGAGCTCTGTTCTAAGTGAGAACTCTGAGATAGTCTTGTGAGCTCGATTCTCGGCCGTGTGTGTGCGCTTTTGCTGTGGATTTGTGTGTGTTGCTTCCCTCCCTTACTCTGTGCTTTCTTTGTGATCATATACTTGTAAGGGCAAGAGACTCCAATTTGTGGAGATTCCTTGCAAACGGGATAGTGAAAGGAACAACAAAACACCGTGGTATTCAAGTGGGTCTTTGGACCGCTTGAGAGGGGTTGATTGCAACCCTCGTCCGTTGGGACGCCACAACGTGGAGTAGGCAAGCGTTGGTCTTGGCCGAACCACGGGATAAAACCACTGTGTCACCCCTGTGCTTGATTTTCTTGTGGTACTGTGTTTTGTTGAGACTTCACCTTAGCCACTTGGCAATAATCGTGCTAACACTTAACAAGTTTTTGTGGCTTAAGTTTGAAGATTTTTACAGGATCACCTATTCACCCCCCCTCTAGGTGCTCTCAGTTGTTCGGGTCTGGTCCTTTGTGGCCCTCCTGGTACACCTCAATGTCACTAGGCTTTTGGCCACTCGTAGCTTCCTGTATAAACAAAAAACATTCATAAGCAATCGTATTATTTGTTGATCGACATAGAAAGATCAAACTTACCATTCTTTTAGCTTTTCGTATCATGTCGTCACCGCCAAACTTGTGGTTAGGATTGGTTCCTCGACATTGTCTGTGATGCGCTGACGCTTTCTGGAAGCCTTCGGAAGCCCAATATCGACACCAAGCATAGTACGCATCAGGCACGGGCGCCATCCATGGAACCATCACCTGCACACACACAATGTTACATATTATATCAATCACAACAATAAATATAAAGGGTAAAACAAATTGAATACTAACCTCACGATATTGATCCTCAGTCAAATATATCTTTGAGGACCCTTCCTTTTTATTCAAGGGGCCTGCTTCTTCTGGATGCTTTTGAAAATACAGGTTTGTAGCCTGAATTCTCGCATAGTATATAGCATCCTTCACCAGGTTCTTTGCATTGTTTTGCAAGACACGTTCAGCGTGCCCCATGTAATCCTCTCCGTCAGGCAACCGATATCGAAGCTACAACATAAAGAATACAAATACAATGGTATAAGTCATAGATTTACCATATTAAGAAACATAACAAAAATAATAAAGAATTCATACCCAAAAGTCATTACGCACAAGTCCCTGTCTGTCGGTGTGGTTTCGTTCCTTTTTAAACTTGTACTCATCCCAGGTACTGACGAGCACCTCATCCTCGGTATCACCGTTTGACACCTTCACTATACCAGGGTAGTGAAGGCGGCAAAGAGAACCCAACGTAAGGTTAACCTGAGTGTGGTGTCCCTTGCTGTCGAAGGACAGGTCCTCCCAATTCCTGCATTACACAAAAACATTAATAATACACATAATAGTTATATGAGATAAGTTAATATATTACACTCACCGATCTCCATGTGGCATGATTAAAGTCCTATCAGCCTCTCGCTCTATCGCGTGACGAGGCTTTACTGAGTGGCTTTTTCTTGAGCGACGTGTGCGTGTCGCTGAAGAGCCTCCCGAGCCATCATCCATCGGGTTGTCAGCCGGTTCGCCCTGTTGGCCCCACTGGTCCCACGCCTGTTGCTGCTCTCTCTGGTGGTCCCACTGGTCCCATGGCTGGTGATGCTGTGCGGCCTGGTCCCATGTCCCGTGCTCCACCTCCTCATTGTGCTCCACCTCCTCATTGTGCTGCTCAGCCTCATTGTGCTGCTCCTCCTCAATGTGCTGCTCCTCAGTGTGCTGCTCATCCTGGTACATACAACTCAAGATTTATTTGTAAATATGTAAATAAATTTATTTGTACAAGATATGTTACCTCATCTCCATGTACCGCGCTCAACAGCTCTCGACGTCTGCTGCTGCTCGAAGAACTGCCCTGAAAAAGACCCAGGCCCTTGAACAACCCTTTCACTGACTTCTTTGATTTTGGCGGCATCCTGCATAAAAAATAAGAAATTATTCATTAGTGCATCAAAAATGACATAATACTTAAAATATAAACAAATGAAATAACAAAACAACTTTACTTGTTAAATATCATCAAAATCAGGATCTATTTGTTCTCTTCTATGCAGAGGTCGCCATGTAACTTTTCTCCTAACAGGTTGTCTTCTTCACCTCTCGGGAGAAGTTAAGTCGTTAACGTCTGCGACTAGTGAATCTAATGCCGGTGCAGGATCAATATGAAAACTAGTTGGCAACTCTTCTTCTTGAAACACCTCATCAACCTGCTCAAGGTGACCAATTTGATATTCGTCCTCACCAGGAGTGTATAGGCGTTCGCGGGGATTTACATTGTACACAACCCTCCATTTAGACAACTTTTTGCATGGATATGTCGAGAAATAAACTTGGTCTGCTTGATGGGCAAGGATATACGTGTCGTGTCCTTGAAGTAATTTCTCAGGTTGGATCTGTGTCATCCCAAATTCGGTCCTATAATACTTCGGGTCATACCATTTACACTCAAAGAAAACTAGCGCTAAAGGCTTATTTCCAGCAAATGTAATCTCGATTATATTTTTGATTTTCCCGTAATAGCAGGCTTCGTGTCCTTCCATGTCGGTTGCCCTAGTAACGACTCCACTATTTTGAGTGGCGGCCATAGGATGACTTGATTCGAAAATGCTTGAACGAAAGTGATATCCATTAACGTCGTAACGTCCATAGCTTTTGGCAGTTACGCTTCCAATAGATAACTGACGTAAGTCATCATTCAAATTCATTTCCTCCCCAAACTGTCAATCATGCCACAAAGCATTAGCAAATTCTGTAATATTAGTTAACTGAAATTAGCTCTCGGACCCACATAATTAAGACTTACACGGTCCTGAAGCCACATAATGAAATTAGGTCGCCCATGCATACCATCGCGTCGCAATTTGTCTATGTCTCTCGCTGTTGGCCTACCGAGACACCTCATGTTTTGTTCATCAAACTCGCTGTCGAATATTATTGTGTGACATGAGATATTTGATAACATAAACTAATTCACATATGAACAGTTTAAGAAAATAAGTCTTACACAAAGTATTTCTCCACCTCAGGCATATTCGTGAACATGTACAGTAAAGCAGACTTCCGTTCTTCCATACTGAGGTGATATGCCTTGGGTGGACCAACGGCTTTGCCGTTTGTCTGAAAAATCGAAAGATCACTACAAGGAGGCATCTCTCGTTCATCATCATGGTACCTTTTCTTTCGAGCAAATACATTATGTTCTTCTGCAAAATAACAACTTGTGAAGTGTGCTACCTCCTTAAGTTTAAATTGTTCCGCAATACATCCTTCAACTCTTGCCTTATTGCCCACCATTGCTCTAAGCTTCTTTAAAGCTCTTTCTATATGAAACATCCACCTATACTGAACAGGACCACCGACCTTAGCCTCATATGGAAGATGTATAAAGAGATGCTGCATAGGATTGAAGAAACCCGGTGGAAATATTTTTTCCAATTTGCACAAAAGCACTGGTGCCTCTTTCTCCAGTTGTTCCATCACATCTCTTCTGATTTCTTTAGCACACAACTGTTTGTAGAAATAGCTAACTTCAGCTAACGTTTTCCACACAGCTTCTGAAATGTATCCACGAAACATTACAGGCATGAGCCTCTCCATAATTATGTGGAAGTCATGGCTCTTCAGTCCATTCATCTTCATTGTCTTCAAGTTCACAGATCTTCTAAAACCAGCGGCATAACCATCGGGGAATTTAATATCCTTCATCCACTTCATCACTTCTTTCCGTTGCTTAGATTTCAGACAATAGTCAGCTTTTGGTTTGCCTCCGTTTTCTCTAAGCACCAGGGTTGGACGATCACATATCACTGCTAAGTCCATGCGTGCCTTGTCATTGTCTTTCGTTTTATCAGGGAAATCCATGCATGTATTTATGAGGGCTTGGCAAAAGTTACTCTCTTGATGCATGACGTCGATGTTGTGCATCAAAATCAATGACTTAGCATAAGGAAGCTCCCACAAGCCACATATGTGAGTCCAGTTATGCTCCTCACCAAAACCTTGATACCTTTTCCCACTCTCGTCTAGGACAAGTTTCATATGCTCTTCTGTAATTTCTATCCCACTACGTCGCTTGGGCGGTCCCTTCGTGACGATGGTGCCCTTCCTAAATTCCTTTCTTTGCCTTCTGAAGGGGTGATTGAAGGGTAGAAAACATCTATGACAATCAAAGTAACATATCTTGCCACCAGCACTAAGATGAAAACAATCTGTATCTTTAGCACAATAAGGACACGTCAATCTACCATGCACGCTCCATCCAGAGAAAATACCATACGCCATAAAATCATGAACCGAGAACAGATATGCAACACGAAGATTGAATTTCTGCTTCTTGAAGCAGTCATAGGCTTCCACACCTTGCCATAGCTTCTTTAACTCTTCAATCAGTGGTTGAAGCATCACATTGAGGCGTACGCCAGGATGCTCAGGCCCAGGTATAACAAGACATAGGAACATAAACTCATATTTCATGCAAAGAGCAGGTGGAAGGTTGTACGGTATGGCAATGACAGGCCAACATGAATACGACGCAGCGGTCATATTGAACGGCGTGAAACCATCAGTTGCCAAGCCGATACGAACGTTTCTTGCATCGCTGGCAAAATCTGGATCAAATTTGTCAAGAGCCTTCCATGCATCACCATCTGAAGGGTGCACCATTAACCCATCTTGTCTGTCCATACAATCTTTATGCCACCTCATGTGCATAGCGGTCTTCCTCGAGAGAAACAAACGTTTCACTCTAGGAGTGAGAGGCATGTACCGAAGCTGTTTATGTGCAACCTTTGTCACCACCTTCTCCCCATCTTCATTTACAAGCTCCACGTACCTTGACTTCCCACATTTTAAGCATTTCTGTTCTCTGCCATGTTCCTTCCAAAAAAGCATACAGTTGTCTTAGCAAACATCAATCTTCTCATACTCCATACCAAGACCTTCAAGCAATTTTTTGGACTGGTACATGTCTTTGGGCATCTTGTGACCCGTAGGAAGAACCTCGCTAATCAAATCCACAAGCTCCTTGTAACAATTAATTGAAAATGCAAATTTTGACTTGATTGACATCAGTCGGGTCACGAATTCGAGGACGGTCACGTCAGTGTGCCCGTGAAGAGGCTCTTCTGACGCTTTGAGTAGGTCGAAGAACTTCTGAACCTCCGGTGTAGGTGAATCATGATGATCTGGTGCCAGTTCAGGCTGCAGATCCTCAAGCATCTGGTCCATCCTATCAACATCATCTTCACCGTCATCAACTTCTACTTCTGCTGCTCGTTCACCATCTTCATCGTGGAGATACCAGACCTTATAGCCTGGCACGAAACCATGCGAGCACAGGTGTAGTGTGACCTGCCTCTTGGTGTGGCTCGTCATATTTCTACATTTATTGCATGGACACCTAATATTATCTATTTGTGACAAAGCAGCTGCATGGTCCAGAAATATTTGCGTCTTGGCAAACCATTCACTAGTGTGACACCCACCCTTCTTGAAACCTTCATACATCCAATCATGTCTATCACCCATTATTGCGGCTGTGTACGAGTAAAGAGTGTGTGTGAGACAATCACGTTTCTACACGTCACACACATATATACATACATATATACATCTATAGGTAAGTAGTAAAACTATATATATACATAAATAATTATATATACACATAAATAACATCAAATTAATCAATATCGAAACATTCATACATCCTAATATTATAAGTTAAATCTAATCAATAAATAACATCAAATTTAACAATTCAATAGTATAAGTTAAATCTACTATAAGAATACAATAAATAATTACCTAACATGAAGCCACACATGTGATATTAAATTAACTATAATCACACTCTAATCACATGTGTTATTAAATTAATACTAATCACATGAAAGTTAACTCCCGTCGGCCATAAAAAACCGACGAAAATAAACATGTACACACATAATTAACATTCACAATCCAATGCATTAACATGTACACACATAATTAACTCATGTGGGTGTCGTAGTTGGTTCGGAGATGCGGTCGGGGGCGGAGGCGGCGCTTGGACGCGGCGGCGGTGCTCGAGGAGGCAGCGACGACGCTCCGAGAGACCCGGCGGCAATGTGGGCGGTGTGGGGCACGGCGGAGACGAGCGAGGGCGGGCACGGCCGCGACGGACGGGCGGGCGCGCGGCGGGGACAGGCGGCCGGGCTCGCGGCGGCGCTGACGGGCGCGCGGCTGGGCGCTCTGCGCCGCGAGAGGACGGGCGGCGGACGGGCGACGCCGGGGTGCCCGGGTGCGCGGCGTCGAGCTCCGAGGGGCGGCGTCGGGCGGCATGGACGGGCGGCGCTCCGAGGGGCGGCGTCGGGCTCGGCCGGGAAGGCACACCGGCGGGGAGGGGCGACGGCGCGGCGGCGGTTAGAGGCGGCGGCGAGAATAGGGCAGGCGGCGGCGGCGGCTAGGAAGAAAGACAGAGAAGAAATGAGCCCGCGCGGGCGAACCCGCGCTCATAAAAGCCTAATCCCCGTCGGCCTGCGCTCTGGCCGACGGGAGTTAAGTAATCCCCGTCGGCCTATTTTCTGGCTGACGGGAGTTAAGTTAACTCCCGTCGGCCTACTCTCTGGCCGACGGGCGTTACCTTATTCCCGTCGGCTTCAGTGTAGCCGACGGGAGTTACGTTATCCCCGTCGGCTTTTTCCCTGGCCGACGGGAATTATCCTGGCCGACGGGAATCATTAGGATTCCTGTAGTGTTTGAGCGCGTTGCAACTCCGAACCTCTGCAACCACGCTGTTGATTTGTTAGAGAGGTTTGAGTACGTTCTTGAGCTGTAACTCCGTCGTTTTGATTCGTACGCTCTCTCTTTTGCTTGTGTGTGTTGTTGCTGCGTTATGCTCATGTGTGCGTTTTTACTCCCTTCCTTACTCCGGTTTTTGGTTGTGATCAATTGGGTAAGGCGTGGGAGACTCCAATTTTTGGAGATCTCTCACAACGGGATATTGATATAAGGAAGATATTTGTGGCACTGAAGTCTAATCTTTGTATCACTTGAGAGAGGTTGAGTGGAACCCTTGACCAAAGGTCACCACAACATAGAGTAGGCATTGGCCGAATCACGGTAAAAATCACCGTGTCTCTTGTTAATTTCACTTACTGTAATTACCGTCTTCTTGATTTCTCTACCCACTTACATTATCGCTCCTAAGTTTAAAGTTCATCATAAAGGAGCAATCAAGTGAAGAGTTCTCACTTCTTCTCTATCATCCTAACTTGGTTTTAGTTTTCACTAACAAATATTATAAACCAAGTTTGTGTTGTTTAGAGCTAGTTTTGCAGAATCACCTATTCACTCCTCCCCCTCTAGGTGCTCTCAGTTCCACACATAGTTAAACACCTTCTTGCAAAGGCCTCTAAAAGGTGTTTTCACCTTTTATTCCACTTCCCATAGTGTCTCTCATAATACTAGGTTGGTATGATCCTTAGGTTTTGGAAGCTCTTGTGTGGTGGCTCTAAACACTCTAACATCTATGGCCTCTAAATGTGTCTTCATACAAATTTTGTAATAAGAAAAATAGTCTCCCTCAAAGGGTTCATCCCCACCGAACGTCTTTCTCTATGCGGTGAAACCAAAACAAAAAAATCCATTAATCTTGCCATTCATCCTTTGAAAGGTGAAAATCAATAGCACTAATAGAGGCACAAAATCATCCATATGTGCTCAGTCAATCGTTATTATCATGACATAACTTTTATATTGTCTCTATAAAAACATATGTTAGTCATAATAATCTAGTGTTGTCAAACCTAACTAGGAGCCTAGATGGTTTGACTAAATACTTTACAATCCTGTGAGGTGGAATATTCTTCACATATGTGTACAAGCTAGATTCCAAGGAATCTGTTTTTTTCTTAAAAAATGATCAAGTTGGCCAAATCTTAATCAACCTCTACGACTCTATGTAATATTACCTTCGTTCCTAAATATTTATCGTTTGCAACTTTATTTTTAAACTAAACCACCACAAATAAAAAAGAAATAAAGAGAGTATATAGCAAGGTAAAATATTTAACTCTGTCAACAAAATGCGAACTCTCACCAGGCCCGTCGAAGGCCAAGGGCCAGCTAGTCTATAGCACAGGGCCTCCAAAGGTAACAGGGCCTCCAATTAATTAAAGTCCAGTGTCATTAGATATTAGACATTGCTAGTTTGCTTACACACGTTTACGCGCTAAGGCCCAAACAGCTGCCAGATGCATCGTATTAGCTATTAGCATCCACGTAGCCAAAGCAAGGGGTGACGATTCATCTACTCGATGGACACGAAACATAAGGCGGATGTTGTCTTTTAAGGTCCCGTTTGGTTCATTAGTCCTAGGACTAAAGTTTAGTCTAATGACTAAATTTTAGTTCCTACTCTGTTTGGTTGTAGTGACTAAACAGATTCTAAATACATTAAATACAATACATAAAGACTAAAATGTCTATTTTTTTGTTTGACACCAGTTTTCTAGCAAGGGTAATTGGAGTAAATGTTACTCTTTAGTCCCTTTTAGCATCCATGTGAGGGACTAGAGACTTAAGCCAATTAGTCCTATTTTAGTCTTTCCGTTTGGCAAAATAGAGACTAAACGAGACTAAAAAGTAGAGACTAAAGATTAGTCCCTCTAACCAAACGGAGCCTTAGTAGAACATAATATTAGTGCTATAGTTCGGAAGTATAATACATTTTTAAGTGCTATAGTTCTTAAGTATATGTTTTTTTAGAGCCTTTATTTTTAATCTCGTTCTGCGGGCCTCATTTTTTTAGACGGGTCTGACTGCCACTATAAATTATAATCATATACTCTATCCATTCATAAATATATTATACCGTTGATTTTTTAAAAAATATATTTGATCACTCGTTTTATTAAAAAAAATAATAAGTTCTCATTTATGTATTTATTTGATTTGTTTTATCATTTAAGGTAGTTTATGTTTAGTTTAAAATTATACATTTTTAATAAATATTTTGAATAAGATGGGTCGTTAAATTTTTTTTAAAAAAAACAATAGTGTTATATATTTGTGAACGGAGGTACTATAACCGAAATGATCCATCTTTGAGGATTCTGCCGAAGCCAGGCATGTTAGACGAAAAACTCAACAGGCGTCAAGCTAGCTGCCGAATCGGGACGACAAGGATTGGATCGGATCCCAGTTCCAAAAGCCACTTGCAGGACAAAGCATCATCGCCGGAAGGAAAATCCCGGAGCCAAAGCTATGCTTTGCTAGCTCTCCCCGGCACCGGCCGGACGCCGTGCGGATCCACCCAACCTGCAGGATCCCTACGCGCAAGCCTACATAAGAACTCGGCGTCCTGAGCTGCATGGGCGCCGGACGTACGAGACCTCGACGTCGACCACACAGACCCAATGGAGAGAACGGCAGCAGCGATGAACGGGCATTATTTGCATGCATTTGGCAGGGAGAGGACGACGCTCCACGCCGCCCTCGGTGGGCGCAGAGGTGGGTGGCTAACTACTGACTAGCTACTGTTTCTCGCGAGCGCTGAAAGCTTGAAACTGTGCGTGCGTTTGCTGCTACGATCGTCGAGCTCGATCGATCGACGACCGTGCAACAACAACAACGCAACCCGGTGCGCTGCGCTGAGCTGAGCTGACGGCAGCCGGCGGCCTGTTGATATATACATATATATAACCTGCGTGTGGGTGTGGGTGTGGGTGTGGGCGCACTATTGCACTGCAGCCGCGGACGTCATCCTGTGGAGGGACAAGGCGGCCTCGGCGTGCATCCTGGCCGCGGCGACGGCGGCGTGGGGCCTGTTCGAGGTGGCGGAGTACCACTTGGTCACGGTGGTGTGCTACGTCGCCATGGTCGCCATGCTCGTCTCCTTCGTCTGGACCAACGCTTCTGCGTTCTTCAACCTGTGAGTGAGCAATAAAAAGCATCCTTCGATTCCAGCTGTTTTTGGAGAAGGAAGGAACGCTGACGACAGTCGTGAGATGTATGTATGTATGTATGTGCGTGCGTACGTGCGTGCGTGCGTGCAGGCCGCCTCCCAGAATCCCCAACACTCTCCTGTCGGAGCGGGCGGGCAGGCAGGCGGTCCAGGACGCGCACCGCCGGCTGACCAGGCTGGTGGAGAAGCTCCACGACATCGCCAGCGGCAAGGACATGAAGACGTTCGTCCTGGTGCGCGCCGCCACTAACCTGCCATGCATTTCGATTCCCAAGGTCCAACGAAAAAAATCTGCAGCTGATCCTCCCTCTATCTGCTTGCTTGCCCCGTCGTTGTGCATCGTGTTCGCGTGCGTGCAATTCGGCAGACGGTGCTCGCGCTGTACGTGGCGTCGGTGGTGGCGGACTGCTTCAGCTCCCTGACGCTCCTCTACCTCGGTTAGTATATATAGCGACCTGCTGAAACTGAACCATATATACCTTCGTGGCGGGCGACACTGACCGACGCCGTGTCTGTCTTCTCCGCAGTGGTGCTGGGCACGATGACGCTGCCCGCGCTGTACGAGCGGTACGAGAGCGAGGTGGACCACCTGGTGGCCAGGGGCGTGCACGACCTGCGGACCCACGTCGCCGACATGGACTCGGGCGTGCTCAGGAGGATCCCGAGAGGCAAGGGAGCTGCTGCACCAGCCAAGTGAGGCCCTGTTCGTTTGTATCGGATTACACCCGGGATCGTTCCGTCTAAATAAAGTTTATATAAATTAGAGAAACAATCCGGTTAGAAATTATTCCGACCCATCAATCCGATGGAAACGAACAAGGCCTGAAACGATGGATCGATGAGATCACGACTGACCGACCAGTGACCACATATATAGCATGTGATGTACAGTATATATATATATATATATATATATATATATATATATATATATATATATATATATACTACATGTATTCATATACAGCTGGATCAAGAACGCAGGTCCCAAAGAACAAACAAGCAGCAGTGTGGTTACTTAGGCTATCCGTAACCGTTACCCCTAAATTTTTCCCCCTATATCACTTTCCCCCCTATTTTTCTTCCTATTTTTTCATCTCCCGTAGCGGTTCCCCCTAAATACTCCCCTATACCCCACTACAACTATAAAATATCATTTTCTATATCTAATATCAATTTTTTATCTACTAACAATTAATCGTGAACCCACAACACAGTGTAGTAGGGGGTGAACAGTGAAACGCTAGATTGAGGGAGAGAGAGAGAAGAGGGCCGGCTCAAAGAGTGGCTTGTAGGGGGCAGCGCTGCGCGGTCAAGGGAGAGAACTGCAGCCGCTACGAAGGGGAGGGGGCTGCTCAGCGCTCTCCGCTGCAGACAGCCTTAGGCTATCCGCATCGGCTCCCTCTAAATTTTTCCTCCTATATCACTTTTCTAGGTCACATCATCAATAGTGTATCCCTTACTTTTTCATCTCCCGCAGTGGTTTCCCCTAAATACCCCCCCTATACCCCACTACAATATAAAATATCATTTTATATACCTACTTTTTATCTACTATCAATTTTTCTTCTACTATTAATTGAAGGCGGGCCCACAGAAACAGTGGTAGGGGAGAGCGCGCGCTGCAACTGGGGGAAGAGAGAGGAGTATCGCGGCGTGGGGTGCGCGGTAGCGTGCGGCTGTAGCCCCCATGCAAGGGGAGCGCGCGGTAGCGTGCGGCTCTGCGGGCAGTCTTAGGCTATCCGCAGCGGTTCCCTCTAAATTTTTCCCCCTATATCACTTTTCTGGGTCACATCATCAATAGTTTATCCCCTACTTTTTCATCTCCCGCAGCGGTTCCCCCTAAATCCTCCCCCTATACCCCACTACAATATAAAATATTATTTTTTATACCTACTTTTTACCTACTATCAATTTTTCTACTACTATTAATTCAAACCGGGCCCACACGAACAGTGCAAGGGGGAGAGAGAGCGCGCGCTGCAGCTAGGGGACTCCTGTTCATCTCCGCCGCGTGGAGGGGCTCGCAGGGGGCCGCGCTGCGGGCGCAGGGGCGCCCCTGTAGCCGCCATTCCAGGGGAGGGGGCGGCCGCGCGGCGAGCGCTGCGGCCAGCCTTACGTACCCATTCGTTGAAGGTTCCCGAACCCCAATCCAGCAGCAATGCGCTCAAAAGCTGCTGACAGGTTCGTCCGGCCGTACGTCAGAACATGACCTGGATGGAAGTCGATGCTTAACCGCGGGGCACATGATCGTACAGCCTGATCTGTCCATGGAGCGAGAGAGTGAGAGGGGACGCGACGATCAGGGTCATCATCCGGGGGCCGGGGGACAGATGGTATGGTATTGCCCGACCGACACTGACAGCGAAACGCATGGTTATGGTCTGTCTCGGTCGCGAACCGGCGAGAACAGCGACGCCGATGCGCATGCGCGCACGCCAACCGGATAAAACCATGGTGCTCCGTGCGCGCAGCCCCCCGGTTCGGTCGACATATGGATCAGCCACCGGTCGGTCTCGTACCACGAGCCCGTTCAGGGCACGGCCCGTTAGACCCTGCAAAGCTAATCAGGCCTGTTAGATTCTATGGGCCTGTTAGTTTTCTTCTCTCACGTCACATGATTCGGGAATATAGGATCAAGGGGAAGGAAAGCCGATGATACACATGGACTGGAAGTGTCAAGGCGCATGCGCATCCTACAGAACGGGGCAAACGAACCTAGTCACCGCGCCGGCTTTATGGCTCGACGTACGTCGAGCACGATATCCCGGCCTCGGAGCGCGAGAGCAACAGGGGACAAGGCCTGACGCTGTGACGCAGGCACGCAGCCCGCCGCCGAGGCACGTTAACGCTAGACATGTCCAAACAGGCCGCCCGGCCCGGTCCGGCTCGGGCCCGGTGAAGCACGGCCCGTTTTAGGCCCAGCCCGCCAGGCACGATTAAAAAATTAGGCCGGACCGGCTAAGCACGCGGGCTCAATTTCTTGTCCGAGCCCGGCCCGCAACGGACCGGGCCGGCCCGTTTAGCACGAAAAAAGCGGGCCGAAAAGCGGGCTATACGGGCCGAAAGCACATTTTAGTGTAAAAAAAGTGGGCTTAGAGCTAAACGGGCCGTGCCGGGCTAGCCTACCGTGTCTAATTTTCTGTCCGAGCCCGGCCCGCTTATTCGTGCCGGCTCGCGGGCCTCGTGCTTATTGGACATCTATAGTTAACGCTCACGCGCGCGCCCACGTTCGCTTCCTCAGCGTCTGGTCTGGGTCTTGCAGAGGGACGACGGACGGCATGGCGGGCCGTGCCGGGCTCGAACCGGGCCCAAAAGACGGGCTTCGTGCCGGCTCGCGGGCCTCGTGCTTATTGGACATCTATAGTTAACGCTCACGCGCGCGCCCACGTTCGCTTCCTCAGCGTCTGGTCTGGGTCTTGCAGAGGGACGACGGACGGCATGGCGGGCCGTGCCGGGCTCGAACCGGGCTGTTGGGGACTTGTTCTCAATGGCTTCGGTCCTGAGAGAAGGTAAAAAGTACAAGCGTGACGCAAAAGCAGATGCCAAGTCAGCGTGAACAGTACGGGAGTACTGTTCATCTATTTATAGACGCGGGACGCAGCCCACGTAAAATTACATCCATGTCCATTACATTTGTTAACGGCTTATGGAAATCTGTCGAGGCCCACGTAGTCTTTTCATCTTTAAGTCGGTTCCCCTTTCCGCTATCGCGACGAAGCTTCCCTGCACACAGCTTCGGCTGTGCACCGTCCTTCGTAGAACTTGGTAATCAGCTCGTCCTTCGTCTGGCTCAGGCTTCGTCCTGACCGTGCTTTATGTTCATAATTCTGAGTCCGAAGATACCTGTTCACATAATCCACTTGGAAAACATTGTCAAATCATGTTTTTGAGGACCTTCGGAGGACAGAAGGCCCCCAACAGTAGCCCCTCGCATATTAATTTGTTAATAATAAATTCAGATTGCGATATGGACGAAGGCCTTGAGCCGAAGGTCCGAAAAAAACAACCTTCCCTTTGCTAGAATAGCAACATCACTGACAAGCGGGGTCTTTCAATTTTCAGCGCCCTGGGCGTATAAATAAGATCACACCGCCAACTCATTTGGTACGCACACTTGCCATCTGCTTCGGTCCACTAAATTTTTAGCTCTTGTGCATTAAGATTGGTGACCTTTTGATTTCGAAGCTTCGGCCCTGAAAACAGTTTTTTAGCGTGTCCGAAAGATGTCTGAAGGTAAGAAGATCCCTGCTGAGACGAAGCTGAGTCTCGAAGAAGAGAAGAATTTGGGGTTCCTGATAGCGATGGCGGAGACCAATACAGAGAAAATCACCAAGGAGATTCTTGAAGGTTTGTCCGAAGATACTGGTGACAGCGACAGCTATGATGCAGAAAGTGGTGGGGAAGAGGCCGAAGATCGACCATGGCGGCCAAGTCACACGGTTTTCGGTAAGACCACTATCAAGCAGAGTCATATTGATAATATGAGGGGGAGGTATTTTCGAGATATATCTGTTGTGAGGGCTGACGCTGGAGAGAAGACTTCTCCCACCCCAGAAGAAGATGAAGTCGTAGTCTTCCGAAGCTTTCTCAAGGCTGGGCTTCGGTTCCCCCTAAGCAACTTTGTTGTTGAAGTCCTGAAGACATTTCAAGTCTACCTTCATCAAATTACCCCCGAAGCCATCATAAGAATGGGGGTGTTTGTCTGGGCTGTGAGAAGCCAAGGTTTGAACCAAACGCTAAAAGTTTCTGCAATATTCATGAGTTATTATACGAGACGAAGCCCTGGGGAAAAGAACAATACCACAACAATTTGGGTGTTATAGCTTCGGTGCCCGCTCCGGGTCAAGCTGCCCTGGGCCGACCTTTCGGAAGAGGTGGCCCGGAGCCTGGATGACAGAGTGGTTCTATGTGAAGAATGACTTAACAGCGCAAGAAAATGTTAAAAGTATCATTATGCGCCCCATCTGGCAACGCTTCGGACTTCGAAGGCCGAAGGTTGAAATGGACGAAGCAGCCGAGGAATGCCAAAGAGCCTTCGCGTAATCTGCTCTTTCATTGGACAAGGGACTTGGTCCAAGAGCACATTGCCTTCAGGGTATGGCCACTTACAGAAAAAGTGGGAAATGCCGAAGGAGACCATTAAAGAATCCGACGAAGGCGGATTGGTCAGACTGAAATACACATTCAAATATGCAGATAAATTTGTTGAACCTGATGATGACTGGTTGAAAAGCATTGAAACATTAAGTGACTGAAATGCTTGGGGCATACTCGAAGGCTGAAAATACTGCGCTATCAGCAGCCTTCGGAGGCCGAAAGAAGAAAAGGCTCAACCGTGTGTTTGACGCAGTCGGGTTTATCTACCCTGACTATCATTATCCGGTATTGGGTCGCAAAAGGAAAAAATGCTTCTCCTGCGACAGAAGCTACCACAAGTGCCACTAGTGAGCCAGCGCCTCAAGGAAAAAGATGAAGGTGCTCACCCATCGGACACGCTTTATTGAGCCGGCCACAGTGCCAGAATTTAATTGGTGAAATTTCTTTGGCCTCTGAAGCTACAGAACCAGCTCCAGTGCCGAAGACAGTAGAGAAAACTGAAGCGCCTTCAGCAGTAGAAAAACCGAAAGACTGAAGGGCCAAAAACATCAGAAATTTTAAGTCCTTCAGCAAATGTCGACACAACAAAAAATCAAAAGGGCCCATTGGTGACCCCAAGAGAAAAAGAATGGTGAAACGTACTGGATGTCTTGGAGATAATTAAGGTCTTCAAGCACAACCGCAAAGGAGTCTGTTGAACTCGCTGAAGCATCTACAGAAGCTTCGAAACAACCAGCTGAAGCTGAAGCCGAAGCTGGGCCTTCAGAGCCCGCCAAGGAACAATCCGAGAAAATATCAGAAACCAGCTTTAGTTGAAGAAATTGGCACTGCCGCCCCCGAAGCTCCCTCCAGCATACGCGATTACATCGTGCGACATGCTTCGGGGAAGAAACTTTCTGAAGAAGAAATCTATGAAGCGAATCACTATGCTAGAGAGTTGAAGTATCCGAAGGGGGCAGTAGTATTCAATGGGACAAACGAAGATGATTTCCTGTACTGTCTCCCAGACAATAAAGAATTATCCGTGTGCCGGGAAAGATGGCTAGAAGCATGGGGTTCCGAAACTCGAAGCTGGATTATGCGCCATGACGAAAGAGGATCTCGCAGACAGTCTTGCATATAATAGCCTAAAGGGTATGGAAATTAAGCGTTTGAAAAAAACTTTTTAATGCGTAATTCATTCCTTTATTCTTATATGGATTCTTTTTCACATAGGGCTTGATTCTGAGCAACGCATTAAGAGCCCAAAAAAGCGCCGAATATGAAAGCTATGACATTGCGTTTAACAATTTACGCTCCGAAGTTATCAAAACTGAGAAACGAAGCTCTGGAAAAGGATAAAATTCTGCTTACACTGGTAGATAAAGTGAAGAAGGACGAAGCTGCTTCAAAAAGCCCAGGCCGAAGCTCAAAAACGTGAAATTAAAGATCTTCAGAAACAGCTAACTAGAGCCAAAGAGGAACGTGTGCTTGAGGAAACGAAACGAGAACTTAGTGATTATATGGTCAATAAATTGGAGTTAAGTGTTAAAGAGCTTCGTGCATCTCAGAGGAAATGTTATGTTAAATCTGTATAATGCGTGAAAAAGATAAAATCCAGCTTCGCCAGTCGTTGGCGCCTTTTCTAGTGAAAGGAGGACTTTTCAAGAGGCAATCCCGAAGGTCCACTGGACTGGATTAGTCACGAAGCAGAAGCCTTCGAGGAAATCCTGAGCAGCCGCGGTGACATCTGTGCTTTTTCAGGCGCCAGGGGAATTGCCTGCTGTTTTGGAGAAAAAAGGTTGTGAACATATAAAATCCTTAGCTCAATCCGAAAGCTGCCCTATCCTCGGAAGATATCAAAGATCCCTCGACCGAGAGCCAGCATGGTTGGCGGTAAATTCTTCACTGATATCTGGGGACAATGGCGGCCGAGAAATGGCGCAAGAAATAATTCAAAGAAGCGAAAAAGGCATCCATGATGCTAGAAAGGTGGCAGAAGCTGCCGAAAGAAGTACAGAGCCCGAAAGGCATTAGGTATTATTAGTCGCTCTTACTGTGTTGTAATTTTTATTTCAAACTTTGCTCACGGTTTGTAATAGTAATGAAGAAATGTTCTCTTCCCTCAGAAGCTGCTGGATCGACTGCCGACCCCCACACAAAAGGGGATGATGAAATTAAACAAATGGCCGAAGCTATCATGGACAAAGTTGTTGATCAACTTCTAAATGAAGCCGCCGAAGCAGTATTAAGAGAAAGACTAGATGCTATTTAGAAAAAACATTTAAAGTGTGATCTATGTAACATTTTGTAAATTTGAATGTAATATACAAGTTTCTTTTCATTATTCAATTCTTTACGATGCATGAAACTCTACATACATACCATTTTTGAGCCTTCGGCGAAAAAAACACCTTCCCTTCTTTTCATGCTTCGTGAAGAAGACATTCTCCGTTAAAATTTTTCTGATGAAGCACGTTCATACTTCATGAAAACATTCTCCGAAGCTATACAATTTCGATATTGCTCTGATGAAGCTCGTCCATGCTTCGTAAAAATATTCTCCGAAGCTGTATTCCGAAGATTATCATTGTATTCCCTCGTGACTTTACACAATTTTCACTTTCTCAAAGCGTCCTTTCGAAGAGTTGATACTGTGTCCCCTTCTTTGCCAAATGCAACATGATGTATGATGCTTATGTTATGCAAAATGATGTGATGATGTTATGTTATGCAAATGACATTTGTTCCGAAGATACACACAAAATATATTCGTAAGCTCTGTATTCCCTTAGGAACGTCTTTGGAGCTTCTTCGCCTTTTACTTAGACGGTATAAGCTCTGCATTCCCTTAGGAAACGTCTTTGGAGCTTCTTCGCCTTTTACTTAGACGGTATAAGCTTTGCATTCCCTTAGGAACGTCTTTGGAGCTTCTTCGCCTTTACTTAGGCGGTATCAGCGTTGACTTTTCGCTGTATGCTCTGCATTCCCTTAGTAACGTCTTTGGAGCAAAAAACTTACACTGCGCTCCCTTTGGAACGGCTTTTTGTAACTTCGACAACTTACTCTGCGCTCCTTAGAACGACTTTTTGTTGCTTCGAAGGATTTTTAATAATCCGAAGACCCTCCTTGTTACCGCAAATTTTTTAAGCTTCAGCAACTTAAGCCTGTAGAGAAGATAGGTTTTTCTGATAACCAACCACGAAACTATTATATGAAAACTGAAGTATGCTTTATTACACCGAAAACAGAACTTAAACGGAAAAGACTGCTATCAAAGTAGGATATTTGTCAATAAATGTGCTTCGACTCCGGCACAGTACTGTTGACTGTACGGGCTTCAGATTGCTCCTCTGAGGTCCCTTTGGTGCGGAACATATTGGCTCCCTTCTGGCTGCTGGCCTTGTTGCAGCGGAGGTGGAGGCGGAGGCTGTTGCCATGAAGCTTGAGGTTGACTTGCCGAAGCTACAGAACTGCAGGGTGGTTGCCACGTACTCCGGGATGTAAGGCTGATGGTACGAAGCAGTATGCATGACCTGCTTCGGCTGTCCCTGTTGCGCTGCAGCTTCTGCTAGCTCCTTTTGTTTCTGGATGGTAACAATGGCACATCCTGGTGGTATGGCCCTTGTTCTCACACCGCAGAATAAGCAAAATGTCCCTCCTTGGTTGATCTCCAAATCTCCCGCCGAAGCCCCTTGCGCCTCTGCCTCTTGGAGCTGGTGGCCGAAAGAAAGTTTGCTGCTGCCCGAAGCCTGTGAGGAGCACTGCGGCCTGTTCTGCTGACTCCCCTTGTCATCATTTTGAGTGGAGTTGTGAATGGACCTGACATGCCTCGGATAGAATCTTCCCCCGAAAGCCCCTGGTCATCTCAGAAAAATCTGAAGGCCTCCTCCCTTCTTTGGCGAAAGTCATTATCAGCACGAATGTACTCGTCCATCTTCTGGAGCAGCTTCTCCAAAGTCTGAGGAGGCTTCCTAGCAAAGTATTGGGCTGCAGGTCCCAGGACGAAGCCCCTTGATCATGGCTTCGATGACAATTTCATTGGGCACCGTTGGAGCCTGCGCCCTCAAAACGCAAGAACCCTTCTGACATACGCCTGAAGGTATTCTTCATGGTCCTGAGAGCACTGGAACAAAGCTTGAGCAGTGACCGGCTTCGTCTGAAATCCTTGAAAGCTGGTTAACAACATATCCTTCAGCTTTCTGCCATGAGGTGATCGTTCCTGGTCGAAGGGGAGGAGTACCAGGTCTGAGCAACATTCCTGACGGCCATGACGAAAGACTTCGCCATGACTGCAGCATTGCCCCCATACGAAGACACTGTTGCTTCGTAGCTCATCAAGAACTGCTTCGGGTCTGAGTGGCCGTCGAACATGGGAAGCTGGGGTGGCTTATAGGATGGAGGCCAAGGTGTAGCCTGCAGCTCAAGCGGACAAAGGAGAAGCATCATCGAAAACAAAATTTCCCTGATGGAAATTGTCATACCAGTCATCTTCGTTGACGAAGCCCTCCTGATGAAGGTCTTTCTGCTGAGGCCTTCTGTTTTGCTCATCGTGAGTAAGATGGCGAACTTCCTCAGAGGCTTCGTCTATCTGCCGTTGCAACTCAGCTAGTCGGGCCATCTTCTCCTTCTTCCTCTGTACCTGTTGATGTAGCATCTCCATATCTCTGATTTCTTGGTCTAGCTCTTCCTCCTGAAGCGTTGGGCTGACGGCCTTTCTCTTCTGGTTTCGGGCCTCCCGAAGAGAGACGGTCTCCTGGTTGTGGTCCAGCGGTTTGCAGTGCTGCAGCCCCAGCCGCTGAAGCTTTCTTCGGTGCCATAGCGAAGGTCTACAGCTTCCGAAGGTGTTTCAAAAAACTCGAAGTGGAAGTGAGTTCACCGGAGGTGGGCGCCAATGTTGGGGACTTGTTCTCAATGGCTTCGGTCCTGAGAGAAGGTAAAAAGTACAAGCGTGACGCAAAAGCAGATGCCAAGTCAGCGTGAACAGTACGGGAGGTACTGTTCATCTATTTATAGACGTGGGACGCAGCCCACGTAAAATTACATCCATGTCCATTACATTTGTTACTCGGCTTATGGAAATCTGTCGAGGCCCACGTAGTCTTTTCATCTTTAAGTCGGTTCCCCCTTTCCGCTATCGCGACGAAGCTTCCCTGCACACAGCTTCGGCTGTGCACCGTCCTTCGTAGAACTTGGTAATCAGCTTCGTCCTTCGTCTGGCTCAGGCTTCGTCCTGACCGTGCTTTATGTTCATAATTCTGAGTCCGAAGATACCTGTTCACATAATCCACTTGGAAAACATTGTCAAATCATGTTTTTTGAGGACCTTCGGAGGACGAAGGCCCCCAACACGGGCCCCAAAAGACGGGCTTCGTGCCGGCTCGCGGGCCTCGTGCTTATTGGACATCTATAGTTAACGCTCACGCGCGCGCCCACGTTCGCTTCCTCAGCGTCTGGTCTGGGTCTTGCAGAGGGACGACGGACGGCATGGCGGGCCGTGCCGGGCTCGAACCGGGCCCAAAAGACGTGCTTCGTGCCGGCTCGTGGGCCTCGTGCTTATTGGACATCTATAGTTAACGCTCACTCGCGGCGCCCACGTTCGCTTCCTCAGCGTCTGGTCTGGGTCTTGCAGAGGGACGACGGACGGCATGGCGGGCCGTGCCGGGCTCGAACCGGGCCCAAAAAGACGGGCTTCGTGCCGGCTCGCGGGCCTCGTCCTTATTGGGACATCTATAGTTAACGCTCACCGCGCGTGCCCACGTTCGCTTCCTCAGCGTCTGGTCTGGGTCTTGCAGAGGGACGACGGACGGCATGGCCGAACGGGCCGTGGCCAGGAGCGGAGCGGCGGGGCCATGTGCTAGTGCCAGTGTGCCACGCCCACGCGCGGGTGGACGCGGCAGCGAATCCCGCAACACACCTGATCGGTCAGGACCCCGCCGGCCCCCACGTGCGGTGCGACCGCGGACCGACCCCGCTGCCACCGGCGCGGATCCGCCTTGTGTGCATACATTGCAGACTGCCGTATGCCCGTATCGATCCCGAGACGAATTTACCTTCTCGGATCACCGGCTACCGACACCTGATCCAGTACCAGATCTTCTCCATGTTCACTGTCTTCTCAGTACTCCTCACCGTAAATTAGTTGGACCAATAACGGCGCGCCACGCCACCATAGCACAGCCAGCTCCAACTCTCACCAGCCCAACAAGACCCGAGCCCTGCCAGCCAGCACAGCCAGTCAGGTCAGGTCATCAGGTCATGTACAGTAAAGTACAGCGTTGGCCGCTGGCCATGCGCCCGAATTATGGAGTAACAAAAAGTTGGATTGGCTGATTGATGAGAGGTAGTGCTCGTGAACGTGGTAGCCAGGCTCCCAAGCCAAGCCCCCTTCAAAAAATAGTCATGGCAGTACAAGGGAAAGCGTAATACAGCAGTGCTAGCGCGACATGCGTGAAGCAGCATCATAACGTCCTCCTCTTTTGTTTTATTTATTTATTTGTTACGCACCACTGGGCTTTCTCTGTACTGTACGCGGCAATGGGCGCGCGCTACGTGGGGTTGGGGATCGGGATGGGGGTGCACGGCCGGTAAAGCGACGGCCGAGGAGGAGGGCGAAGCGATCATGACATGGTGGATCGGCGCAGCTGGCTTTGCGTCGGCGCCATGCCAAAGGAAAGGAAAGTGCCGCTTCTTCTTCTCGTTGCCCCAAGCGATCGGTTGTGGCTTGTGGGGGGTGGGGCCATCTCCCTCCCTCCCTCTATCTGGATGTCGCCCGGCGAGGAATTGAGATCCCAGCCGGTGGCAGATCACATCATTAGGCAATTAGCAACGCATAAACAAAGGATCCTGAGATGAGCCGGAGGACCACCGCATCTACCCCCGGCCACCCGCGATCAGGCCTCATTGCCCTATCCCAGAAATTATCCGCGTCATCGCCCTTGCCATGGTTTCGAGTGTGTACCAACGAGCGATTCCAGGAAGACCTGAACTCGTGTGCCCCTCAAACACTTGCAGAGCCTGCCTGATTGAATTCGGGGTACAATGAGACCTACTATTCAATTGAAGAGAACTGATAGGGAGTACTCCTACACGACACGGGAACAAGAGCGACCAAGTAACGAGAGTAACCAAGTCAATGTATTAAAACCAAAAAAGAAACATATCAACATCGACATCCAAGTAGTAGAGAACGGGACCGATGTAGGAGTATATATATATTATTTAGCTTGAACAAGGTTTCTACACGCAAGCTAACAACACTTATCTGCACCTCAACCTGAATGACATCCATGAGATCAAATCAAATCAAATATACAGAGGGCTACACAAATGACGACGAGCTCTTCGTTTTCGCCAGGTTCTTTTGGACACTTATATATATTTTATTCAAAACAACAAGAGAGAGAGGGAGAAGGAAAAAACACTGGAACAGGGATCCAGACACTTAACTCCCCCGGTCCCCCCCCCCCAAAAAAAAAAAAAAAAAAAATCTAAATCCAGCATGGTCACCGCCTCACCAACACAAGAACCATCCGATTGAAAATCTTGTTTCCAACCCATCCTCGGACCTCGGATGCATACTCTTTTTCGATCCCAGACCTTCGAGCAGCATGCAGTAGCAACAGTAATGATGACAGATGGATGATAAATACGCCTCTAGGATTTTGCAACATAGACCACCCGGGGGGGGGGGGGGGGGTCAGGGTTCTGCTCAATGTTTTTCGGCCTGTCCGGCATCAGGAGAGACGATGGGCTGATACTGCGGTGGCAACGTTGGAGGTGCTGCAGCTGCCTGCGAGTAGTAGACCTGTGGGCGCGTGGGATCAGCGTACTCGTATCCAAAGTTGCCAGCCACCATGTTTGAGACAGGCTGTGGCGAGGGGTGGTGGTGCGACTGAATGATGTGGTGGTATGCCATCCCAGCGTATCCAGGAGGAGCTGCGGTAGGCGCTGGAGCAGGCGCGGCGGCAAGCTGTTGTTCGATAGACGCCAGGCTGTTGTTGCAGTTCAGGCCTTACAGCCATCTGAGGGATTGGCACGGTCGGCTTTGGCGCTGTGTCAACAAGGGTAGGAGGAGGTGGTGGCAAGGTGGCCTGGGCACCGGGAGGCATGCTGTATGGCTGGTGTGCGTTCTGCTGCATAGGAAGGTAGTACATCCCCGTGTTTGGGTCGAATGCGGGTGCCTGCTGCTGCCTCGGCACGGTCTGGGGTGCCTGCTGTGGAACAGGGTGGTGGTGGTAATAGGACTGGATTGGAATGAAGGTGCCAGTGGCCGGGTTGTGGATGAAATGCTGGTTCCCAGCAGAAACAATCTGCTGCTGAGGAGCTGGTTGCTGTGGCTGCTGCGGTGGTAAATGTTGCTGCGGTGGTGGATGTTGCTGTGGCGCGTGCATCTGGGCGAGGACATATCCAGCTGGGACCTGTGTTGCAGCGGCAGCTGCAGCGTCCGGAGCTGATACAGGGAGGCGGTAGCTGGCAGCTTCCGTTCCCACCGGCATGTCTCGTTTCAAGTCGGCCGGAGGAGATCTATCATTATAGTAGACGGCTCTGAAACAATAGATCAAACATATGGTCCACATAAGGTTTCATCCTAACTCGTAAGGAAAGCAATCTCTCGGGCTGTGGATAATCAAGGTCGAACAATATATATACGTTAAAATTGGTCAAATCAACATACCTGTTGGTGGGATCAACAATTGCCGGAACCTCCTGCTTGAGAAGTTGTGCTTTCCGACCTCCGCCACCGTGATCGGACTTATCATCGTCAGAGAACACTCTACTGGACGCCTCAGAGGGCGACATGCCGGTCATGGCAGGGATCGGCACCTGCTGTTGATGTTGCATGTACGGCGGCAGCTGCTGCTCGGAGATCCCCATCTGCGCGAAGTGGTCCTCCACGGCGGTAGGTTGCATGATGCGGGCGTCCGACGGGCGGTCCTCCGGCCGCACGCGTATAGGCGGAAGGTTCGATAGCGACGGGGCCGAGGAGGTGGACCCGAACGAAGAGTTCTTATCCAGCATCGGCGAGTCTGGCACGGACACGGACTGGACGTCGTGCGGGTGCCTCCCGGCACCGGCGGCGGCAGCGACGGCGGTGGCGCCCGACGGGAGCTTCGGCTGGCTGGTGCGCTGGTCCTCCGCGGGAGCCGAGTTGGTCACGCCGCTGCGGGAGTGCACGGAGGAGTCGTCCTCGAGGCCGAGAAGGCAGTTGACGGAAGCTGAGTCGGTGGAGACCCCTCTCGGGATGCCGTCGAGGGAGCCAGAGATGGCGCTGTTGAGGGCGTCGACGAACCAGTTCTCGGACTTCGAAGAGTCGTCCAGCAGGGAGCCGAGCGAGGACGAGGACTCGGGGGTGGCGGGGAAGAGGAAGAGGCGGATCCGGGAGGTGCGCGAGGATCCGCTGCCGGAGGAGGTCGCGGCGATGCGGTCGTACTCGTCGACGAGGTTGTCGAGGTCCTCGTCCGTAGAGACGGAGATGAGGGAGTCGAGGTCCTCGTTGGGTAGCTGGTACTTGAGCGTGAAGGGGCGGCCGCCCAGCAGCGACCGCGAGAGGCGCGCGTGGACGTCGGCGAGCGACGCGTGCCGGTCCACGGCCACGATCCGGGTCTCCCCGCCCAGGTAGCAGAGCGACTTATCGGTCGGGCGCGGGACGATCCGGCCCCCGAAGCTGCACATCAGGCGGAGCCGGCCCCCGCCGCCGGCCGCCGCCGCTGCAGACGACGGAAAGGGCTCGTCCCACGAATCCCCACCCCGGCTGCGCGGAGAAGACTCCGTGGACTCGGGGTACCCGGGACCAGGGCCGGGGGCCCCCACGCCGGCGGCCGTTGCCGACGGCAGCGGCTCCATGAGTGAAACGAACGGGCGGGAGGGTGGCTTGCTGTGCTTGTCTCCTCCGTGGGTTTTTGGGTGGGGATTTTATTTAGATTTTGGGGGAAAGGGGAATATATGATATGAGGGGGAAAGCAAAGAGGAAGCGAGGAAGGGGAAGCACGAGGGATAGTGGGGCCCGCGCCAGGAAATATCGGTGGTTGCGGGAAGCGGTTTTGCGGCCTGTGATCTAGGTGCGCTGCCTCTGCCTGGAGATGGCAACAGGTACTTGTGAATTGATACCGGATAGGTATTTATATTAGGGCTAGTTGGTAATTGGGACCCTATTTTCTTAAAAGATTTTTATTTTTCTAATTAAAATTAGTTTATTTTTTATTAGAAAAATATAAACTTCTTTAGAAAATAAGTTCTCAAACTAGCTTTTGAAAGGGAAATGTGCCCTTGGGCCATTTCTAAGTATTTTGGTGATTGAGTGCCAACACATGTGCTTAATTGTGAACTTATGTACATGGATGAACAAGGTGCAAATCAAGTGATAAAGGTATGTTTCTAAGCCTTAGTACATTGGTTTGTGGACTAACATATTTGTCTAAGTGTTAGAAACAGGAAGAGAGAAGAGGAGAAATGACTTGGCTGTGTGCAGCCAAGACCCAGCTCGGTCTGGAGCACCGGACTGTCCGGTGTGCACCGGACAGTGTCCGGTGCGCCAGGCCAACTCGACTCGAACTGGCCGCTCTCGGGTTTTTGGTCGGCGGCGTACGGCTAAAATTCACCGGACTGTCCGGTGTGCACCGGACTGTCCGGTGAGCCAACGGTCGGCCAGGGCCAACGGTCGGCCGCGCAATCCGCGCGGGACACGTGGCCGAGCCAACGGTCGGAAGACGGCACCGGACTGTCCGGTGTGCACCGGACTGTCCGGTGCGCCAACGGCTCGCAGATCCACGGCAGTTTGCAACGGTCGGGAAGCGCTGGATAAGGAAAGAAATCGGTCACCGGACATGTCCGGTGTGCACCGGACTGTCCGGTGCCCCCGACGACAGAAGGCAAAGATGGCCTTCCAGATTTGTTCCCAACGGCTCCTAGCTGCCTTGGGGCTATAAAAGGGACCCCTTGGCGCATGGAGGAAGAACCTAAGCATTCCTTGAGCACTCTTGATCACTCACACATCAATCTTGCGCACTTGTTTGAAATTCTAGTGATTTGAGCTCTGTTCTAGTGTGTTAGCCTCTTGAGCTCAAGTCTGGGTTTTGTGTGTGCGTATTCGCTGTGATCTTTGTGTTGTGTGTGAGTTGCTAATCCCTCCCTTACTCCGTGATTCTTTGTGAACATCTTTTGTAAGGGCGAGAGGCTCCAAGTTGTGGAGATTCCTCGCAAACGGGATTGAGATAAGAACAACAAAACACCGTGGTATTCAAGTGGGTCTTTGGACCGCTTGAGAGGGGTTGATTGCAACCCTCGTCCGTTGGGACGCCACAACGTGGAAGTAGGCAAGCATTGGCTTGGCCGAACCACGGGATAAACCACCGTGTCCCTCTGTGCTTGATTCTTGTGGTATTGTGTTTTGTTGAAGACTTCACCTTAGCCACTTGGCATTAACTGTGCTAACGCTTAACAAGTTTTTGTGGCTTAAGTTTGAAGTTTTTACAGGATCACCTATTCACCCCCCCCCCTCTAGGTGCTCTCAATTGGTATCGGAGCCGTTCTATTCACAAAGGGACTAACCGCCCGAATAGATGGATCCTAAGGGGAAGGGTATAGTGATCAACGACAAAGAGAAGGAGACCTTCGTCAACGAGCCGAAGGACGACAAGCCTACCGACTCCGGCTCGGGTCAAAGACGAAAGGATGGGAAGAAGAAGAAGACCAGGCGCATCAAGGAGATCATCTACTACGACAGCGACGAGTCTACTTCTTCCCAAAAGGATGAGGACCACAACGACTACGAGAGGAGAAAACCGGTTAATTCGAACTTTTCCTTTGATTACTCTCGTATTCCGCAAAGTTCACATTCTCATTTGCTCTCCATTCCACTTGGCAAGCCCCCACACTTTGATGGAGAGGACTACGGATTTTGGAGTCACAAAATGCGTAGTCACCTATTCTCTCTCCATCCTAGTATATGGGAGATTGTAGAGAGTGGAATGCACTTTGATAGTTCGGATAGTCCCATGTTCATTAATGAACAAATTCATAAAAATGCACAAGCTACTACTGTTCTTCTAGCTTCCTTGTGCAGGGATGAATATCATAAGGTGAGCGGCTTGGACAACGCCAAGCAAATCTGGGACACCCTCAAGATTTCTCATGAGGGAAACGACGTCACCTTACTCACCAAGATGGAGTTGGTGGAGGGCGAGCTTGGACGGTTCGCAATGATAAGGGGCGAGGAGCCAACGCAAACGTACAACCGGCTCAAGACCCTTATCAACAAGATAAGAAGCTACGGGAGCACGCGATGGACGGACCACGACGTCGTCCGCCTAATGCTCAGGTCCTTTACCGTACTTGATCCTCATCTCGTGAACAATATTCGTGAGAATCCCAGGTACACGATGATGACGCCCGAGGAAGTGCTTGGAAAATTCGTGAGCGGGCGGATGATGATCAAGGAGGCAAGATACGTCGACGACGCGTTGAACGGACCACTCCACGAGCCTCAACCCATTGCTCTAAAGGCAACGAGGAGCAAGGAGTCGCTACCTAGCAAGGTGGCGCAAGTTGAGGCGGCTGGCCTTAATGATGAAGAGATGGCTCTCATCATTAAGAGATTCAAGACGGTGCTTAAAGGTCACAAGGGACAACCAAGCAAGACCAAAGCCAAGGGGAAGCGCTCATGCTTCAAATGCGGTAAGCTTGGTCATTTCATTGCTAACTGTCCCGATAATGAAAGTGACCAGGAAAAGGGGAACAAAAGAGAGAAGAAGAAGCAATACAAGAAGGCAAAAGGCGAGGCGCATCTAGGAAAGGAGTGGGACTCGGATTGCTCCTCCTCCGACTCCGACAACGAAGGACTCGCCGCCACTGCCTTCAACAAATCGGCTCTCTTTCCCAACGAGCGTCTCACTTGCCTTATGGCAAGGGAGAAGAAGGTGAGTATTCAAGACTCCACTTATGCTTCATCTAGTGATAGTGAGTCTAGTGATGATGACATAGATTATTCTTGCTTGTTCAAGGGCTTAGATAGATCTAAGATAGAGAAAATCAATGAATTAATTAATGCATTGAATGAAAAGGATAGGCTTTTAGAAAAGCAAGAAGATTTATTGTATGATGAACATGATAAATTTGTAGAGGCACAAAAATCATATGCTTTAGAAGTGAAAAGAAATGAAATGCTTTCTAGTGAAATATCTTCCTGTCATGAAACCATTTCTACCTTAAGAAGTGTTAATATTGATTTAAGTGCTAAACTAGAAGTAGCTAGTAAATCAAATTCTTGTGTTGAACATGTTGAAATTTGTACTAGGTGTAAGGATTTTGATGTTAATGCTTGTAGTGAACACCTAGTTCTAATTTCCAAATTAAATGATGAAGTGGCTAGTCTTAATGCCCAACTTAAGACTAGCAAGAATGAAGTTGATAAAATCAAATTTGCAAGGGATGCCTACACGATTGGTAGACACCCCTCAATTAAGGATGGGCTTGGCTTCAAGAGGGAAGCCAAGAACTTAACAAGCCATAAGGCTCCCATCTTCGTCAAGGAGAAGGGGAAGGCCCCGATGGCTAGTAATACTAAAAAGAATCATGCTTTTATGTATTATGATAGGAGACATGCTAGAAATGCTTATAATCATTTTGATTCATATGCTTATGATTCTCATGCAATGTTTGCTTCTAGTTCTTCTTATAATCATGGTAGAGATATGTGTAGAAGAAATGTTGTACATATGCCTAGGAGAGATATTGCTCATGTACCTAGGAAGAATGTTATTCATGCTCCTAGGAAAGTAGTGAATGAATCTTCTACCATTTATTATGCTTGTAATGCTCCCTTTGCTATTTGTAAAAAGGGTAAGAAGGTAGTTGCTAGGAAATTAGGGGCTAGATGCAAGGGAGATAAATCTTGCATTTGGGTCCCTAAAGATATTTGTGCTAACCTTGCAGGACCCAACATGAGTTGGGTACCTAAGACCCAAGCCTAAATTTGCCTTGCAGGTTTATGCATCCGGGGGTTCAAGCTGGATTATCGACAGCGGATGCACAAACCATATGACGGGGGAGAAGAAGATGTTCACCTCCTACGTCAAGAATAAGGATTCCCAAGATTCAATTATATTCGGTGATGGGAATCAAGGCAAGGTAAAAGGGCTAGGTAAAATTGCAATTTCTAATGAGCATTCCATCTCAAATGTATTCTTAGTGGAGAGTCTTGGATATAATCTGCTATCTGTTAGTCAATTATGTCAAATGGGATATAATTGTTTATTTACAAATGTAGATGTGTCTGTCTTTAGAAGATGTGATGGTTCACTAGCTTTTAAGGGTGTACTAGACGGCAAGCTTTACTTAGTTGATTTTGCAAAAGAAGAGGCCGGTCTAGATGCATGCTTAATGGCTAAGACTTGCATGGGCTGGCTGTGGCATCGCCGCTTAGCACATGTGGGGATGAAGAACCTCCATAAGCTTCTAAAGGGAGAACACGTGATAGGTCTAACAAATGTTTATTTCGAAAAAGATAGACCTTGTGCAGCTTGTCAGGCAGGTAAAACAAGTGGGAGGAGCACATCACAGCAAGAATGTGATGACCACGTCAAGACCTCTGGAGCTGCTGCATATGGACCTCTTCGGACCCGTCGCCTATCTAAGCATAGGAGGAAGTAAGTATGGTTTAGTTATTGTTGATGACTTTTTCCCGCTTCACTTGGGTGTTCTTTTTGCAGGATAAGTCTGAAACCCAAGGGACCCTCAAGCGCTTCCTTAGGAGAGCTCAAAATGAGTTTGAGCTCAAGGTGAAGAAGATAAGGAGCGACAACGGGTCCGAGTTCAAGAACCTTCAAGTGGAGGAGTTTCTTGAGGAGGAAGGGATCAAGCACGAGTTCTCCGCTCCCTACACACCACAACAAAATGGTGTGGTAGAGAGGAAGAACAGGACGCTAATTGATATGGCGAGGACAATGCTTGGAGAGTTCAAGACCCCCGAGTGCTTTTGGTCGGAAGCCGTGAACACGGCTTGCCACGCCATCAACAGGGTCTACCTTCACCGCCTCCTCAAGAAGACGTCATATGAGCTACTAACCGGTAACAAACCCAATGTATCGTACTTTCGTGTTTTTGGGAGCAAGTGCTACATTCTAGTAAAGAAGGGTAGAAATTCTAAGTTTGCTCCCAAAGCTGTAGAAGGGTTTTTATTAGGTTATGATTCAAATACAAAGGCGTATAGGGTCTTCAACAAATCATCGGGTTTGGTTGAAGTCTCTAGCGACGTTGTATTTGATGAGACTAATGGCTCTCCAAGAGAGCAAGTTGTTGATTGTGATGATGTAGATGAAGAAGATGTTCCGACGGCCGCTATACGAACCATGGCGATTGGAGACGTTCGGCCACAGGAACAGGATGAACGTGATCAACCTTCTTCCTCATCGACGGTGCATCCCCCAACTCAAGACGATGAACAGGTTCATCAAAAGGAGGCGTGTGATCAAGGGGGAGCACAAGACGATCAAGTGATGGAGGAAGAAGCGCAACCGGCACCTCCAACCCAAGTTCGAGCGATGATTCAAAGGGATCATCCCGTCGACCAAATTTTGGGTGACATTAGCAAGGGAGTAACTACTCGATCTCGATTAGTTAATTTTTGTGAGCATTACTCTTTTGTCTCCTCTATTGAGCCTTTCAGGGTAGAGGAGGCCTTGCTAGATCCGGATTGGGTGTTGGCCATGCAGGAGGAACTCAATAACTTCAAGCGCAACGAAGTTTGGACACTGGTGCCTCGCCCCAAGCAAAATGTTGTGGGAACCAAGTGGGTGTTCCGCAACAAACAGGACGAGCACGGGGTGGTGACGAGGAACAAAGCTCGACTTGTGGCAAAAGGTTATGCCCAAGTCGCAGGTTTGGACTTTGAGGAGACTTTTGCTCCTGTGGCTAGGCTAGAGTCCATTCGTATCTTGCTAGCATATGCCGCTCACCATTCTTTCAGGTTGTACCAAATGGATGTGAAGAGCGCGTTCCTCAACGGGCCAATAAAGGAGGAGGTGTACGTGGAGCAACCCCCTGGCTTCGAGGATGAGCGGTACCCCGACCACGTGTGTAAGCTCTCTAAGGCGCTCTATGGACTTAAACAAGCCCCAAGAGCATGGTATGAATGCCTTAGAGATTTCTTACTTGCTAATGCTTTCAAGGTTGGGAAAGCCGATCCAACTCTTTTTACAAAGACATGTGATGGTGATTTGTTTGTATGCCAAATTTATGTCGATGACATAATATTTGGTTCTACTAATCAAAAGTCTTGTGAAGAGTTTAGCAGGGTGATGACGCAGAAATTCGAGATGTCGATGATGGGTGAGTTGAACTACTTCCTTGGGTTCCAAGTGAAGCAACTCAAGGACGGCACCTTCATCTCCCAAACGAAGTACACGCAAGATCTGCTGAAGCGGTTTGGGATGAAGGACGCCAAGCCCGCAAAGACTCCGATGGGAACCGACGGACACACCGACCTCAACAAAGGAGGTAAGTCCGTTGATCAAAAAGCATACCGGTCAATGATAGGATCTCTACTTTATTTATGTGCTAGTAGACCGGATATTATGCTTAGCGTATGCATGTGTGCCAGATTTCAATCCGATCCTAAGGAGTGTCACTTGGTGGCGGTGAAGCGAATTCTTAGATATTTAGTCGCTACGCCTTGCTTCGGGATCTGGTATCCAAAGGGGTCTAACTTTGACTTAATTGGGTACTCAGATTCCGACTATGCTGGATGTAAGGTCGATAGGAAGAGTACATCGGGGACGTGCCAATTCTTAGGAAGGTCCCTGGTGTCATGGAACTCTAAGAAACAAACCTCCGTTGCCCTATCCACCGCTGAGGCCGAGTACGTTGCCGCAGGTCAGTGTTGCGCGCAACTACTTTGGATGAGGCAAACCCTCAGGGACTTTGGCTACAATCTGAGCAAAGTCCCACTCCTATGTGATAATGAGAGTGCTATCCGAATAGCGGAAAATCCTGTTGAGCACAGCCGCACAAAGCACATTGACATCCGGCATCACTTTTTGAGAGACCACCAGCAAAAGGGAGATATCGAAGTGTTTTATGTTAGCACCGAGAACCAGCTAGCCGATATCTTTACCAAGCCGTTAGATGAGAAGACCTTTTGCAGGCTGCGTAGTGAGCTAAATGTCTTAGATTCGCGGAACTTGGATTGAATCGTAGCATACATGTATCTATGCCTTTGATCATGTTCATTCTGCATTTTGTTGCTTATTATGGTGCTCAAGTTGTACAAACACTCCCTGGACCTCACAAGTCCGTTGCAATGTGATGCACATGTTTAGGGGGAGATGTGTTACAACTTGACCCTTTGAGACTAACCATATGTTTGAGTTTGCTTGTGTTAGTCACAAAGGAGAATTGAAAGGGAAAAGGTGGACTCGGACCATGAAAGACTTCCACTGCACTCCGATGAGGGGTAACTTATTCCAAGTCCATCTCATGAACTCTTATTGCCATTTGCTCTTAATTGAAGATTTTGGTGAGGCAATGGGGTTAAAGGGCCACGATTGATCCCGTTTTGGTGCTTGATGCCAAAGGGGGAGAAAATAAAGGCCAAAGCAATAAATGGATCAGCTACCACTTGAGAGATTTTGAAAATAGTAGATTAGAGTTTTTGATTTGTCAAATTCTTAAGTTGTCTCTCTTGTCAAAAGTTGGTTTCTTGTGGGGAGAGGTATTGATTATGGGAAAAAGGGGGAGTTTTTGAAATCCTTGATCAATCTCTTTTTGAATGAATCTCTTTATGCTTAAACATGTGTGTTTAACTTAGAGATAGAGATTTGTGTTTGATTTGCAAAAACAAACCAAGTGGTGGCAAAGGATGATCCATATATGCCAAAATTAAATAACACTTAAATTTATGTTATTTGAATTGAGTTTGCACTTGTTCTAGTGGCTTTATGTTGTGTTGGCATAAATCACCAAAAAGGGGGAGATTGAAAGGGAAATGTGCCCTTGGGCCATTTCTAAGTATTTTGGTGCTTGAGTGCCAACACATGTGCTTAATTGTGAACTTATGTACATGGATGAACAAGGTGCAAATCAAGTGATAAAGGTATGTTTCTAAGCCTTAGTACATTGGTTTGTGGACTAACATATTTGTCTAAGTGTTAGAAACAGGAAGAGAGAAGAGGAGAAATGACTTGGCTGTGTGCAGCCAAGACCCAGCTCGGTCTGGAGCACCGGACTGTCCGGTGTGCACCGGACAGTGTCCGGTGCGCCAGGCCAACTCGACTCGAACTGGCCGCTCTCGGGTTTTTGGTCGGCGGCGTACGGCTAAAATTCACCGGACTGTCCGGTGTGCACCGGACTGTCCGGTGAGCCAACGGTCGGCCAGGGCCAACGGTCGGCCGCGCAATCCGCGCGGGACACGTGGCCGAGCCAACGGTCGGAAGACGGCACCGGACTGTCCGGTGTGCACCGGACTGTCCGGTGCGCCAACGGCTCGCAGATCCACGGCAGTTTGCAACGGTCGGGAAGCGCTGGATAAGGAAAGAAATCGGTCACCGGACATGTCCGGTGTGCACCGGACTGTCCGGTGCCCCCGACGACAGAAGGCAAAGATGGCCTTCCAGATTTGTTCCCAACGGCTCCTAGCTGCCTTGGGGCTATAAAAGGGACCCCTTGGCGCATGGAGGAAGAACCTAAGCATTCCTTGAGCACTCTTGATCACTCACACATCAATCTTGCGCACTTGTTTGAAATTCTAGTGATTTGAGCTCTGTTCTAGTGTGTTAGCCTCTTGAGCTCAAGTCTGGGTTTTGTGTGTGCGTATTCGCTGTGATCTTTGTGTTGTGTGTGAGTTGCTAATCCCTCCCTTACTCCGTGATTCTTTGTGAACATCTTTTGTAAGGGCGAGAGGCTCCAAGTTGTGGAGATTCCTCGCAAACGGGATTGAGATAAGAACAACAAAACACCGTGGTATTCAAGTGGGTCTTTGGACCGCTTGAGAGGGGTTGATTGCAACCCTCGTCCGTTGGGACGCCACAACGTGGAAGTAGGCAAGCATTGGCTTGGCCGAACCACGGGATAAACCACCGTGTCCCTCTGTGCTTGATTCTTGTGGTATTGTGTTTTGTTGAAGACTTCACCTTAGCCACTTGGCATTAACTGTGCTAACGCTTAACAAGTTTTTGTGGCTTAAGTTTGAAGTTTTTACAGGATCACCTATTCACCCCCCCTCTAGGTGCTCTCAGCTTTTAGATATAAATATGTGCTAATTATTCTATCTACGGGTGTGTTATTGGAAAAAACCTTCATCCAATGGATAAACTCGAGCACTTAGCCTTGCCTAAAAAAATGAAACCCTAAACTATTTGCTTTTTGTGCAACTATATTATTAGATATTATTTCTATAGATCAAAGCACAATCCTAATCATGCAGTTTGATGTTTGCTGTCTAAAATGTTAGAAATCAAATAGTGTGATGATTAATTATGACATGTCTTTTATTTAAATTTGATGTTTTGTATCAGGTATTTGTTTAAGTTCATTTGTTGAATGATGCCTACCGTATATTAGGTATGTCTAATCTTTATCGATACAGGGAACCCGATAGGTGATCAGTATCCACATGGGTATGGGTCTCGGATAAATCTATATATACCAGAAAATATAGACTAGTCGATGAGGTTATTTTTTTATCATATATATATATAGAGAGAAGTAATACGTAATGGTTATATATCTATTGCCATCTAGGCCCCTACTCCTCCCCGTCGCCCACGACTGCTCCTTCCTTCAATCTTTTCTCGGCTCTAGCTCTTTTCTTTTTTCTCTCTCTTGTCCTCGCTTTTCACTCGACGCCAACCTGACGAGTTGTTTTTCTCTTCCTCGTCATGTGGCGTCTATTATTTGATTGATTGATTATTATTATTACCACGGAGATCTGCTTGCTAGCTTTAGACTAGCCCACCAGAAAATGACCGTCGATTATCGAAAGTTTAATATAATCTCTCGAGTAGTACAGGTATGCCAAATGCTACAATATTATATAATCCATCTATCTAGAAGTTATTAGAAAATTCCTGTACATCAAGTTAGCTTAGGCACTGTTTGGTTTGAGGGGTTAAAGATTAGTCTCTCTATTTTAGTCTTTATTTAATCTATAAAATTCAAAACGGTGGGACTAAATCATGGACTAAACTGTTTTTAGTCTCTAGTCCCTCAAGAGTTGACTAAAAGAAACTAAATCATATTAAACCCACTTTTTTGCGTCAGTTGCACTTATGCTAGGAGAGATGTTAAAGGCTATTAAGATTCATTTAATACATTCTGAATACTTTTAGTCCCTAAATAGGGTCCACACCTCAATTGTACATACGGGGCCCAGACCTCACCTCAGAGTACATAAATAGGCATAGAACTTGACAATTTTGAATTTTTAACTTTATAATAAGCAGACAAACATATCTAGAGATTATATGGTCTAACCAGTCTAAGTTACAGAATTGACCATTTTTTTTACTTTACCAACCCAGGCCCGCACCTTAGATCAAAGCTGGCTCTTAAAATACTAACTTCACATGGTTGCCCGTTGTGCCGTTGGTTCTCCCTCCATGACCCAGCCTACTTACGAGTTCTGGAGTAGATTAAAGATCGTCAACAAACGAGACCGAGACCTATTAGAATGCAATTGCACGATTTAGATTGCCTTTTTTTCGCCCGTTCTATTTGTTGTGGTGTACTCGATAACAAAGAGAATTGAGAGAGACAAATGACAGAGACAAGTCTCTTATTTATTGTAGTGACAGAATTGTTTATATACCGTGGATGCAGTGTCTCCCAAAGGGTGTGTTCCTTAGAAAAAAACTGTCACGGAAGGGGGTTGATCACATGACATAATATTTTGTAACACTCTCCCTTAATCAATCCAAATTCATTTGATCATCTGCAAGCTGTCTTCCAATATATTATCTCCTCAAGAACCCTATGGAAAAAAAATAAAGAGAACATAATGTCTTTTGAATTATGAGTAAATCTCACTTCAACTCCAAAAGAAAAATATGCTTGTAATCATCCACTACACAAAAACACTTAATTTCCGTCGGTCAGGAACCGACGGAAATAAGCCTTAAACCGATGGGAATTACTAATTCCCGTCGGTTGTAGGCCGACAGGCGTCAGATGTCGGGGATAAGATTATTCCCGTCGGCCGCTGACGGGAATAATTAATCCCGTCGGCCACTTACAAGCCGATGGGAGTTATTGTTAATCCCTGTTGGCCAGGACAATCGACAGGAGTTATTAATTAATCCCCGTCGGCCTTATCTGGCCGATGGAAGTTACTGGCCGACGGGAATTAATTGTTAATTCCCGTCGGTTCGACCATAGCCGATGGGAATTAACTGGGCCGACGAGAATTATTTTATACTGCTACAAAAAACCAGCACTAAATTAGGTCACTATTTCTGCACAATTGCACACATAACATATATATCACACAGAACAAATACATTACAAACACATGCATTCATAATCAATTCACGCATTACAAACATAACATCCACCAACATAGTTTACACAAACATTTCAAATAGAAAGTACGACATAAGTTCAAGTGTTTAGTTCGCGAAAAATATAGAGTCAACAAGTTAAGAAACATAGCGTGCACGAGTTCAAGTGCTTAGAGATAACCACCACTCGGGTGGTTAGAGCTTTGACCGCTGGTGCCACCACCACCAGGAGGAGGGAACGTGAAGTGGGAGTCAACAAATCTAGTCCCTGCTGTGGGATCAGACCCACTACCACCCGCTTCAGGCGTAACCTATGCAAGTTAGCAAATATCAACATGTTAAATGCAAATATCAAAAAGTATACAAATGTATGAATTCATCGAGAGTTATCAAATGTACCCTATTTCCAGGTGCAGGTATATGTGTCGGATGGGTGTTGAACTGTGGTGGCGGAGCTGGTATGGATGCAAACTGGCTCCATTGTGGTGGCGGTGGAATATTTGGTGTCATGCCCTGTTGCTGCATTAACTGTTAAACATATGTGTTACTATTGAAGATATTGTATTGAAATATAATAATTTAGAGTTCGGATTATGTGTACTCACTTGATACATCGCTTGGTTATGTGCATTGCAAGCCTCCATAAATTCGCGTTGTTGTCTCAACTCTTCACGCATCCTCATAATCTCTAACTCCTGCTCGTTCGGTCGATGAGAGCATGAGCTACGGGAAGACGAACCCGTCCTCTGAGATCTCACCGACGACGAGTCAATGAATCCTTCGGAGAGTGCGTATCTATAAATGATTCAAAAATTGTGATTACTGTATAATCAATTTAGTGTCAACCATATAATTTCATAAGTTAGAGCTTACTGTCCATGCGCTTTGCCACCACCACTTGCGTACACCACCGAGGGATCCACCGGTTCATGGTGCCAGTCGAAGTCAGGGCCATGGCAACGAACCATCTCCTCCCCATATGTTGCCTATACATCATTCACAACCTTAGAATGCAGGAATTTCTATACTTTGAATGTTTGTACTTTTAGGCCAAAACTCACCAGCCGATTCGTGGTTGTCTGGCTGCTGAGCTGGTCAGGGTTGTTAGGGTCTGGTCCTTTGTGGCCCTCTTGGTAGACCTCAATGTCATTAGGCTTTTGGCCACTCATAGCTTCCTATATAAACAAAAAACATTCATAAGCAATTGTACTATTTGTTGATCGACATAGTTAGATCAAACTTACCATTCTTTTAGCTTTTCGTAGCATGTCGTCACCACCAAACTTGTGGTTAGGATTGGTTCCTCGACATTGCCTGTGATGCGCTGACGCTTTCTGGAAGCCTTCGGAAGCCCAATATTGACACCAAGCATAGTACGCACCAGGCACGGGCGCCATCCATGGAACCATCACCTGCACACACAATGTTACATATTATATCAATCACAACAATAAATAAAAAGGGTAAAACAAATTAAATACTAACCTCACGATATTGATCCTCAATCAAATATATCTTTGAGGACCCTTACTTTTTATTCAAGGGGCCTGCTTCTTCCGGATGTTTTTGAAAATACAGGTTTGTAGCCTGAATTCTCGCATCGTATATGGCATCCTTCACCAGCTTCTTTGCATTGTTTTGGAACACACGTTCAGCGTGCCCCATGTAATCCTCTCCGTCAGGCAACCGATATCGAAGCTACAACATAAAGAATACAAATACAATGGTATAAGTCATAGAATTAGAATATTAAGAAACAAAACAAAAACAATAAAGAATTCATACCCAAAAGTCATTACGCACAAGTCCCTGTCTGTCGGTGTGGTTTTGTTCCTTTTTAAACTTGTACTCGTCCCAGGTACTGACGAGCACCTCATCCTCGGTATCACCGTTTGACACCTTCACTATACCAGGGTAGTGAAGGCGGCAAAGAGAACCCAACGTAAGGTTAACCTGAGTGTGGTGTCCCTTGCCGTCAAAGGACAGGTCCTCCCAATTCCTGCATTACACGAAAACATTAACAATACACATAATAGTTATATGAGATAAATATATATATATATTACACTCACCGATCTCCATGAGGCATGATTAAGATCCTATTAGCCTCTCGCTCTATCGTGTGATGAGGCTTTACTGAGTGGCTTTTTCTTGAGTGACGTGTGCGTGTCGCTGAAGAGCCTCCTGAGCCATCATCCATCGGGTTGTCAGTCGGTTTGGCCTGTTGGCCCACTGGTCCCACACCTGTTGCTGCTCTCTCTGGTGGTCCCACTAGTCCCATGGCTGGTGATGTTGCGTGGCCTGGTCCCATGTCGCTGCTCCACCTCCTCATTGTGCTCCACCTCCTCATTGTGCTGCTCAGCCTCATTGTGCTCCTCCTCCTCATTGTGCTGCCCCTCAGTGTGCTGCTCATCCTGGTACATACAACACAAGATTTAGATACAGGTAACTCGGGGAGGCGGTCAAGACTGGCGGCGGCACTCAGGGAGGCGATCGGAGGCGACAGCGGACTTGGGGCTGCGGCGGTGCTCGGAGAGCCGGTCGGGACGATGGGGGGCGGTGGAGGAGGTCAATGGGGGAGGCATCGGCCGAGAGGCTATTGCAGCGGCGACGGGGTCTAGCAGGGGCGACGCGGTGGCCAGCCGACCGGTTGGTGCGGCGCGGGGCCGATAGGGGAGGCGCGGCGGCGGCGGCGGATGGGGCAGGCGCGGCGGCGGACGGGGCAGGCGGTGGCGACTGGGCCGGCAGGGGCAGGCGACGGGACTTGGGGAGGCACGGGGCCGGCAGGAGGCGCGGCGACGATGGTGGTTGGGGCAGGAGGCGGCGGCGGCGGTTGAAGACAAAGAATGAGCCCGCGGGTTCACCCGTGCTCATAAAAGGCTAATCACCGTCAGCCTGAGCTCTAGCCGACGGAAGTTAACTCCTATCGGCCTACTCTCTGGCCGACGGGCGTTAAATTATTCTTGTTGGCTGAGGTTTAGCCGACGGGAGTTACATTATCCCCATCAGCTTTGTCCCTGGCCGACGGGAATTACCCTAGCCGACGGGAATCATTAGGATTCCTATTATGATCATGCATAAAAACCTGTGTGGGGAAAGTCAATGATAAAGCATATAGCTTAGTTGATATTACCTCGTTAAAAACTTTGGATGAGAAAACCTCGGCAAGGAAAAACTCATACAAAGAAAACAGTGTAATATGATGATACAAAATAGGTCAAATATCACGGAGAATTACTCCCCTGAACTTTGCAAGCACTTAAGTCTTCTGATACCAATCCCCTCAACACATTTCTGGAACGTGGAGTATGGTAGAGATTTTGTGAATAAATCAGCAAGATTATCACAAGACTTTGTTTGCAAGATGTTTATATCTTAATTTTCTTGAAGCTCATGGGGATAAAACAATTTAGGAGCAATATTCTTATTAATATTACTCTTGATATAACTTGTATCCATCTGAACAACACGAGCTAAATTATCTTCATAGATAATAGTTGGTGAGTCAATAGAACCAATACCACAAGTTGTGAGTATATGATTCACCATTCTACGAAGCCATACACATTCACGTGATGCTTCAAATAATGCAATTATTTTAGAATGGTTGGTGGATGTGGTCACCAAAGTCTGTTTAGAATATTTCCATGAGATGGCAGTTCCACCTTGTAAAAATATGAATCCTGTTTGCGATCTGTCATTGTAGGGATCAGATTAATAGCCAGCATTGGTATACCCAATTAAACTAGGATCATTACTTTTTTGTAAAAGAGTCCGAGATCCTTTGTGCCATTTAGATATCGGAAAATATTATTAATGCCAACTCAGTGTCATTTGGTTGGAGCATAGTTGTGTCTTGCTAGCAAATTTACTACGAAAGTAATATCCGGCCAGGTATTGTTAGCAAGGTACATCAATGCACCAACGGTCACTGGAATATGGGAACTCTGGTCCCAATATCTGTTCTTCATCATCCCTAGGTCTGAATGGATCTTTCTCTAAATCTAAAGATCTAACCACCATAGGAGTCTTTGAAGGATAAGACATATTCATATTGAATTTTTCCAATACCTTTTGGGTATATGTACTTTGATGTATAAGGATTTCAGAAGGTAAATGCTCAAGTTGAAGATCTAAGCAAAATTTGGTTTTACCCAAATCCTTCATCTCAAATTCCGCCGTTAAATGACGACGTGCTTCATCAATATCAAGTTTATTTCCTATGATGTTAAGGTCATCGACATAAACTGATATGATACAGAATCCCACTTTGGATCTTTTGATGAAGACGCACGGGCAATCATCATTTTTCGTTTATCCCTTACGTAAAAGGAATTCAGTCAATCGGTTGTACCACATTCTGCTCGATTGTTTTAAGTCATATAATGACTTCTGCAACTTTACGTAATACATGTTGTGTTTTGCTTTTAGATTCGTTACATCTATTCCATCTGGAACTTTCATGTATATATCAGAATCCAGTGCCCATAGAGGTATGTGGTCACCACATCCATCAACTGCAAAGATAAACAAATTTGTAATGCCAAAGATATTAAATATCGGAATGTTATTGCACTGATAACCGGTGAATAAGTTTCGTTGAAATCAACGCCGGGCCTTTGCGTAAACCCTTGTGCTACTAGCCTTGCTTTATATCTCACTACCTCACCATTTTCATTTCGTTTCCAAATGAAAACTCACTTATATCCCATAGGGAAGATATTATGTGGTGTATGCATTACAGCCGAGAAAACTTCTCTTTTGTAAAGCGAGGCTAACTCCGCTTCAATTGGTGCCTTCCACTTGATCCAATCCGAACGCTTAGTGCACTCTGTCATGGTCTTAGGGTCTAGATCATTTTGAAGGTCCTCAACAATTTTCTCGGAGAAATATATGTCGACATTGGTAGCTTTTTTTATCATAGTTTCGGTCACAACATAGTTAATAGCAATTTCATCACCCCTTAGAGACTCATCAAAATTTCCCAAATTGATGTGTCTAGTTTGTCTATCTTTATACCTTGTTTACCACTGAACTTTTTGGGTAGTACTTGCTAGTGCTTTATGTGGTTTTGGGTATGAAGATACATTATTCATGATCACACTTTTATTATCTGTCTATTATTATTGTTCATGTTAAGATCATTATGTTAATTGGAACATGGAGAACCACCCGGGAAAACAGTGCTACCACAAGGGAGGAATGGGACCCCTTGGCTGATTAATTAGGAAAGCTAGTGGAAGACTACCTTACCCAAAAGGGGCAAGGGCAGTAGGGGAGTGGTCAGTGTAGGGAGGCCCTCGGGAGGATTTTGCTGCGATGGCGGTCCTGCAAGGGATTCCTGCATTGGAACTTCCTATAAACTGTAGCGGGTTTTCGGAAGCTAGTGGAACTTTGTAAAGGCCTCGTAGTGGATCCCTAGCCATTCACCTCGGTAGTGTCTAAGGGCCTTGCAAACCCTGGCGACATGGGATACACGACTTGTGGGTAAAGATGCGCAACCTCTGCAGAGTGTAAAACTGGTATACTAGCCGTGCTCACGGTCATGAGCAGCTCGGACACTCACATGATTAAATTATGGAACTTAAACTCAATTTGTCATATGCATTGCATCGCAGGTGAAGTTGTTACTTTTGTTCTACTATTTAATTGGGCTGGTATTTACTTATACTTAGTAACTGCTAATAAAATTTTGACCAACTTTAAAAGCAATGCTCAACTCTAACCATCTTCTTTGGTAAGCCTTACACTCCACGTGAGCTCCCACCTTTGGCGAGTTCATGCACATTATTCCCCACAACTTGTTGAGCGATGAACGTATGTGAGCTCACTCTTGCTGTCTCACACACCCCACAGGTCAAGAACAGGTACTGCAGGATGAGGCGCTTGGAGGATGCTGCGATGAGTTCGTGAGAGGTCTAGGTCGTCGTCTCCCAGTCAACTTTGGGTTGCTGGACCGTTGTCTCCTTATAATGTAATTATTTATTTTGTATAGAACTCCTGTTATATATAAAGTTGTGACATTCGATCCTGTGCCACTATACATCATATGTGTGAGACTTGGTCCCAGCATACCTGGTGTTTATGTTTACGCCCGGGTTTTGGACCCCTAAAATCCGGGTGTTACACTGCAGGTGACCGTTGGCGCGAAGTAGCCGTTGCCCCGCTGTTACACCGGACAGTCCGGTGTATACCGGACATGTCCGGTGAATTATAGCGAAGCGCCCACTGCAAAATCCCGAGGCTGAGGAGTTCTGTGCGCGGTTCCCTGGTGCATCGGACACTGTCCGGTGCGCCACCGGACAGTCCGGTGCGCCACCGGACAGTCCGGTGCGCCAGACCAGGGAGCCTTTCGGGATGCCTTTAGCTTTCTAATTTGAACCCAACTTTGGTCTTTTTAATTGGCTTGTTGTGAACCTTTTGCACCTGTATAACTTATACACTAGAGCAAACTAGTTAGTCCAATATTTGTGTTGGGCAATTCAACCACCAAAATTAATTAGGGACTAGGTGTAAGCCTAATTCCCTTTCACCTTACGTAAAAGGAATTCAGTCAATCGGTTGTACCACATTCTGCTCGATTGTTTTAAGTCATATAATGACTTCTACAACTTTACGTAATACATGTTGTGTTTTGCTTTTAGATTCGTTACATCTATTCCATCTGGAACTTTCATGTATATATCAGAATCCAGTGCCCATAGAGGTATGTGGTCACCACATCCATCAACTGCAAAGATAAACAAATTTGTACTGCCAAAGATATTAAATATCAGAATGTTATTGCACTCATAACTAGTGAATAAGTTTCGTTGAAATCAACGCCGGGTCTTTGCGTAAACCCTTGTGCTACTAGCCTTGCTTTATATCTCACTACCTCACCATTTTCATTTCGTTTCCAAATGAAAACACACTTATATCCCACGGGGAAGATATTATGTGGTGTATGCATTACAGCCGAGAAAACTTCTCTTTTGTAAAGCGAGGCTAACTCCGCTTCAATTGGTGCCTTCCACTTGATCCAATCCGAACGCTTAGTGCACTCTGTTATGGTCTTAGGGTCTAGATCATTTTGAAGGTCCTCAACAATTTTCTCGGAGAAATATATGTCGACATTGGTAGCTTTTTTATCATAGGTTCGGTCTCAACATAGTTAATAGCAATTTCATCACCCCTTAGAGACTCGTCAAAATTTCCCAAATTGATGTGTCTAGAGTTTTCCGATGTCCCAGCCTCGGCAATGTGCACATCCGAGCTAGGTCGCGGATCATCACAATCCACTTGATACATTGTATCCTTTTGGTGTCTGTTTGTATTCACTTTTGTTTTTTGTTTCTTAGCAACAAAATAACGCTTATTCACCACACTTCTCCTGTCTAGGAGTTGAGTGGTTTTGTTCGGTACTTCCACTCTTTCTGGTGCATTCCTAGCAGGAATGAATGATTTAGTGACACCTTTATAATTAGTGAATGCATCTGTAGTTCATTTGCAAGCCTATGCAAATGTATAATCTTCTGAACTTGTAGTTCAGTTTCTGTAGTACGTGGATCAGTATCTGGAACACTTTGAGTATTCCAATTTATTTCTTGGCATTCCTTTTGTTACTTAAAGTCTACCCCTAATGCCGGGAAATGTTCTTCATCAAAAATAGAGTCAGCAAACCAGACTTTAAATAGATCCCCTGTCAAGGGTTTTAAGTACTTAATGATCGACGGAGATTGAAATCCCACATAGATCCCCACTTTCCTGTGTGGGTCCATGGCTATTCTCTGAGGTGGTGAGGTCGAAATGTATACACAACATCCAAATTTACGCAAATGGGAAATACTTAGAGGATTTCCATGTACCATCTGTATTGGGGAAGTAGAATGATATACAGTAGGTCGTAGTTGTATAAGGTCGGCAGCGTGTAGAACTGCATGAGCCCAACACGACAAAGGCAATTTGCAATTTATCAATAATGGCCTTGCAATGAGTTTAATCATCTTGATTAGTGACTCATTCAAACCATTCTAGGTGTGGACATATGGTACCGAGTGCTGTACTTGAATACCCAGTGCCATACAATAATCATTGAATGCATGAAATGTAAATTCAGCAGCATTGTCCATCCGGATTGAATTAATCCGATGTTCAAGAAAATTTATCTTTACCTTGATAATTTGAGACATTATCTTGGCAAATGCATGGTTACGTGTGGATAGTAAACACACATGTGACCATCTGGTAGATGCGTCAATCAGTACTATGAAGTACCTAAACGGCCCAGAAGTTGGCGTAATTGGCCCACAAATATCTCATTGAATTCTTTAAAGGAATTTAAGCGGTTCAACTTTAATTTTGAGATGTGATGGTCTCAAAATCAGTTTCCCAGTTGCACATACAGTGCAAATAAAATCTTTAGATTTGGGAAAAATTTGTTGTAGGCAAATTATGACCCAATAGAATTGACTGTAATTTTCCTCATCATCCCTATGCCTGGATGAGCAAGTCGATCATACCACATATGGAATGGATCAACATTTTGAAAAAAAAATCACCTTATATGCAACATGTGCAATGGTCTTAATGTATGTATAGTACAACCCAGACGTGAGTGATTGAATGTTCTCGCATATGCGTTTGTCATATTTGTTCGGCTTTGTCAAGAAGAGAAACACTTCTTGATTTTCATCATGGGTTTCAATATGAAATCCATTCTGTCGGATATCTCTAGAACCTAGGAGGGTACGAGTGGAATCAGGACACAATAATGCATCCTCGACAACAATTTTCGTACCCATGGTGGGAGGGTAATAGTTGCTCGTCCAGAGGCAACTATCACAGCATCGTGAAAACTTTTCCATCTCTCTTTTTAAGAGTCTGAAACCAAATACCATTTGATCTCCCTACGTGTATATATAGAGTTTGTGGTACAACTGTTTTCCGGGTTTGCGCAGATGACCAATCAAATAGTCTCTCTTTTCAAAGCTATATAAACTACGTGCAGACAAAGAGCCAAATTAAGCATACAGTTGTAGTCGTCGTAGTAAACAACCCAAACCCCCCATGGCATGCATGCATCCAGGTCATCAGACGACGCAACAGTTCGCTGCTGCATGCCTGCATTTGCCGCCGAGCACGAGCTGCCTGCCAGGCTTTCTCCCCCCTCCCTGTCCCTGCTGTCGTTTGTTCGGTTGTTCCCCGTCACCGGGCCAATGGAAACCCCAACCCAAACCCAAACCCACCCGCCCACAGAACGCCGGGGGCGAGGGGAAAAAAAAATACAGACGCAAGATCCAAGGCCTGCGACTGCGAGTCGACTGGACGCCTTTCACCTCCTCCTCGGGAATCTGAAACCGCTGGGGCTCGCAGAGTGATGGGATCAGATCCGTCCATGTCCATCGGTCGGTGACGTCCAACTGTAGCGTATTTGTACCGTCCTTGTAGCCGTAGTAGTAGAGTGATCAACTGATAGCTGATCAGAGAAGAAGGCTTGAAGCGAAGGGAGGGAACCAGAGTTTTTTTTCCCCCTTTCTCTCTCTCTCTCTGCAGCTGGTTGGGGGAAGCCGCACCGCCGTGTAGTGCAGTGCAGGCCAGCTTTTTTTATTGGTTTGGGCTAGTTGTGCAACAGTATTTGTACTAGTACTACCGCGGGCAGAATAATGTGCCGCTAGCGACCAGAAGGCGGCGAGTCACTCTTGCGTGGCAAAAGCGTACGGCGATGGACTATAGTCCTCGGCGACGAGACTTGAGACGGGTACGCTTCGTTATTAAGTTTAGGTCTTGGGTTGGTAGCTAGAGAGGACGAAGGGGGATATAGTATAGTATATATATAATATCTGTTTAGTTTTTTATGAACTCATCAGAATATATATATATATATATATATATATATATATATATATATATATATATATCTTTAAACGTTGCTAACTGCTGGTGCTAAGTGATTGGTCGATCAACTTGGGGTGATGCAGGACAGGAGAAGCCCAGGAAAAGAAAAAGAACAATATCGTCTGCTGGCGTGTCCCGGCCGGTACGACCAAAAAAAAAAACAAAACGAATCGGAATCATCACCTAGGGTCCAAGGCAAGAAAGAAGCGGCCACGCCGGGAGAACAAGCAGCGCCGCCGCCGCGTGCACGTACGAACGGCGCGCGCCGGGTCGGGCAGGGGAGCGCGCCACTCCAGGCCAAAGTCGCTGCACCGGCTCATCTTATCATCACACCACTCCCTCGCTCGTAGTACGTAGGCACATACCCAAGCAAGTATTGACCCATCCCGTCTCCGTGACACAGGCGCACGAAACGGACGAGGCGAGGACGCACGCACGGTGTCCACCCAGGAACAGGAAGTACGTGCCTGTGATACGTACACTAGGGTTGAAAACGGACGGAAAAAATCCCGTCCCGACCCGTACCGTTTTCTACATTTAACCCGACCGTTTCCGTATTTACGGAAAAATATGGAAACGGGACGGAAACGGGAGATGGCCTATTCCGTTCGTTTTTGCGGGATCCCGTTTTTTTCCGGATTGAACCCGTATTTGTTCCGTATTTGACAAATATGGGACGAGCCTAATATGCATTAGTATATAAACTAAATCCTCGTGTATTTAGGTGACAAATTATAGCACAATTGGCCATTGTAACCACCGGCTCTTTTCAAATGACAAGTGATCTAAAGTCTTAAACAACATCAGATGTAGCTAAATGTACACATTTAGCAACCAAACAACAATAGAATGTTGCCTCTCTATATCTATTTGTTTTATGTTATTATTCTGCCAATCAATCACTAGTCAAACATCAATAACATTTCTATTTGTATTAAATTATGAGTTTCCGTTAGTATTTCCGTTTCTGTTCGTTTTCGCAATTCCGTTTATCCCGCTCCCGTTTCCGTTCCCGACTATTCCGGACCCGATCCCGTTTCCGATGATAAAATGCGGATACGGAAATGGGAGAGGGGTTTTTTCCGTCCGTTTCCGTCCGTTTTCATCCCTAACGTACACATATCGAACTGGACCTTTTTTTTTTGGGTAGTCAGAGGTCTCTGTACGTAGCAGTAGCGCTGCGAGTATTTGGGCACCTGTGGTTTGTGCGGCCCGGTCGGCCCGGCCGTCGCGCGTGAGTGGCGCGGTCAAAAGTCACTGCTGGATCTTGGATATGGACTGGAGGATCGGCCGACAACTGGGACTCGGAGGTTGGTCTTCGTCCTCTTACCTACGATAGGGAGGCGGCGTACCTGGACGTGGCGTGGCCCCGCGAGGAGGACGACGACGACGACGACCTCCCACCTGCTTCTCCACCCCCACGCCCCACGTCTCTCTCAATTCTAACCGCGCCGGCTCGGCTCCCGGCCGGCCTCCGATTCCATTCCCACGCTCTCCATCCGTTCAGGCTTTGCTTTTCCTGCCCTGAGCACACGCTCTCCGGCCCGTCGGTTTCTCAGTCAGCTCGGCGGCCCACGCTACAGAACGGAACGTGTGTGTGTATATATATATATATATATATATATATATATATATATATATATATATATATATATATATATATATATATATATATATATATATATATATATATATAGTATTTAGAGCCCTGAGCTCTATTTAACTACAGGAAGCCCTGACCAGGTGCGCAGACCGCACCGGACCCTTTTTGTTTTATTGTACCTAACTGTGCTTACGCTAAATTATAATACGAGTTATGCTGATGTGTGTATCAGTTTATGCAAATTTAGTCTGCGCATATTACGTGCATCAGGCCCACGATCCGGCCCACGCTTTCACAATTATTCAGTCTCACGCCAACACTATAAAAACACCCCCACGCCGCCAGGGATTAGGTTTTAGCAGCGGCGGCGGTTCCCTCGGGCGTGCGAGCGGCGGTGATCCTGGGGGCTAGCAGCGGTGTCGCCTCGAGGCAGGCGACCGACGGTGGCGCTCCACCAGGAACGAGCGACGGTGGCGCTCCATAGGGAGCTCGCCCGCCTCGCCGCCAGGTCCGTCGCGCGCCTGCCTGCTGGGGCTGGGCTCGGCGGGAGCGGAACCGCCGAGGAGGCCGAGATGGCCGCCGCGCTCATGGACGTCGCGGCCGCCAGCGCCGCCGCCTCCGCCTTCGTGTTCTCAGCCGTTGCGTCCGTGTATGCCGCCGCGTCGTCGTGCTCGAACAAGAAGGCCCCGACGGCCTTCGTTGCTGCTGCCTTCGCCAAGAAGCCGGAGACGCCGACGATGGCCGATGTCGCGCAGGAGAAGCACGAGGAGCTTGAGCGATGCATCGACGAGTGCGAGAGCGGCAGCGAGGAGGTGTTCAGGAGCATTGTTCGGAAATAGATTGATGATGTACGATAAAATTTGTACCCATTTACGCTGTTTGGTTCACGTTTTATGCTGAAATTTGACCAAGCCAAAATCCGTGCACGATCGAACGTGATCAGTCTACGCTGTTTTAGCTAATATAGGATTTACGCTAGATTTCGTATTCATTTATGATGTTTTAGCTCACGTTTTACGCCGGAATCTGCCCTAGCCAGTGGGCTTCGTTTGCTGTTACAAAACAGATATATGATTTACGCTAAATTTCATACTCATTTACGATGTTTTAGCTCACGTTTTACGCTGGAATCCGCCCGAGCAGAACCCGCGAACTGCGGCTGTAAATTAAAATTTATTTCCTTCTACTAATGCTCCTCGAACCGTAACTGTCCCTTTATTTACGCGATTATGCAGCACGTATTTCCTTATATCAAACTGGTCAAGATTTATATAATGCATGGTTTATGCTATCATGTTACACATCGTTATGCAGTCGTAAACGGTGTGCACATGGTAATATTCGTTTCCGTGAGTCAAGGTACAAAATATCCCTTCTATGCATGATTTATGCACATTACTACATATATTTATGTGTGCGTATTTGTTTTCTCCCGTAACTGCGCCTTTATTTACGCGCACGAAGAGCACGTCTTTCCTTATCTCAAAACCGGTGGGAGATTTTAAATGTTTGCATGGTTTACGCTATCATGTATCACAGCGTTATGCAGTCGTAACCGGCAAGCACATGCAAATATTCGTTCCCGTGATTCCTGGCATGCAAAGATTCCATTTATGCATGAGTTATGCACATTTGTACACAAATTTATGCTTGCGTAATTGCATGTCGCGTGTAAGGCGGGATACGTGGTTATCCTTTGCATAAATGGCGCAGGCTGGCGTCCAGTGGACCTAACGCGACCCGTTCGGTCTCCCTGGCTGGGGCTTCGCCCACTAACGGAAGCCCAGGGCTTCCATTACCTCTACCCTATATATATATATATATATATATATATATATATATATATATATATATATATATATATAGGGTAGGTATAACGGGAGCCCTGGTCTTCCAATAGTTAACGGAAGCCAGGCCGACCACCCCTACAAACTGGTTCAACCCAGCGGCCAGCGCGCCCAACCAGCCTGTCAGGTGCGCCACCTGCACCACGTCTGTTAGCGCAAAAAAAGGAATGCATGCATGCGTCAAACACCATCCAATGCATGCGCGTAATTTTAGGAAAAAATATATGACGGTTTCTATTTTTAAATGCTTTATTTTCTCCATAAATTTAGGATCGCTGCAACAGCCATGCAGCTAGACACGTAAGGACCATTTTATGATATATATTGAGACTAAATATGCTACACTGTGTAGATAATTATGCAATTCGGTATACTGCGTAAAAATTTGTTACCAGCTGCATGCGCACGAATTTATGATGAAAATAATGTGCAATGAAAGGAAATGAATTGCATGCATAGAAACAAAAAATCGTATTTAATGTGTAATTTGCTTCATAAATATAGTATCTCTCTAACAACCATGCAGCTAAACACATTAGACTAGTTTATGATTTATACTTATACTAATTATACTACACGATGTAGGTATTTATGCAATTCGGTACACTGCGTAAAAAAATCTAGCATGTTGTTCACTGGTGGATGCATCTACAGGTTGGAGCGTAAAAACCTTAAGTTTTAAGCATAAAATCTCTCAATTATAAGCGTAAATATCTGGCCAATGTGAGAGGTTGATAGCTCTGGTAGGTTGTTATTACGATCCTATTTTTATGACAGATTCAAAAAATATGGCAGCCGTATGCATGCAGTTTCTATTTTTATAACAGATCCAAAAATTATGGCAAAATGCATGCATGAGTCAAACACGTTCCCTGAGATGCGCGTAAATTTAGGAAAGATATGTGTGACAGTTTCTATTTTAAAGGCTTTATTTCCTCCATAAATTTAGGATCGCTGCAACAGACATGCAACTAAAACTCGTAATGACCATTTTATGATATATACTGATACTAAATATGCTACACTATGTAGATAATTATGCAATTCGGTATACTGCGTAAAAATCTGCTACCAGCTGCATGTACACGAATTTATGATGGAAAGAATATGCAATAAAAGGAAATGAATTGCATGCATAGAAACAAAAAATCGCATTAAATGTTTTATTTCATTCATAAATATAGGATCTCTCCAACAACCATGCAGCTAAACGCATGATAACTAGTTTATGATGTATACTGAAACAAATTATACTACACGGTGTAGGTATTTATGTAATTCCTTACACTGCGTAAAAAATCTGGCATGTTGTTCACTGGTGGACGCATCTCCGGGTGGAGCGTAAAAACCTTAAGCTTTGAGCATAAAATCTCTCAATTATAAGCGTAAATACCGAGTCAATTAAAGTTTGATAGCTTTAGTAGGTTGTTATTACGATCCTATTTTTACGACAGATCCGAAAAATATGGCAGCCGCATGCATGCGGTTTCTATTTTTATACAGATCCAAAAATTATGGCAAAAATCGTGGTAGTTTCCATTGCATGCGCGCAAATTACGAACAGCATAAATCAAGGAATTGCCTTTCTAATGTGCATGCAGTAAACTGATATACGAACTCTGTGTTCAAGCATAAAATCGTACAATTTTTAGCGTAAATAATACATGTGGTAGGCATAAAACACAATAATCGAAAAGAAAACTGCGCCGGATCGGAGGATGTCACGCGCGATCATCGCTGCGCGCATCTCGGGCCTTCTGTGACGCCGCTCGCTCGAAGATCGCGCCTCATGCGTCGCCGTCGCCACTCGCACGTCGACGGGCGTCGCTTGCTCGCCGGCCTTGGAAGTGCCGCCTCCTCGGGACCTCGGGGACGCCGCCGCTTGCCCGCACAAGGGCCCCGCTATTGCTCGCCCTCTGGATCGGGGAGCGCCGCCACCGACCTGGGAACCGCCGCCACTACTCCGGATCGAGGAATCTCCGCCACCGCGCGTCGAGGTCATGGAGTTGCGGCCACCGGCTGGGGGTCCACCGCCGCGCACGCTCTGGGGCAACCGCCGTCGTCGCACGCGGCGCCGCTAATGAATCGGGGTGGAGCGTAAAAAACTGAACCCTAGCACTTCGGGTCCTCTTTTATAGACGTCCGGATGTGGTCCGGCTCGACCGGTTTGCACCGTCCGACCTGGGCTTCCTCTAGTTATTGGAAGCCCAGGGCTCCTAATATATAAACTATATATATATATATATAGGGACGAGGTAATGGAAGCCCAGGGCTTCCATTACTAGAGAGAGCCCCGGCCCCCGGCCTGGCTAGGTGTGCGGGGCGCGGGTCGACGTGGCAGGTGGTGGGACTACCGCGCGCAGGTACCGATTCAAGGTGGGGCGTTTATGCATACGGAATTTGAATGAAAAAGCTGCATAAATGGTAACGTGGGGCCGGGGCTCGGGTGGGGAGACGTGAGTCGCGCGTTATGCTTGCGTATTTTGCCGTTATTGGCTGCGTAAATGTGGCGCGGGTCGACGTGGCAGGTGGTGGGACTACCCACGCATGCATCGATTCAAGGTGGGCGTTTATGCATACGGAATTTGAATGAAAAAGATGCATAAATGGTAACGAGGGGCCGGGGGTCGGGTGTGTAGACGTGGGACGCGCGTTATGCTTGCGTATTTTGCCGTTATTGGCTGCGTAAATTCGCATCTGACGGGACGAGAGTGGTCAGATCGGGTAGTGGGGTGACGCGCGCGTGGTTCGGGAACGTGGGGCGGTCGCACGATGGGGTGATTCATGTTTATGGAAATGTAACACAATGGTCGTGTAATGGTAACGGATAGCTCACGTAAATCTCGCGACATGCAAACTGCGCAGCAAATCGCGCAGGAGATTGGATCATGCCATGAATATAGGCCAGGACGGTTTAGGCGAGTATAGGAGGTGAAAAAAAAACGGCCTACACACAGCCGCCGCAGCTTTTGTTCATAGCTCTCGAAGAGTTAGGGCATACACAAAGGAGACGGCCAGGGGATACGAACAGTGTGGAGAAGATACGGCGATGACGACACCCTGTACGACCGATGGCCGGAATGCTGTAACTCCACCGGCTGCGTTACCGGCGCCAGGAATTGTTGAAGAAGGCAACACAGTTCATTCAAGTTTGGTGGGAACAAGTCAGCGGTACCCATGCGGACAATTGGTGAACATGAGCAGGACACACCACACATTCTCCAAAGCCATGTAAGTTCAAAGGAATACCCATGTATTTTGTTATACAATTTCCGTGCAAGTTATGATTTCGCCGAATACACATGTATTAGTTATACAGTCCGTGCAATTTATGAAGTCCTAGAAATTCGCCATGCTAGACACATGTATTAGTTATACAGTCCGTGCAATTTATGAAGTCCTAGAAATTCGCCATGCTAGAAGCTTATTTTTTATATATGTGCACTGCATGACGACTCCATTAATTGAATAGGATGATAGTATAGATCAACGATTGGTACCGAAGGTGGGTATGACATTTAGTAATGTGGACGAGGCGTACAAATTTTATAGCCGATATGCATATGAAGTTGGATTTCCATTGAAGAGATATAGGGAGAGAAAAAATTGCAAGTGGTTGAATTGTTCAATGGAAGGCAAGCGTGCCGAAAGAGGAAATGGTACTCCAAAAGTGCGAAATACAATTTCCAAGCGAACACAATGCAGAGCTGGAATGAAACTTAAAAAAATCTATGACGATGCCAAAGAGAATATCATTTCAGTGCAGATTGATCTTATTCATTTGGAACATAATCATGAGTTCTTCAGAAAGGATACAGAAAAGAATCAGTTACAGTGCAACAAGACACATGATCCAGAATACATGGAGTTCCTTAGTGCGATGCAAGAAAGCAGGATTCCGCAACACTGTATTATGGATTTTGTTTCAGAAATGCATGGTGGACCAGAGAATGTACCGTTAACTACACAAGACATGATCAACTTGTAAGTCATTTTGTTATTTACACTGATATAATGACATAATGATGTTGTGTATGTATTGACTATGGCATATTGATTAATGTTCACAGGAAGAAAGCGCGACAAAGAGAAAGAAATGCCAATGATGTGTCTAAGCTCCTATCTTTTTTTGCAATGTGTAAAAAAGATAACCCACAGTTTTTCTCTGACTTCCAACTAGACCAAGAAGGAAAGATTTTGAGCATTTTTTGGTCCCATGCTAGCCAGCAAGCAGATTACATTGACTTTGGAGATGCAGTTACCTTTGATACAACTCATAAGACAAATCTATATGACAAACCCCTGGGAATGTTTGTTGGTTGTAACCACCATCTACAGTGCACCGTATTTGGTTTCACATTGTTGGGTGACGAAACTGTAGACACATTCGAGTGGGTTTTCAATGCATTCAAAACATGCATGGGAGCTGAAGGACCACGAGTAATGCTTACAGGTATGATTAATAAGCTAAACAATTATTACGTTCTACTATGATTGTATTGAATGTAATTATAGTTGGTAATGAGTTGCATAATGTTGTGAAAATATATGATTTCAGATCAAGATCCAGCAATGCCAGTTGCACTAGGCAGAGTATTTCCAAACACAATCCATCGTTTGTGTTTGTGGCATGTTCAGAACAGGTATATGCCGTATTTGAACGAGTTGTACGCTAGATTTGAGGAAGAGGATTTCAAAACAAGGTTTCAATCTATAATACATCATCCTTTAACTGTAACTGAGTTTGAGGCTGCCTGGGCAATGCTGATTGATGATTTCCATCTACATGATAACATCAGTCTTTCCAGAATGTATGAAATTCGTAAAGATTGGATACCAGCTTTTTTTAAACATGATTATTGTGGGTTGATGGTCTCTACACAGCGTAGCGAGAGCATGAACAAACTCGTCAAAAGTGCTCATGTCGATGCAAACACGCCACTACATCAATTCGCCAAGCAAATGTTGAAGCTTCTACACAGTAGGAAGATGAAAGAGGCAAAAGAGGCACTAGGATGCATGGTGAGTACATAGAATATTATTATATCATAATATTTAACGTACCGTATTATAACGTATAATTTTGTCTACTGTAGGGCCAAAAGGAAACAAATACATTGTATATGTTTGAGATACGTGTAGCGAGGACATACACAAGGGCTGTAATGAATAAGTTTCACGAGTCTTTAAAATATGCTACTGCATACAAGATATCACATGATCCAGATGGTGGTGTGAATGAATGGGTGGTTCAGCATACTTCAAGGTCAAATAAGATTGTGTGGGGGCAACACCAATTCAAAGTAATGGCTGATGTAGATGCTGGAAAGTATGAATGTGAATGCAAGCATTGGGAGCATACAGGTATGTCATATTGCGTAATTGTTGAATCTAAATGTTTAATTATAATGAGTGAACATAAACGAAGACATTTTTTACATGCTTTGTTGTAGGTCTGCTTTGTGTGCATCTTTTACGAACATTTATGCATCTTCAAATTGATCGAATACCTTCGGAATACATCCTTCAGAGATACACCTACTCTGCTATACAAGATGCGACTTTTTCAAGGGATGATAAGAATTTGAAGGGTAAAGACGGTGAGACTAAATCATATAGGCAGAAGATGTTGCTTAAAAAGTCAATGAAAGTAGTACATCATGCAAGTCTTTCAAAAGCTGGATATGATAGAGCCCTGGAGATGATGGATGAACTGCTTTTGCTACTTTCACGATTGGAGCCAGATATTGAAGGTGATGATAGTACTAGTGATGGCGAAGGAATACAGGTATTTAATATATTGATTGTAATAGCCGTGTATTTTAATTGATATACTGAGTTATAAGTTTTGGTGAATGGAAAGTATGAGAAACTTGCCTGATACAGGGCGACAGGAATGATGTAAGAGACATGATGGGAGATAATATAACGACAAGAATGGCGCAGACTGGTGTATGTGTAATATGTTATATGATGTTTACTATGCATAATGGTGTGTACTGTTTGTCATAAACAAACCTATTTATTGTCAATCGTATTATTTGACAGGTAATTCAATTGGAGCCTACTTTACAAGAAGGTGGTGTGAGCGATACCCAATGTGTTATGCCACAACAAATATTGGAACAGGTAATACATGATTATAAAAGAGGAAAAAATTGTTGTAATACAAAATAGTAACGATTGGACCTTGTTGCTGATTATGAATGATTAATAATGGTATATGTGTGCAGCACGATTATGGACAATTGACCACTAGCACAGCACTAATTGATGTGAGTGGTACAGATTTGACGATTAAAAAGGTAATGGTGCTATTAAAAACGCATGTGCATGTATATTATTTAAAATTACATACAAATAATTGGATTTAAGTACTAATATTTAAAAATATCATATTTTTTTCTTAATTGTAGAAGCTAGATTTTAATGTGAGTGGAGTAAGCTTGAGAAGACCGGATAACGCGAAGCCAAAGGGCAGAACAATCAGTGATACCGAAAAAAGAGTTATTAAGTTGGGGGCAAAAGGAGACAAAAAAAAGAACAGAAAGTGTCAAAGGTGTGGAATTGCGGATGGTCACAATAGTCGCACTTGTCTATCTGTGGAGGAGAATAGGCTTCGGTTGGCCAGCCTTACTGGTCGAAAGAGAGGGCGGCCCATAGGTTCTAGGAACAAGGGTTCATCTAGCGCTCCAAACTGGAATGAGGCATGCACTTCAAAAAAACATCAAGGAGGTGTCACAGACAATGATTCATCTAGTGGGGAGTAGATCATTTCGTATTTTATGACAAATGTAATGTAGTGCCATACTTGTTATTGCAACTATGGGTGAATTTATAAATGCTGGATCCAGTCGATATTCACAAAGTATAAGTAATAATGATTTACTGCATGTAGTGAAATGTAGTGTAAACTGTATACTAAATATGCGTAAATGTGTTATGAAAACAACGTAATTCGACGCTATACAAATTTTGGTGGCAAAAACTGGCAAAAATGTCTTTGTGAAGAAAACAAACGACACAATAAATTATGATTTAATGTAGTAACATAATTTTTATTACACATGTGTGCGAGTAGACAAATGATATCAGTAGTTATTGACAAAACAATAAGGCTGTACAGATTTGCATAATTGAGCTAACAAAACAGCGTAATTCGTATGTAATTAAAATTACTGTAAACTGGGTACACATTTGCGTAAATGAACTAACAAAATAGCGTAATTCTTATTAGGCATAAGAATTTGTGACACGTACTGGTAAATAATAGATTTGTGAAGAAATCAGAGAATAACAATAACTAGTGAGTACATCACTGATATAAATATGACCAAACAGTCGAAGTTTGAACTGAAGATGTTTCATAACTTGTTTAACACACATAGGCCAAATTTTTATCTAAAAACTGCATTAGACATGAGTGTCTTGATAGGTTGGGTGAAAAACATAGCAAGTTTCAATACGGTTACATAGACATGCAACAAGGAGGTTTGGCTTCACAACATCTTGTTCCATAACAAGGAAGCCACAAAATGTTTGTTCCATATCAAACAGTTGCGATTCACAAAATGTTGATCCAGCGACACAGCTAGCGTCCAAACTTGAATTTTTGAATTTCTGGAGGCAACGGGAGGCACTTGTTCTTGCTATGGAAGGTCAGGTAATGTAGAGCCAGAGATCGTAGGTCACCAGAGTTTTCCTGCATAATACACATTATCCCGAGGTGAATAAGTTATATCTGAAATGTTGAATGTATAACTACAAACAGCATAATCATAAAATGACTCACTCGTTTTATAAATTGCTTGATAGAACCATCCGTATGGTCATAGTACTGGATATATCTCATGACAAAAAAGCCACAGTCATTAGATCCAGCTATCATGGTGGGACACATAGGTGGCATGTCAATTGGGAAATTTCCAAATTTTGGGATGCGTGAATTGGGCCGGACTTGTTGCAAAGATTTGTTCAATCTGTTCATTATAACCCTAGCCCATGGTAGTTTCCTGGTCCCTAAGTCCTTTTGGGAGTAATGATACATCTTCCATGAAGTACCACCCAACTCCGGACCATATGGATTTGAATCTAAAATGTGAATACATCGTAACTGGATATTTATGACATACAATGTCCAATGTCCCATATGAAGAATAGGGACCATAATCTGTCAAATATCAGGAGTTATATAAACAGAATGATAACATTAGTGAGTAGCTGAGCTATGAATATAATTGCATAACAGGAGAGCGTTGATACAAAGATAAATAAGTATACCGTTTTGTAGTCACCAAAATTGTCCAGTTGGGGCAGGGTCTTGTCCAGATAAGCATCAAGGACAGTTTGATCAAAAATCTGAGGAGACTTACTGTACCGTTCATGCTCCTCAAAGTTGAGGAGAATCTGCATAATCATAATTACTGTGTCATATAAAACTGTATGTAAACAATTGCAAAAATAAATAGGTATTAGTGAATTGTACATACACCAACATTGACATCCAGTACAAGTCTGTCTTTGTTGATGGACGAGCAATTATTGTTTTTGTCATGGCGAAAACCCATGATGAAACACTGCATGAAAACATTATCCAGACACATCCCATCTGCAAATGATTGTTGTATATCGAGACAATTTCCAATACATTCATCGAATTCTATGACCTTCCTATATAATAATGAAAAAGGATATGTTATTCATTATATATGTAAGCAACAACCTACATGTTATTTTGACTTAATAGTTAAAGAAAAACCTGTTTGGGTCAGTTTTTGAGGAGCACAAAAAAACACGAAGCGACCGAGCACAGTCCAATTCTGTTAAACGTGGCACAGAGTGGTCATGTGTAGTGTGCAAGCTATGTGTTTCCTCACCATCTGCAACCTGAAACACAATGCAGGTAGAGAGTATAGTAAATTATGAATGAGTTATGAGAAGCAAGCATGCAATAAATGTATAACTGGATTACTTACATGACCACTAGGTGTCTGATCAAAAAGGGGGCCCGTGAAAGTTGGAGTGTCATGATATGGACCAATGTCTCCTCCCTGACCCAAAGAAACAATGATACTATGTTTTAAGCCTCAATCATGTGTCAATTAAATATAATCCATAATTGAGATAACAATGGATAAAACAAAGTTGAAACATATACATGTTTTTGCGGTGTGACGTCAAACATCGGCAAGTGGGAAGACGGAAATGAGCTCATAGGATTGCAGTCTGGTACATGTCGATGAGACATGTTTGTGTCGCTCGGCATATTATTGCCAACATTAAAACAGAAATCCTGTATAAATTATTATGGTTTTGTCTAATATTTTGGATGAAAATTGGAAATTAACATGTAATGTAACCATAATCAGACTGCATAAAATACCTGGTTTTCGGCATTTGGGGTTATGTTCGTCTCCAAATCGTCAGGGCAGCCCTCAAATGCACGACGCATTTGTTGTTGCTTTTCGTGTATTTCTTCAATCTGGGTACCTGTCAACTCCGTATTCGGTTGTGAAGGCATAGTCATGTCCTGGGTATTCTGGGTACCCTCATGGATCTGTTCCTCTGTAATTAAAAAGTTGTAGTATTCAAACAGCAAGAACTGATAAATGCATAGAGTTAAGTACATGAATTGAATAAATGACAATGAGTGAAGGTAACCTGACGACATATGCTGAGATATATCTAGAGGTTTATCTGTTTGAGGCGCTTCCGCAACATTGTCTGGGTCGCCAGACTCCGCGCGAAGGACATCATCAATTAACTCAGCAAATGTGTCCGCTAGTTCATACTGCTTCACAACCATCTTGGTAAGAGTACTTTTTATGATGGAACACGCTTTGCCAACTTCAAAATCATATTCAACAAACTTTTCAATGAATTTTGGTCGGTCACGTGGTTGGAGCTGCTTTATCTTACTTGAAAGCATATCCTTGATCAAAGGGAGCTGGATATGAATATTATGATGACCACAAGGATCGGGACGAGGGACATCAAAAATGTTTGTCCTGTCCCTATGCTGTGATGTAATGAATGATAATGCATCATAATTAATTATTAGAAACATAAGGATATAATATTACATAAAACATAAGGATGTATGTTTTGACATAAACTGACCTCTGATTGAAACAGCACACTAGGGATAGCAGAATAGCAAGTTTCAGAAAAGCTTCGGAACTGAAAAAAAACATTTGTAATATAATTAAATACATGAAAGATAACCATAAATAAAGTGTGTTACCCACTGAAAAATGAAGTATATGGTGTCTATTACGAGTTTATTCAGAATGGTACGACAACTAATAGAGATACTACATGCATAAACATTCACCTAAAAACAGCAAATGCATATTTATGCGGGGTAATGCATTCCTATTATTTTATGTACAGATGACATACCTCACAATGGCCAAAAGGTTCACCGCTTTGGCGTGGCTTCCTCTTATCAGCTGTTGTCAGAGCTTGGATAATGTTTTTATCAAAGAATTTTATGCGGGGTGTGCCACGTTTATTGGGGGGCTGCAGCATCATGCAAGTGGTCCAAATAGTACAACTACAAAAAAACAATAACTAATTTATACTATCATGGATGGTAATTGAGCAAGTAAAATAGATTCAATTCGATATGAAAAAAATGAACAGTCCAATGTTATTTACTTACTAGTATGACAACTGAGCATCCATATATCGTCGTGGACACATTAGAAGTGCTTCTTGTATGCCACTTTTGTGCAGCTTCACATAGGTCGTTAAAAATTAAGTGGCACCAGTCTATTTCGTGGAAACGGTCCATTTCTTCCGTCAATAACACTTCATGGTTAGATATGCCCCAGCTGGAAGTGGGGAACAACAATCTATTGAACAATATCAAAAAGAAGCATCTGATAGAGAGGTCATCATCATTTCCTTTTCTCAATCGGTCCTGAAGAGATGCAACAACAAACTCATCCTTGGACAATCCAAGTTCAGCCCTCAAGTTATTGCCCGCCACTGCTTCATCGATTCCAAGTGGCTTACCACCGCCAACATTCGGAAGGCCTAGTATAAGGTGGACAGTTTCTTTCGTAATCTTTAGTTCCTTGCCAACTCCAGGGCGAATAGTCATATCCTTGTGGTCCAACTTATCCATCAACCAACGAAGATGAGAACGGCTACCCAGTGCATCAAGTGTCATGTCAAGAATATTGGAAAATCCTTTTCTAGCAACGGCTTGTCGTTGCCACTCATTCAATATCTTAATAGTTATAATCACATCCTGAGGGTTGCATCTAACATTGAGTTTCTGAAAATAATGTATGTTAAATGTTATGAAAACAATGAAATAAATGTGGCGTGAGATATAAAATTAGCACTCATAATGTAAGGGATGCAACTAAAATAACATAATACCTAGTTAAATAAACTAAACTGCATTATCTGTAGACAATAAAAAAGTGTCTAAGAGTTGTAAAATAATTATGATATTGTAAATGCAATTCAGAACTTGGAACCTAACGTGAAAATTCGACTAGATTCATCCTTACTGTATACTACTAAATAATATCTAATATGTTGTATCAGGTCATAATTATTGAATACTAATTAGTATTTAATATATATGAAATCATAAGTATAACATATAACCTGCCGTGGAGTTTCTACTACTTTCGGCCTCTTTGTGCATGTCTTCCGTAAGATATTCATATGACTTCCAGCAGCATTACGCTTCTTTGTAGGTGTCATGAAGTCATCGTCGTCATTGCCAGATCCAGTTTGTTCATTGGCTTCATAAATAACAGATGGTTTCTCGACAGGTGCAGGACACTGATCAGAATGCTTTGTGTTTGGAGGAACTCCAATAGAGGCCGACCGTGGTATGTCAACACTAAAGAATTCTTGGCTTGACTCAATTGTTATGCGTTTGGGATTAGCGGGAGGACGATCAACTGACTTCATTTTTTGGGGTAGAACAAACTAAGTAAATGGAAAATAACATCAGGAAATAATGCTATACCATACATAATAATTGAATAAAAATAACATTATGAAACTGTTGGGGTATGTATAGTGTGTGTATTGTGCATAACAACAGATGTAGACAACGTAAATGAGAAGAAGGAATGCATAACAACAGATATGTGAAAACTCACATTTAAATAAAACAGTACATAGTGTGCATAAAATAAATTATGCAATATAATTAATAAAAGTATATGTAGTATAACTATCAGAAACAACAATAATAACACAGTACAATAACATCACTAAACTATTGATTGCTATTGTAAACAAAATATATTGTGTTTATAAACAACACTCAGTACCTATATAAAAATGAACAGAATGCAACAAATATGCAATTGAAAAAATTGGAATGCATTATCGGATACTACATATAATGAGGCGATTCAATTAATTTCGAATCAATTGAAGGGATGTAGAAGGGGTGGGGCGAACCGGATGGACATTAGCGACTGAACTATGTAAAAAAGAATGGGGGGAACTCGAAAGAATGAGAGGGGAAACGAACCAGGGAAGGAGAACGACGGCGGTGAATCGATGAACAGCGGAGATTACGGCGGTGGAAGAGGTGGGGGGTCGTCGATGGCGATCGCAGGAGCGAATGACGGCGACGGGGAGGAACTGATTTTTTTAGGGTTTGTGTCTGTTGTCTGTTGTGGGTGGACCCGAGCTGAATTATTAGCTCGGTCGGCCCGCGGGGGAGCGGCGAGGGACTGTGGGTCCACTAGTCAGCGCACAGTCAGGGTGAAGGTTTGGTAACTGCGTGATCATAAGAAGCATAAATAGCTGTGCAAAGTATCGTAAACAGTTTACAAAAATAATTAATCAAGACCCACGCCAAAGTGCGTAATATAATAAATCCCAAAATGATATGTAGTTGTTAACATCGAAGTATACAATCATAAATCCCAAATACTACACCACACCGACCAAGCCGCATCGACGTGTCAATTTATGAAACGGTTGGAGTCATAATATGCAAGTATAAACGCGGTCAACTACAACGCGGGTCGTGACCACGAAGCCGGAAAAAACCGCGCGGAGCATACGCACTCACCGTGTCAGTTACGTGTTTATGCATACGTAAGTTGAATGAAACGGATGCATAAATGGTAATAGAGGGTGCGCACGTACGACCCACCTTCAATCGGTGCATGTGCGCGGTACTCGGACCACCTGCCACGTCGACCCGCGCCCGGCACAACTAGACTGGCAGGGGCTCCCTGCATTAATGGAAGCCCAGGGCTCCTAATACTATAACTATATATATATCCAGGTGGAGGTGACACGACCTTTTTGTTTCCTACAGCATTGTTCAATCACCAAGCTATAAACATGTACCACGGGCGGCCCACGGCGTCTGCGTTTGGCCAAATCACCGCCCCGGCGCCACGAGAGGCTGAGGTGGATATACATGTACATATGGGCCGGCCTGGCCCGGCACAGCACAGGCCCACAAAAGCACATATCTAATTATGGGCCGTGCCGTGCCAGCACGTGTGCCCAGTCATCGGGCCACGACACGGCCCACAATTAGTTATGTGTGCCAGGCCGGCCCAAATAGCCCAAAATACCTTAATGTGCCAGACCGGCCCATATATATACAACAGTAATACATCAACAAAAAGTATAATATATATATATGACCAAAATAAAACTAAGATGTTTTGTGGATGCACATTATAAACCTTTGGTCAGAAAGAAAAAAATATTACAACTAGCTCACAAATAATATTCAGTTCTCTGTTTAGTGTTTAAATGAGTACTATACATCCATACAGAATACATATACAATGATCATCATTACTATTCACTATCCATATCTAGGTATTGGTTCTCGATGGCTTAATGAAGCTCTAGATTCTCCAAGTTATGCTAGTCATGTAGGCTTTGACAAACCTTAGTTAAATACTGAGTCTATATTTAGTGGGCCTCGGTGTGCCTTAGTTAAATGGGCCGTGCCAGGCCGGCCCGTGGGCTTGACTTGAGGCCAAGGCACGGCCCACAATGTGGGCCGTGCTGGCCCATGTCCATAATTAGGTTGGGCCGTGCCAGATATGGGCCGTGCCAGAAATTGTGTGCTTTGGACCGGCCTATTAGACACAGCACAAATGTACATCTATTGTAATACTCAAAAGTGTAATAGAAGAGGATAGAGATAATCTCAATAGTTTGTGGTCTCTACTATTCATTACATGTGATTAACCTTAGTTAAAAGTGGATAATTAGAACAAAGAACACATAAATAACCTGTGCATCATGCTGGATTTTAATTTGTGCGCATTTTGTGACAATATAATAATAATGTGACAAGAAATGGATTAAAGTCCAAAGTAGAATTGACATTTAAAGGAAATCGTAGAAAAAGGAAAGGAAGAAAATTTTAAGTGAGTAAAAATAATATAAAATAGATAAATAAAATATTATTTCTACACTGGAGTTTTAAGTGTTCACCTGACTCATTGGTGGAACTCTTAAGCAGATTCAAATTCAAATTTGAATTTAAAATAATTATGAATAAGAAAAACAGGAAATAAGGAAAACAAAAGAAAAAGAAAAGAACCCTAACTGGGCTCGCTCTCTCAATCCTGGCCCATTCACTCATTCACTCCCGCGCGGCCCATACTCCCTCCACCCAGCCGCACCTTACCTTCTCTGCGTTGCTGGCCCACACGTCGGTCGGCGTTCTTCCGTGATTGGAGCATCTGTCTCGTTTACAGGTGGTCCCGGATTGTCGGCACCCCCACGTTTTGTTGAACGCGTAGGATTTCTGGGTCGCTGACAGGTGGGCCGCTTGGTCAGCTACTGTCTCGCGTCGTCACTTTCTCCTCTCTCTGGCGTGGGACCCTAATGTCAGAAGCTTCTCCCCGAAACGAACTCCGCCCGAATCGCAACAGAAGAATCTGAGTCCTCGCCGCGGTCTTCGCCGGCCGCGCGCTGGCATAACCACCTCCCCGAAAGTCGTGGGCATCATCTGGGTGTCGATTGGTCCATCCCTCGATACATATAAGCCCTAGCCGCTGCCCTGGGTCTCTTCAATTCACCGGGACCTCGACCGCCATGGGGGAATCGGGGTACCCTGCCGCTCTGCCCTCGGGTGCCGCACCGGGAGTTTCGCACAGCAGCGGGGAGGGTTTGCCAGGCCTCGCCTTGGGCGGGTTGCGCTCGGTGTCGCCAGGAGGTTCTCATCGGTGCCGCTTCTCCGCCGCATACCACACCTCGCCGTGGCCAACATCAACCAGATGCCAATCCACGATAAGAAGTACTCCACCCAGCTCGCCTCTCTCCCCTCTGTCTATTGCGCTAGGGAATCGGAGTCTGTGGCGAGTAAAACGCGGGGTCCTGCCATGGGCGTTGTCACGGAGGACTCTGCACCGCCGCGTCGCCGCTCCATGCCGCGGGCCGACCTCACCATAGCGCCTCAGCCGGTAAAACTTGGCTCATTAATTCACCTTCGCCTCCGCATTGTTTTGCGTGTATCCAATCGGGGGTTAACTCACTGATCGACGATCGGGGCGTCGGCGGGGGAGGGGATCTCCACCGTGGGCCGCGGCTCTGTGTTCATGGTGTCTGGGCGAGGAAGAAGATAGGTGAGCCGTCGATCTCGTAGGGACGACTAGGATTGGATGTAGCCATACCCCCCTTCACTGATTTAGTCGGGGTCGTTTGATCACAGACGTGTGCTCGAGATTAGATCAGGAGTGGCCGTTTCAAATATTGAATCTGGTCCGTGAATGTTGAATCCAAGGGCTTGGGTGGTTTGATGCGGGGGAATGATTCCTGCCCGTGGATCTTGGATCCTGTGGTGTCTGTCGCTTACCGCTTCACGATTTAATCTGAGCCATGCAAAAGCAATCCAACGGCTCTGGTGCGCGCGTACCCCTTCGCCCGAGAACATTTGCTAAAGAGCCCCTGTAAATTATAAAAAATAATCCGCAGCCCTACGCAGGTTGATACTGAGTCTCGTGAATTTTTGTAGATTAACCCCTATTGTCTCTGGAATTTGAGGAGCAGTCTAGACAGTGAGAAAAACATATAAAAACCTTTTAGAAAATGAATTTTTATATGAAAACAATTCCTAGAATCTTGTTAAATTCATAGAAAATTCATACTATCTCCTTTTTAGTCCATTCCAGTTCCTATAATTTTGTATTAATATTGTTTAATGCTTAGTGTCTCTATTTTAACATGAAAATGGTGTTAAAATTTATTTCTTAGCTAATCTCGTATCAAATACATAAAACCTTAGGAAATTCGTATCTCCTCCGTTTTAACTCCGATTTGATCCGTTCAAGTTGCGTTGGTCTCGTACAAACGCGTAGATCATTATCATTCAGTTTGTTATTATGTTTGGTGTGATGTTAATTTTATCTATACCATGTTTGTTTGTATTGCTACGACTAGCTCGAGGACACATGTCATCTGAAAAGCAAGTTGGTACCTGGAATCTCAAGTGCCAGGCAAGTTGTGCCCTTGATTCACTTTTGTTACCCAATAATGTTCTTTATAATCATTTACCATGCATAGGTTTAATTTTGATGGGACCTAATAGGTCACCCTAGATTGTTTATCTCATTACCTTGTTTACCCCTGAATCACATGGGTAGTTTTTGCTATTGCTTTATATGGTTTTGGGATAATCATTTATTATATCCATGTTCCAGTTATCTTGTTATTCTATTTATGTTCATGTCAAGATCATTATATTATTGTTAATTGGAACATGGAGCTTAACTTGAGAACCACGTGCCACCACAAGGGAGGAATGGGACCCCTTGGCTGATTAATTAGGAAAGCTAGTGGAAGACTACCTTACCCGAAAGGGGCAAGGGCAGTAGGGGAGTGGTCAGTGTAGGGAGGTCCCTGGTTGATTTTGCTGCGATGGCGGTCAGCCAGGAACCCTGCATTGGAACTTCCTATAAACTGTAGCGGGTTTTCGGAAGCTAGTGGAACTTTGTAAAGGCCTCGTAGTGGATCCCTAGCCATTCACCTTGGTAGTGTCTAAGGGCCTAGCTAACCCTGGCGACATGGGAAACACGACTTGTGGGTAAAGGGTACAACCTCTGCAGAGTGTAAAACTGGTATACTAGCCGAGCTCACGGTCATGAGCGGCTCAGGACTCTCCGATGATTAAATTATGGAACCTAAACTCAATTTGTCATTTGCATTTGCATGGGTTTATTATTAATTTTGTTCTTTATTATTATTTAAGGTTTGGTACTCACTTACACTTAGTAACTGCTAATAAAATTTTGACCAACTTATAAAAGCAATGCTCAGCTTTAACCTCTATTGTTGATCAGCCTTACACTTCATGAACTTCCCACCTTTGGTGAGTTCATGTCACATTATTCCCCACAACTTGTTGAGCGATGAACATGTGTGAGCTCACCCTTGCTGTCTCACACCCCCCCCCACAGGAGAAGAACAGGTGGTCGAAGAGGAGCCGCCTAACACTGAGGCATTCGACTTGATCTAGGTGGCGTTTCTCAGTCGACATTGGCGCCGACGATCCTTAGTTCGTGTTATATTTATCTTTTAATTTTGTAAGTCTTCCGCTATGTAATAAATACTCTGATTATTGTGACATTTATCTCTATGCACTCTGTTATTATATATGTTGTCTTCTTGGCGCATGTATGAGATGCATCTGGCTTTGTTCCTTAAAGCCGGGTGTGACAGAAGTGGTATCAGAGGAAATGTTGACTGTAGGACGAAACCTAGATAGAAATGGACAAAAACCATTACCTACTTACCTTATTCTGATTCATTCTATACTTACCTTACTCTGATTATTCTTACCTTTCTACTCTAAGACAAGATGGATTTCACACCTTGGAATCCTACATTTACGATCTTTTAAGAGATAGGGAACCTAAGACAAAATTTAAAATTATTTTCTCTATTAAAAATGTTGGTTGATTGTTCTGATGATAAATGCTTGATTTGCTTCTTTGATTGATTGAAATATTATATATGGACATCTTAGCATGTACCACCATAAGGTAATGTATTAGCTTTAGTGGAAAACACACTAATCCACTTAGCTAATAAATCAATCGTAGTAACATGCCTCGTAATTACATGCCTTGTCTACAATTCTTCCCTTCTTACCCTACGTTTCTAAACCAGATGGGCTACCCCTATAGTGTTAGAAGAAAGCACTATAGATGTGATCCTTGGTATGTCATGGTTAAGAAAGGCAAAGGCGCTTTATACACTGTGCTAAAGAAACCATAGAACTCACCAGTTCTAAAGGACAAAGTTTTGAAGTTGAAGTTGCAGTAACTACCACCATCAGACTAGCGGCATTCTTAGTAGATGAGAAGTTTTTGGGTGACAACATCCGTGCAGTTAGGGATTTTCCGGATGTCTTTCCAGAGGAGTTACCAGGGATGCCACCTGATAGAGAAGTTGAGTTTGTTATTGATCTCCTACCTGGAACCGCCCCTATTTCTAAACGGCCATACAGGATGTCCATAGAAGAGCTAAAGGAACTTAAGAAACAATTAATGGAGTTACAAGAGGCTGGGTATATTCGTTCGGATTCTTCACCTTGTGGAGCGCCAGTTCTATTTATACAGAAGAAAGATGGATCGCAAGGGATGTGCATGGATTATAGGACCCTTAATGATGTCACTGTGAAGAACAAGTTTTTGTTACCCCGCATTAAGGATTTATTTTATCAGATGAGAGGTGCAAGGGTATTCTCGAAGATCGATCTCTGATCGGGTTATCATCAAATGAAGATTAGGCCATCGGATATTCCCAAGATGGATTTATCGACTCGATATGGATTATATGAGTTCATCGTTATGTCATTTGGACTAACTAATGCACCAACCTATTTTATGGATCTGAAGAATAGGGTGTGCATGATTTGGACAGATTCGTCGTGGTTTTCATCGACGATATTTTTATTATTTCCAAGAGTGATAATGATCATGAGGAACATCCGAGATTGGTGCTACAGAAGCTGCGAGATAATCAACTCTACGCCAAGTACAGTAAATGCGAGTTTTGGATTGACGAGGTGCCCTTTTCCTTGGACATATCATCTCTAACGGAGGAATTTTAGTGGATCCTGCTAAAGTCAAGGAGATAGTGGTGTGGAGCATACCCACTATAGTTACTGAGGTCCGGAATTCACAGAAGATGAGCAAGGCACGATATGGTTCAAGAATCGGATCTGTGTTCCTGATATTGAAAGCCTTTGTGAGACTATTTTAAAGGAAGCCCATGACTTGGAATATTCTATTCATCCTAGTAGTACGAAGATATATCAGGATTTGAAGTAGAAGTTCTGGTGGTATGGATTGAAGAGAGATGTGGCTGCACATGTGGGTATGTGCGATGTGTGTCAAAGAGTTAAGGCTGAACACCAGAGGCCAACTGGACTACTCCATCCACTAAAGATACCCGAGTGGAAGTGAGAAGAGATTGGTATGGATTTCATTACTGGATTGCCTCGCACCTCGAAAGGATATGGTTCTATATGAGTTATTGTGGATAGACCGACCAAAGTGGCTCATTTCATTCCGGTCAAGACTACTTATAAGGTATCTCAATTGGTAGAACTATATATGGCTCGGATTATGTCTCTACACGGTGTACCGAAAAAGATCATTTTGGATAGAGGATCACAGTTTACCTCCAAATTTTGGAAAAGTTTTCATAAGAATATGGATATGAAGTTGAATTTTAGTTCGGCCTACCATCGTCAGACTGATGGTCAGACAAAAAGGACTAATCAAGTATTGGACGACATGTTGAGAGCTTGTGCCCTTCAGCATGGTAGTAGTTGGGACAAGAGTCTACCTTATGCTGAGTTCTCACATGATAATAGTTACCAGGCTAGTCTGAAGATGTCACCGTTCGAGGCTCTATATGGTAGGAAGTGCAGGACTCCTCTACATTGGATCAGACTAGAGGAAAACAATTCTTTGGACCTAAACTTATTCAAGAGGCAGAAGAACAAGTCCGTATAATTCGAGAGAATTTGAGGGTAGCTCAGACCAGGTAAAAGAGCTACGCAGATAATAGAGGAAGACCACTGGAATTTGAAGAAGGAGATTATGTGTACCTCAAGGTGTCACCACTGCGTGGAATGAGGAGATTTAAAGTCAAGGGCAAACTGTCCCCTCACTTTATTGGACCATTCTGAGTTTTTAGGCAAGTTGGGGAGATGGCATACCAGCTCGAGTTACCTGCTACTCTATCGGATGTGCATAATGTGTTCCATGTGTCTCAACTGAAGAAGTGTCTCCGTGTTCCTGAGGAACAGTTACCCATGGAAGAGCTCAGTGTTCAAGGTGATTTGACTTACACGGAGTACCCGATCAAGATTCTTGATACTTTGACTCGAGTTATAAGAAATAAAATTATTAAGATGTGCAAAGTGCAATGGAGTCACCACGGTGAAGATGAAGCAACTTGGGAAAGAGAAGAAGAGCTTCGCATAGATTTTCCCCACCTTTTCCCTAGATCTTCCTAAATCTCGAGGACGAGATTATTTTTAAGGGGGGTAGGATTTGTAATACTCAAAAGTGTAATAGAAGAGGATAGAGATAATCTCAATAGTTTGTGGTCTCTACTATTCATTACATGTGATTAACCTTAGTTAAAAGTGGATAATTAGAACAAAGAACACATAAATAACCTGTGCATCATGCTGGATTTTAATTTGTGCGCATTTTGTGACAATATAATAATAATGTGACAAGAAATGGATTAAAGTCCAAAGTAGAATTGACATTTAAAGGAAATCGTAGAAAAAGGAAAGGAAGAAAATTTTAAGTGAGTAAAAATAATATAAAATAGATAAATAAAATATTATTTCTACACTGGAGTTTTAAGTGTTCACCTGACTCATTGGTGGAACTCTTAAGCAGATTCAAATTCAAATTTGAATTTAAAATAATTATGAATAAGAAAAACAGGAAATAAGGAAAACAAAAGAAAAAGAAAAGAACCCTAACTGGGCTCGCTCTCTCAATCCTGGCCCATTCACTCATTCACTCCCGCGCGGCCCATACTCCCTCCACCCAGCCGCACCTTACCTTCTCTGCGTTGCTGGCCCACACGTCGGTCGGCGTTCTTCCGTGATTGGAGCATCTGTCTCGTTTACAGGTGGTCCCGGATTGTCGGCACCCCCACGTTTTGTTGAACGCGTAGGATTTCTGGGTCGCTGACAGGTGGGCCGCTTGGTCAGCTACTGTCTCGCGTCGTCACTTTCTCCTCTCTCTGGCGTGGGACCCTAATGTCAGAAGCTTCTCCCCGAAACGAACTCCGCCCGAATCGCAACAGAAGAATCTGAGTCCTCGCCGCGGTCTTCGCCGGCCGCGCGCTGGCATAACCACCTCCCCGAAAGTCGTGGGCATCATCTGGGTGTCGATTGGTCCATCCCTCGATACATATAAGCCCTAGCCGCTGCCCTGGGTCTCTTCAATTCACCGGGACCTCGACCGCCATGGGGGAATCGGGGTACCCTGCCGCTCTGCCCTCGGGTGCCGCACCGGGAGTTTCGCACAGCAGCGGGGAGGGTTTGCCAGGCCTCGCCTTGGGCGGGTTGCGCTCGGTGTCGCCAGGAGGTTCTCATCGGTGCCGCTTCTCCGCCGCATACCACACCTCGCCGTGGCCAACATCAACCAGATGCCAATCCACGATAAGAAGTACTCCACCCAGCTCGCCTCTCTCCCCTCTGTCTATTGCGCTAGGGAATCGGAGTCTGTGGCGAGTAAAACGCGGGGTCCTGCCATGGGCGTTGTCACGGAGGACTCTGCACCGCCGCGTCGCCGCTCCATGCCGCGGGCCGACCTCACCATAGCGCCTCAGCCGGTAAAACTTGGCTCATTAATTCACCTTCGCCTCCGCATTGTTTTGCGTGTATCCAATCGGGGGTTAACTCACTGATCGACGATCGGGGCGTCGGCGGGGGAGGGGATCTCCACCGTGGGCCGCGGCTCTGTGTTCATGGTGTCTGGGCGAGGAAGAAGATAGGTGAGCCGTCGATCTCGTAGGGACGACTAGGATTGGATGTAGCCATACCCCCCTTCACTGATTTAGTCGGGGTCGTTTGATCACAGACGTGTGCTCGAGATTAGATCAGGAGTGGCCGTTTCAAATATTGAATCTGGTCCGTGAATGTTGAATCCAAGGGCTTGGGTGGTTTGATGCGGGGGAATGATTCCTGCCCGTGGATCTTGGATCCTGTGGTGTCTGTCGCTTACCGCTTCACGATTTAATCTGAGCCATGCAAAAGCAATCCAACGGCTCTGGTGCGCGCGTACCCCTTCGCCCGAGAACATTTGCTAAAGAGCCCCTGTAAATTATAAAAAATAATCCGCAGCCCTACGCAGGTTGATACTGAGTCTCGTGAATTTTTGTAGATTAACCCCTATTGTCTCTGGAATTTGAGGAGCAGTCTAGACAGTGAGAAAAACATATAAAAACCTTTTAGAAAATGAATTTTTATATGAAAACAATTCCTAGAATCTTGTTAAATTCATAGAAAATTCATACTATCTCCTTTTTAGTCCATTCCAGTTCCTATAATTTTGTATTAATATTGTTTAATGCTTAGTGTCTCTATTTTAACATGAAAATGGTGTTAAAATTTATTTCTTAGCTAATCTCGTATCAAATACATAAAACCTTAGGAAATTCGTATCTCCTCCGTTTTAACTCTGATTTGATCCGTTCAAGTTGCGTTGGTCTCGTACAAACGCGTAGATCATTATCATTCAGTTTGTTATTATGTTTGGTGTGATGTTAATTTTATCTATACCATGTTTGTTTGTATTGCTACGACTAGCTCGAGGACACATGTCATCTGAAAAGCAAGTTGGTACCTGGAATCTCAAGTGCCAGGCAAGTTGTGCCCTTGATTCACTTTTGTTACCCAATAATGTTCTTTATAATCATTTACCATGCATAGGTTTAATTTTGATGGGACCTAATAGGTCACCCTAGATTGTTTATCTCATTACCTTGTTTACCCCTGAATCACATGGGTAGTTTTTGCTATTGCTTTATATGGTTTTGGGATAATCATTTATTATATCCATGTTCCAGTTATCTTGTTATTCTATTTATGTTCATGTCAAGATCATTATATTATTGTTAATTGGAACATGGAGCTTAACTTGAGAACCACGTGCCACCACAAGGGAGGAATGGGACCCCTTGGCTGATTAATTAGGAAAGCTAGTGGAAGACTACCTTACCCGAAAGGGGCAAGGGCAGTAGGGGAGTGGTCAGTGTAGGGAGGTCCCTGGTTGATTTTGCTGCGATGGCGGTCAGCCAGGAACCCTGCATTGGAACTTCCTATAAACTGTAGCGGGTTTTCGGAAGCTAGTGGAACTTTGTAAAGGCCTCGTAGTGGATCCCTAGCCATTCACCTTGGTAGTGTCTAAGGGCCTAGCTAACCCTGGCGACATGGGAAACACGACTTGTGGGTAAAGGGTACAACCTCTGCAGAGTGTAAAACTGGTATACTAGCCGAGCTCACGGTCATGAGCGGCTCAGGACTCTCCGATGATTAAATTATGGAACCTAAACTCAATTTGTCATTTGCATTTGCATGGGTTTATTATTAATTTTGTTCTTTATTATTATTTAAGGTTTGGTACTCACTTACACTTAGTAACTGCTAATAAAATTTTGACCAACTTATAAAAGCAATGCTCAGCTTTAACCTCTATTGTTGATCAGCCTTACACTTCATGAACTTCCCACCTTTGGTGAGTTCATGTCACATTATTCCCCACAACTTGTTGAGCGATGAACATGTGTGAGCTCACCCTTGCTGTCTCACACCCCCCCCCACAGGAGAAGAACAGGTGGTCGAAGAGGAGCCGCCTAACACTGAGGCATTCGACTTGATCTAGGTGGCGTTTCTCAGTCGACATTGGCGCCGACGATCCTTAGTTCGTGTTATATTTATCTTTTAATTTTGTAAGTCTTCCGCTATGTAATAAATACTCTGATTATTGTGACATTTATCTCTATGCACTCTGTTATTATATATGTTGTCTTCTTGGCGCATGTATGAGATGCATCTGGCTTTGTTCCTTAAAGCCGGGTGTGACAGAAGTGGTATCAGAGGAAATGTTGACTGTAGGACGAAACCTAGATAGAAATGGACAAAAACCATTACCTACTTACCTTATTCTGATTCATTCTATACTTACCTTACTCTGATTATTCTTACCTTTCTACTCTAAGACAAGATGGATTTCACACCTTGGAATCCTACATTTACGATCTTTTAAGAGATAGGGAACCTAAGACAAAATTTAAAATTATTTTCTCTATTAAAAATGTTGGTTGATTGTTCTGATGATAAATGCTTGATTTGCTTCTTTGATTGATTGAAATATTATATATGGACATCTTAGCATGTACCACCATAAGGTAATGTATTAGCTTTAGTGGAAAACACACTAATCCACTTAGCTAATAAATCAATCGTAGTAACATGCCTCGTAATTACATGCCTTGTCTACAATTCTTCCCTTCTTACCCTACGTTTCTAAACCAGATGGGCTACCCCTATAGTGTTAGAAGAAAGCACTATAGATGTGATCCTTGGTATGTCATGGTTAAGAAAGGCAAAGGCGCTTTATACACTGTGCTAAAGAAACCATAGAACTCACCAGTTCTAAAGGACAAAGTTTTGAAGTTGAAGTTGCAGTAACTACCACCATCAGACTAGCGGCATTCTTAGTAGATGAGAAGTTTTTGGGTGACAACATCCGTGCAGTTAGGGATTTTCCGGATGTCTTTCCAGAGGAGTTACCAGGGATGCCACCTGATAGAGAAGTTGAGTTTGTTATTGATCTCCTACCTGGAACCGCCCCTATTTCTAAACGGCCATACAGGATGTCCATAGAAGAGCTAAAGGAACTTAAGAAACAATTAATGGAGTTACAAGAGGCTGGGTATATTCGTTCGGATTCTTCACCTTGTGGAGCGCCAGTTCTATTTATACAGAAGAAAGATGGATCGCAAGGGATGTGCATGGATTATAGGACCCTTAATGATGTCACTGTGAAGAACAAGTTTTTGTTACCCCGCATTAAGGATTTATTTTATCAGATGAGAGGTGCAAGGGTATTCTCGAAGATCGATCTCTGATCGGGTTATCATCAAATGAAGATTAGGCCATCGGATATTCCCAAGATGGATTTATCGACTCGATATGGATTATATGAGTTCATCGTTATGTCATTTGGACTAACTAATGCACCAACCTATTTTATGGATCTGAAGAATAGGGTGTGCATGATTTGGACAGATTCGTCGTGGTTTTCATCGACGATATTTTTATTATTTCCAAGAGTGATAATGATCATGAGGAACATCCGAGATTGGTGCTACAGAAGCTGCGAGATAATCAACTCTACGCCAAGTACAGTAAATGCGAGTTTTGGATTGACGAGGTGCCCTTTTCCTTGGACATATCATCTCTAACGGAGGAATTTTAGTGGATCCTGCTAAAGTCAAGGAGATAGTGGTGTGGAGCATACCCACTATAGTTACTGAGGTCCGGAATTCACAGAAGATGAGCAAGGCACGATATGGTTCAAGAATCGGATCTGTGTTCCTGATATTGAAAGCCTTTGTGAGACTATTTTAAAGGAAGCCCATGACTTGGAATATTCTATTCATCCTAGTAGTACGAAGATATATCAGGATTTGAAGTAGAAGTTCTGGTGGTATGGATTGAAGAGAGATGTGGCTGCACATGTGGGTATGTGCGATGTGTGTCAAAGAGTTAAGGCTGAACACCAGAGGCCAACTGGACTACTCCATCCACTAAAGATACCCGAGTGGAAGTGAGAAGAGATTGGTATGGATTTCATTACTGGATTGCCTCGCACCTCGAAAGGATATGGTTCTATATGAGTTATTGTGGATAGACCGACCAAAGTGGCTCATTTCATTCCGGTCAAGACTACTTATAAGGTATCTCAATTGGTAGAACTATATATGGCTCGGATTATGTCTCTACACGGTGTACCGAAAAAGATCATTTTGGATAGAGGATCACAGTTTACCTCCAAATTTTGGAAAAGTTTTCATAAGAATATGGATATGAAGTTGAATTTTAGTTCGGCCTACCATCGTCAGACTGATGGTCAGACAAAAAGGACTAATCAAGTATTGGACGACATGTTGAGAGCTTGTGCCCTTCAGCATGGTAGTAGTTGGGACAAGAGTCTACCTTATGCTGAGTTCTCACATGATAATAGTTACCAGGCTAGTCTGAAGATGTCACCGTTCGAGGCTCTATATGGTAGGAAGTGCAGGACTCCTCTACATTGGATCAGACTAGAGGAAAACAATTCTTTGGACCTAAACTTATTCAAGAGGCAGAAGAACAAGTCCGTATAATTCGAGAGAATTTGAGGGTAGCTCAGACCAGGTAAAAGAGCTACGCAGATAATAGAGGAAGACCACTGGAATTTGAAGAAGGAGATTATGTGTACCTCAAGGTGTCACCACTGCGTGGAATGAGGAGATTTAAAGTCAAGGGCAAACTGTCCCCTCACTTTATTGGACCATTCTGAGTTTTTAGGCAAGTTGGGGAGATGGCATACCAGCTCGAGTTACCTGCTACTCTATCGGATGTGCATAATGTGTTCCATGTGTCTCAACTGAAGAAGTGTCTCCGTGTTCCTGAGGAACAGTTACCCATGGAAGAGCTCAGTGTTCAAGGTGATTTGACTTACACGGAGTACCCGATCAAGATTCTTGATACTTTGACTCGAGTTATAAGAAATAAAATTATTAAGATGTGCAAAGTGCAATGGAGTCACCACGGTGAAGATGAAGCAACTTGGGAAAGAGAAGAAGAGCTTCGCATAGATTTTCCCCACCTTTTCCCTAGATCTTCCTAAATCTCGAGGACGAGATTATTTTTAAGGGGGGTAGGATTTGTAATACTCAAAAGTGTAATAGAAGAGGATAGAGATAATCTCAATAGTTTGTGGTCTCTACTATTCATTACATGTGATTAACCTTAGTTAAAAGTGGATAATTAGAACAAAGAACACATAAATAACCTGTGCATCATGCTGGATTTTAATTTGTGCGCATTTTGTGACAATATAATAATAATGTGACAAGAAATGGATTAAAGTCCAAAGTAGAATTGACATTTAAAGGAAATCGTAGAAAAAGGAAAGGAAGAAAATTTTAAGTGAGTAAAAATAATATAAAATAGATAAATAAAATATTATTTCTACACTGGAGTTTTAAGTGTTCACCTGACTCATTGGTGGAACTCTTAAGCAGATTCAAATTCAAATTTGAATTTAAAATAATTATGAATAAGAAAAACAGGAAATAAGGAAAACAAAAGAAAAAGAAAAGAACCCTAACTGGGCTCGCTCTCTCAATCCTGGCCCATTCACTCATTCACTCCCGCGCGGCCCATACTCCCTCCACCCAGCCGCACCTTACCTTCTCTGCGTTGCTGGCCCACACGTCGGTCGGCGTTCTTCCGTGATTGGAGCATCTGTCTCGTTTACAGGTGGTCCCGGATTGTCGGCACCCCCACGTTTTGTTGAACGCGTAGGATTTCTGGGTCGCTGACAGGTGGGCCGCTTGGTCAGCTACTGTCTCGCGTCGTCACTTTCTCCTCTCTCTGGCGTGGGACCCTAATGTCAGAAGCTTCTCCCCGAAACGAACTCCGCCCGAATCGCAACAGAAGAATCTGAGTCCTCGCCGCGGTCTTCGCCGGCCGCGCGCTGGCATAACCACCTCCCCGAAAGTCGTGGGCATCATCTGGGTGTCGATTGGTCCATCCCTCGATACATATAAGCCCTAGCCGCTGCCCTGGGTCTCTTCAATTCACCGGGACCTCGACCGCCATGGGGGAATCGGGGTACCCTGCCGCTCTGCCCTCGGGTGCCGCACCGGGAGTTTCGCACAGCAGCGGGGAGGGTTTGCCAGGCCTCGCCTTGGGCGGGTTGCGCTCGGTGTCGCCAGGAGGTTCTCATCGGTGCCGCTTCTCCGCCGCATACCACACCTCGCCGTGGCCAACATCAACCAGATGCCAATCCACGATAAGAAGTACTCCACCCAGCTCGCCTCTCTCCCCTCTGTCTATTGCGCTAGGGAATCGGAGTCTGTGGCGAGTAAAACGCGGGGTCCTGCCATGGGCGTTGTCACGGAGGACTCTGCACCGCCGCGTCGCCGCTCCATGCCGCGGGCCGACCTCACCATAGCGCCTCAGCCGGTAAAACTTGGCTCATTAATTCACCTTCGCCTCCGCATTGTTTTGCGTGTATCCAATCGGGGGTTAACTCACTGATCGACGATCGGGGCGTCGGCGGGGGAGGGGATCTCCACCGTGGGCCGCGGCTCTGTGTTCATGGTGTCTGGGCGAGGAAGAAGATAGGTGAGCCGTCGATCTCGTAGGGACGACTAGGATTGGATGTAGCCATACCCCCCTTCACTGATTTAGTCGGGGTCGTTTGATCACAGACGTGTGCTCGAGATTAGATCAGGAGTGGCCGTTTCAAATATTGAATCTGGTCCGTGAATGTTGAATCCAAGGGCTTGGGTGGTTTGATGCGGGGGAATGATTCCTGCCCGTGGATCTTGGATCCTGTGGTGTCTGTCGCTTACCGCTTCACGATTTAATCTGAGCCATGCAAAAGCAATCCAACGGCTCTGGTGCGCGCGTACCCCTTCGCCCGAGAACATTTGCTAAAGAGCCCCTGTAAATTATAAAAAATAATCCGCAGCCCTACGCAGGTTGATACTGAGTCTCGTGAATTTTTGTAGATTAACCCCTATTGTCTCTGGAATTTGAGGAGCAGTCTAGACAGTGAGAAAAACATATAAAAACCTTTTAGAAAATGAATTTTTATATGAAAACAATTCCTAGAATCTTGTTAAATTCATAGAAAATTCATACTATCTCCTTTTTAGTCGATTCCAGTTCCTATAATTTTGTATTAATATTGTTTAATGCTTAGTGTCTCTATTTTAACATGAAAATGGTGTTAAAATTTATTTCTTAGCTAATCTCGTATCAAATACATAAAACCTTAGGAAATTCGTATCTCCTCCGTTTTAACTCTGATTTGATCCGTTCAAGTTGCGTTGGTCTCGTACAAACGCGTAGATCATTATCATTCAGTTTGTTATTATGTTTGGTGTGATGTTAATTTTATCTATACCATGTTTGTTTGTATTGCTACGACTAGCTCGAGGACACATGTCATCTGAAAAGCAAGTTGGTACCTGGAATCTCAAGTGCCAGGCAAGTTGTGCCCTTGATTCACTTTTGTTACCCAATAATGTTCTTTATAATCATTTACCATGCATAGGTTTAATTTTGATGGGACCTAATAGGTCACCCTAGATTGTTTATCTCATTACCTTGTTTACCCCTGAATCACATGGGTAGTTTTTGCTATTGCTTTATATGGTTTTGGGATAATCATTTATTATATCCATGTTCCAGTTATCTTGTTATTCTATTTATGTTCATGTCAAGATCATTATATTATTGTTAATTGGAACATGGAGCTTAACTTGAGAACCACGTGCCACCACAAGGGAGGAATGGGACCCCTTGGCTGATTAATTAGGAAAGCTAGTGGAAGACTACCTTACCCGAAAGGGGCAAGGGCAGTAGGGGAGTGGTCAGTGTAGGGAGGTCCCTGGTTGATTTTGCTGCGATGGCGGTCAGCCAGGAACCCTGCATTGGAACTTCCTATAAACTGTAGCGGGTTTTCGGAAGCTAGTGGAACTTTGTAAAGGCCTCGTAGTGGATCCCTAGCCATTCACCTTGGTAGTGTCTAAGGGCCTAGCTAACCCTGGCGACATGGGAAACACGACTTGTGGGTAAAGGGTACAACCTCTGCAGAGTGTAAAACTGGTATACTAGCCGAGCTCACGGTCATGAGCGGCTCAGGACTCTCCGATGATTAAATTATGGAACCTAAACTCAATTTGTCATTTGCATTTGCATGGGTTTATTATTAATTTTGTTCTTTATTATTATTTAAGGTTTGGTACTCACTTACACTTAGTAACTGCTAATAAAATTTTGACCAACTTATAAAAGCAATGCTCAGCTTTAACCTCTATTGTTGATCAGCCTTACACTTCATGAACTTCCCACCTTTGGTGAGTTCATGTCACATTATTCCCCACAACTTGTTGAGCGATGAACATGTGTGAGCTCACCCTTGCTGTCTCACACCCCCCCCACAGGAGAAGAACAGGTGGTCGAAGAGGAGCCGCCTAACACTGAGGCATTCGACTTGATCTAGGTGGCGTTTCTCAGTCGACATTGGCGCCGACGATCCTTAGTTCGTGTTATATTTATCTTTTAATTTTGTAAGTCTTCCGCTATGTAATAAATACTCTGATTATTGTGACATTTATCTCTATGCACTCTGTTATTATATATGTTGTCTTCTTGGCGCATGTATGAGATGCATCTGGCTTTGTTCCTTAAAGCCGGGTGTGACAGAAGTGGTATCAGAGGAAATGTTGACTGTAGGACGAAACCTAGATAGAAATGGACAAAAACCATTACCTACTTACCTTATTCTGATTCATTCTATACTTACCTTACTCTGATTATTCTTACCTTTCTACTCTAAGACAAGATGGATTTCACACCTTGGAATCCTACATTTACGATCTTTTAAGAGATAGGGAACCTAAGACAAAATTTAAAATTATTTTCTCTATTAAAAATGTTGGTTGATTGTTCTGATGATAAATGCTTGATTTGCTTCTTTGATTGATTGAAATATTATATATGGACATCTTAGCATGTACCACCATAAGGTAATGTATTAGCTTTAGTGGAAAACACACTAATCCACTTAGCTAATAAATCAATCGTAGTAACATGCCTCGTAATTACATGCCTTGTCTACAATTCTTCCCTTCTTACCCTACGTTTCTAAACCAGATGGGCTACCCCTATAGTGTTAGAAGAAAGCACTATAGATGTGATCCTTGGTATGTCATGGTTAAGAAAGGCAAAGGCGCTTTATACACTGTGCTAAAGAAACCATAGAACTCACCAGTTCTAAAGGACAAAGTTTTGAAGTTGAAGTTGCAGTAACTACCACCATCAGACTAGCGGCATTCTTAGTAGATGAGAAGTTTTTGGGTGACAACATCCGTGCAGTTAGGGATTTTCCGGATGTCTTTCCAGAGGAGTTACCAGGGATGCCACCTGATAGAGAAGTTGAGTTTGTTATTGATCTCCTACCTGGAACCGCCCCTATTTCTAAACGGCCATACAGGATGTCCATAGAAGAGCTAAAGGAACTTAAGAAACAATTAATGGAGTTACAAGAGGCTGGGTATATTCGTTCGGATTCTTCACCTTGTGGAGCGCCAGTTCTATTTATACAGAAGAAAGATGGATCGCAAGGGATGTGCATGGATTATAGGACCCTTAATGATGTCACTGTGAAGAACAAGTTTTTGTTACCCCGCATTAAGGATTTATTTTATCAGATGAGAGGTGCAAGGGTATTCTCGAAGATCGATCTCTGATCGGGTTATCATCAAATGAAGATTAGGCCATCGGATATTCCCAAGATGGATTTATCGACTCGATATGGATTATATGAGTTCATCGTTATGTCATTTGGACTAACTAATGCACCAACCTATTTTATGGATCTGAAGAATAGGGTGTGCATGATTTGGACAGATTCGTCGTGGTTTTCATCGACGATATTTTTATTATTTCCAAGAGTGATAATGATCATGAGGAACATCCGAGATTGGTGCTACAGAAGCTGCGAGATAATCAACTCTACGCCAAGTACAGTAAATGCGAGTTTTGGATTGACGAGGTGCCCTTTTCCTTGGACATATCATCTCTAACGGAGGAATTTTAGTGGATCCTGCTAAAGTCAAGGAGATAGTGGTGTGGAGCATACCCACTATAGTTACTGAGGTCCGGAATTCACAGAAGATGAGCAAGGCACGATATGGTTCAAGAATCGGATCTGTGTTCCTGATATTGAAAGCCTTTGTGAGACTATTTTAAAGGAAGCCCATGACTTGGAATATTCTATTCATCCTAGTAGTACGAAGATATATCAGGATTTGAAGTAGAAGTTCTGGTGGTATGGATTGAAGAGAGATGTGGCTGCACATGTGGGTATGTGCGATGTGTGTCAAAGAGTTAAGGCTGAACACCAGAGGCCAACTGGACTACTCCATCCACTAAAGATACCCGAGTGGAAGTGAGAAGAGATTGGTATGGATTTCATTACTGGATTGCCTCGCACCTCGAAAGGATATGGTTCTATATGAGTTATTGTGGATAGACCGACCAAAGTGGCTCATTTCATTCCGGTCAAGACTACTTATAAGGTATCTCAATTGGTAGAACTATATATGGCTCGGATTATGTCTCTACACGGTGTACCGAAAAAGATCATTTTGGATAGAGGATCACAGTTTACCTCCAAATTTTGGAAAAGTTTTCATAAGAATATGGATATGAAGTTGAATTTTAGTTCGGCCTACCATCGTCAGACTGATGGTCAGACAAAAAGGACTAATCAAGTATTGGACGACATGTTGAGAGCTTGTGCCCTTCAGCATGGTAGTAGTTGGGACAAGAGTCTACCTTATGCTGAGTTCTCACATGATAATAGTTACCAGGCTAGTCTGAAGATGTCACCGTTCGAGGCTCTATATGGTAGGAAGTGCAGGACTCCTCTACATTGGATCAGACTAGAGGAAAACAATTCTTTGGACCTAAACTTATTCAAGAGGCAGAAGAACAAGTCCGTATAATTCGAGAGAATTTGAGGGTAGCTCAGACCAGGTAAAAGAGCTACGCAGATAATAGAGGAAGACCACTGGAATTTGAAGAAGGAGATTATGTGTACCTCAAGGTGTCACCACTGCGTGGAATGAGGAGATTTAAAGTCAAGGGCAAACTGTCCCCTCACTTTATTGGACCATTCTGAGTTTTTAGGCAAGTTGGGGAGATGGCATACCAGCTCGAGTTACCTGCTACTCTATCGGATGTGCATAATGTGTTCCATGTGTCTCAACTGAAGAAGTGTCTCCGTGTTCCTGAGGAACAGTTACCCATGGAAGAGCTCAGTGTTCAAGGTGATTTGACTTACACGGAGTACCCGATCAAGATTCTTTATACTTTGACTCGAGTTATAAGAAATAAAATTATTAAGATGTGCAAAGTGCAATGGAGTCACCACGGTGAAGATGAAGCAACTTGGGAAAGAGAAGAAGAGCTTCGCATAGATTTTCCCCACCTTTTCCCTAGATCTTCCTAAATCTCGAGGACGAGATTATTTTTAAGGGGGGTAGGATTTGTAATACTCAAAAGTGTAATAGAAGAGGATAGAGATAATCTCAATAGTTTGTGGTCTCTACTATTCATTACATGTGATTAACCTTAGTTAAAAGTGGATAATTAGAACAAAGAACACATAAATAACCTGTGCATCATGCTGGATTTTAATTTGTGCGCATTTTGTGACAATATAATAATAATGTGACAAGAAATGGATTAAAGTCCAAAGTAGAATTGACATTTAAAGGAAATCGTAGAAAAAGGAAAGGAAGAAAATTTTAAGTGAGTAAAAATAATATAAAATAGATAAATAAAATATTATTTCTACACTGGAGTTTTAAGTGTTCACCTGACTCATTGGTGGAACTCTTAAGCAGATTCAAATTCAAATTTGAATTTAAAATAATTATGAATAAGAAAAACAGGAAATAAGGAAAACAAAAGAAAAAGAAAAGAACCCTAACTGGGCTCGCTCTCTCAATCCTGGCCCATTCACTCATTCACTCCCGCGCGGCCCATACTCCCTCCACCCAGTCGCACCTTACCTTCTCTGCGTTGCTGGCCCACACGTCGGTCGGCGTTCTTCCGTGATTGGAGCATCTGTCTCGTTTACAGGTGGTCCCGGATTGTCGGCACCCCCACGTTTTGTTGAACGCGTAGGATTTCTGGGTCGCTGACAGGTGGGCCGCTTGGTCAGCTACTGTCTCGCGTCGTCACTTTCTCCTCTCTCTGGCGTGGGACCCTAATGTCAGAAGCTTCTCCCCGAAACGAACTCCGCCCGAATCGCAACAGAAGAATCTGAGTCCTCGCCGCGGTCTACGCCGGCCGCGCGCTGGCATAACCACCTCCCCGAAAGTCGTGGGCATCATCTGGGTGTCGATTGGTCCATCCCTCGATACATATAAGCCCTAGCCGCTGCCCTGGGTCTCTTCAATTCACCGGGACCTCGACCGCCATGGGGGAATCGGGGTACCCTGCCGCTCTGCCCTCGGGTGCCGCACCGGGAGTTTCGCACAGCAGCGGGGAGGGTTTGCCAGGCCTCGCCTTGGGCGGGTTGCGCTCGGTGTCGCCAGGAGGTTCTCATCGGTGCCGCTTCTCCGCCGCATACCACACCTCGCCGTGGCCAACATCAACCAGATGCCAATCCACGATAAGAAGTACTCCACCCAGCTCGCCTCTCTCCCCTCTGTCTATTGCGCTAGGGAATCGGAGTCTGTGGCGAGTAAAACGCGGGGTCCTGCCATGGGCGTTGTCACGGAGGACTCTGCACCGCCGCGTCGCCGCTCCATGCCGCGGGCCGACCTCACCATAGCGCCTCAGCCGGTAAAACTTGGCTCATTAATTCACCTTCGCCTCCGCATTGTTTTGCGTGTATCCAATCGGGGGTTAACTCACTGATCGACGATCGGGGCGTCGGCGGGGGAGGGGATCTCCACCGTGGGCCGCGGCTCTGTGTTCATGGTGTCTGGGCGAGGAAGAAGATAGGTGAGCCGTCGATCTCGTAGGGACGACTAGGATTGGATGTAGCCATACCCCCCTTCACTGATTTAGTCGGGGTCGTTTGATCACAGACGTGTGCTCGAGATTAGATCAGGAGTGGCCGTTTCAAATATTGAATCTGGTCCGTGAATGTTGAATCCAAGGGCTTGGGTGGTTTGATGCGGGGGAATGATTCCTGCCCGTGGATCTTGGATCCTGTGGTGTCTGTCGCTTACCGCTTCACGATTTAATCTGAGCCATGCAAAAGCAATCCAACGGCTCTGGTGCGCGCGTACCCCTTCGCCCGAGAACATTTGCTAAAGAGCCCCTGTAAATTATAAAAAATAATCCGCAGCCCTACGCAGGTTGATACTGAGTCTCGTGAATTTTTGTAGATTAACCCCTATTGTCTCTGGAATTTGAGGAGCAGTCTAGACAGTGAGAAAAACATATAAAAACCTTTTAGAAAATGAATTTTTATATGAAAACAATTCCTAGAATCTTGTTAAATTCATAGAAAATTCATACTATCTCCTTTTTAGTCCATTCCAGTTCCTATAATTTTGTATTAATATTGTTTAATGCTTAGTGTCTCTATTTTAACATGAAAATGGTGTTAAAATTTATTTCTTAGCTAATCTCGTATCAAATACATAAAACCTTAGGAAATTCGTATCTCCTCCGTTTTAACTCCGATTTGATCCGTTCAAGTTGCGTTGGTCTCGTACAAACGCGTAGATCATTATCATTCAGTTTGTTATTATGTTTGGTGTGATGTTAATTTTATCTATACCATGTTTGTTTGTATTGCTACGACTAGCTCGAGGACACATGTCATCTGAAAAGCAAGTTGGTACCTGGAATCTCAAGTGCCAGGCAAGTTGTGCCCTTGATTCACTTTTGTTACCCAATAATGTTCTTTATAATCATTTACCATGCATAGGTTTAATTTTGATGGGACCTAATAGGTCACCCTAGATTGTTTATCTCATTACCTTGTTTACCCCTGAATCACATGGGTAGTTTTTGCTATTGCTTTATATGGTTTTGGGATAATCATTTATTATATCCATGTTCCAGTTATCTTGTTATTCTATTTATGTTCATGTCAAGATCATTATATTATTGTTAATTGGAACATGGAGCTTAACTTGAGAACCACGTGCCACCACAAGGGAGGAATGGGACCCCTTGGCTGATTAATTAGGAAAGCTAGTGGAAGACTACCTTACCCGAAAGGGGCAAGGGCAGTAGAGGAGTGGTCAGTGTAGGGAGGTCCCTGGTTGATTTTGCTGCGATGGCGGTCAGCCAGGAACCCTGCATTGGAACTTCCTATAAACTGTAGCGGGTTTTCGGAAGCTAGTGGAACTTTGTAAAGGCCTCGTAGTGGATCCCTAGCCATTCACCTTGGTAGTGTCTAAGGGCCTAGCTAACCCTGGCGACATGGGAAACACGACTTGTGGGTAAAGGGTACAACCTCTGCAGAGTGTAAAACTGGTATACTAGCCGAGCTCACGGTCATGAGCGGCTCAGGACTCTCCGATGATTAAATTATGGAACCTAAACTCAATTTGTCATTTGCATTTGCATGGGTTTATTATTAGTTTTGTTCTTTATTATTATTTAAGGTTTGGTACTCACTTACACTTAGTAACTGCTAATAAAATTTTGACCAACTTATAAAAGCAATGCTCAGCTTTAACCTCTATCGTTGATCAGCCTTACACTTCATGAACTTCCCACCTTTGGTGAGTTCATGTCACATTATTCCCCACAACTTGTTGAACGATGAACATGTGTGAGCTCACCCTTGCTGTCTCACACCCCCCCACAGGAGAAGAACAGGTGGTCGAAGAGGAGCCGCCTAACACTGAGGCATTCGACTTGATCTAGGTGGCGTTTCTCAGTCGACATTGGCGCCGACGATCCTTAGTTCGTGTTATATTTATCTTTTAATTTTGTAAGTCTTCCGCTATGTAATAAATACTCTGATTATTGTGACATTTATCTCTATGCACTCTGTTATTATATATGTTGTCTTCTTGACGCATGTATGAGATGCATCTGGCTTTGTTCCTTAAAGCCGGATGTGACATCTATAGAGGTGGATCCTAGCTACTAGGCAGGCAGGGCACCGCCGCCGTATGCTGCTGCTCGCCGTTGTCTCGGAACACACAAAAAAAAAAAAGGCCCCGCGCCACGTTAGGGCACTGCTCGTCTGCTCGGGGCCGGCCGCCGCCCAGGACTTCTCCTCGTACAGTTCCACTTCCACCCACGTGCGCGTGGGGCAGCGTGCACGTCAGAACGTACGTGGCAACGTGAGCCGGTCGGGTGTGCAGTCTTACGACTCGTTGCATTAAAGTAAAAAAGCCAGGGCGTACCAGTTGCCAACACTGCAGCGCAAGTTTGTTTGGATCCCTCGCATGTGTAGTTGTGTGTTGCCTTGCCTGGCTCTGGCTGGGTAAATATAAATTAAAGTGTTTGGTTCACTTAAATGACTCTCCCACGAGCTTTTCATGGTGCTCCTTCGCTCCTCTAACGGGTGATCTCGCCGGCGAATAGAGAAACAAGATCAATTTTTTTTTACTTCGTGATTTTAGACCATTCATGTTATCTTATTCATCTAAGATTTGAATTATGATGTCATCAACGAGGTGGCGATTTGAATTATGATGTCATCAACGAGGTGGCGATTTGAATTATGATGTCATCTCTCTCTGCTCCCTCCCTCGACAACATTTTATCTAAAATTTATCGCAACAAATAAATTCCGTAGAATAAATCATTTTATCCCTTATGCCTAAATTGTTATCTATTCGTAGCGCAAAAGTTTTACACCTTTTTTGTTTGAACCATATACTAGCATGGAAATTCAAGTGGGTTTTCTTTAATCTCAAACACTTTACTTGGCAAAGGCTCTCCCTTTCTGTTTAATAGGTCTCTTTACCTAAACAAATGGGCAAGATACATCTAAATGGGCGAGATGAAGGGGTATGTATAACGTACTCTATGTCATGGAGCTAGATGTTGCACCTCCACTTAGTTCTTTATGGGGTCCTCGGGCATGTGCAGTACTTACCAATCCTGTGCATCGTACGCGTCCGATGCATGACCCAATAGCTAGTTTTTTTTAAAAAAAAACTACCTATTATTACACTGATATCTGATGCTTGTTGATTGATGCTCATCGAACACATCAAGCATGTAAAAAACATTGAGGTGATGAGTACCCTGTCCGAAACTTATATTGGCTCTCACACTAGTTTGTAGACTTCTCGATGTGTTGTGTCTGGTGCGCCATATTCAATGCGTACCGAACATGTCGGTACTAGCACTTTATGCAACAGGACACGTTCTTGGAGCTGCACCACCACCAACTCGTTTGTTTCAAACACACTTTAAAATAGGGTTCGAACTTAAACTTATTTTGGGTTTCTATAGAGTTATCTAGTGCTATATTTGATAAGTGTATATCATTACTTATCACTATACTTACATATGTCAAGCTACCTATGGATGCCCCTTCATAATACAGTCAAAGAAAAAAGTCTATCCCTAATCTGTGTCTATCAACTTCGTTGACGTTTATAACTAGCCTATTCTTAAGCTTCTCGCTCATCCTTTCAAGACTAAAAAAATACCATTAATAGAGGCACGATATTTTTATGTCCAATCAATCACCATTATCATAACTCAACTTATATTGTCCATGCAATACACATATTAGTGACAATAATTTAGTATTGTAGCTTAGACGCTTGATACCAGATCTTATCACCGACTAGTGTTTTTTATGGTCTTTAAAGTTTTGTTTAGCGAGAGTGTTTATAACTGTAATTTTATTTGTTGTCTTTTTATTGTGATCTTCAAACTTCGACAAGCAAGAAACGATCGTCGAAACAAGACGATGATTTGGTCTTCAACGCACTTAAACTTTAAGACCGCTTTTTTGTTTTGTTATCAATTTTGTGTACTGATTTTCATTATTTTAATATACCGGATGTGGGATACTCTTTTAAGTCTTTTTTATTAAAAAGAAAAAGAAAAGATACCAAACAAGAGTGATACACAGTGAGGTCGTTGGTCGGCTTAAGTGGGCTAGATTGTTCTTCGCTCTTGGGTTCTTTAGCTTTTGGGCTTGTTCCAAACGTGTCGCATGGGCCGATTGATCCTTCGTGGCGGCTGCCACTGCCAAGCGTCGAGCACAGAAGATACCCGTTGCAACGCGTCGATCGGCAACGCTGGCACGGAGCTCAAGTCTCCACACAACCTCCGCCGCCGGGAGGACCAACACGTCAGTGACGGCAGCCTACTGCAGAGGATCTCATCGCCCGCCGACCGCCGCAAGCCCGCAACCGCAACCGCGACCGCGAGCCTCGATTTTGAACTGAACTGAAAAATCTAGAATTCTTTTAGGGTTTCCGAGGTTTCTCTTTTTCGCGTTTCCACTGTCTGGTCTTCCCCGATCGCCGCGAAAGCGGTAAAGAGGCCGCAATCTTTGCCGCCCCCGCCCTCATCCTCTGCTCTCGTATCGTCTCATCTCCAGTTCCTCCCTCTCTCCTCTCCAAGGGTATCCACTATCCAGAATCACCTCTATCATCAGGTGAATTGTTTCTCCTCTCTCTCTCTCTCTCTCTCTCTTTCATTTCATTTTTATTCCAGAAAGTATTGTTGGTTTGCGGCTTTACTTCCTCTGTGCAGTAGCCAGTGCCAGTTGAAGTGTAGTTCTTTTGTCTCCGGTAATGGTCGCCTGCGATTTCTGTTCTTGCGAGGGTTTGGTGCTTGCCGCGGTGGGGATTGGTGCGGGTTTTCGTCAAACGGCGCCTCATGTGTTTTACTTCTTACAGTAACTATTTTAGTTGCGGACTTTGCGGTTTTTCTTTGCATTGCGTGACAAGTTCTCTCGAAGAACAGAACTGAAATAAACCCAGCATTACTCAGGTTTGGTGATACGATCGAAGCACAGACTACTCTTAGCAACCCATTCAGATGAGTCTGCTCTGGGCTGCACTATGCTAGTTTATAATTTGAAATTAAGCTGATGAAACTAATTTATTTGGTAATTGGTTCAATTCATTTCATCCATTTGTTGTCAACAAAACAGGATGCGGGAGGCACAGTTGGGCTCCCACACGATTCAGACGCACGGAGTGAGACTGGCCAGAAAGCACACACACGACTGGGTTGTTCTGATTCTTCTGGCTGCACTGGTGGTTGCCCTGCATTACGCTCCCCCGTTCAGTCGATTTGTCGGGAAGGATATGATGACTGATATTAGGTACCCGGTGAAACCAAGCACCGTACCAGCATGGGCTGTCCCTGTATGTTTTTGAACAGTAGCCTCCAATTCTGTTGTCTGATGCAAGCTCGAACTCACTCTATTCAGCACTGATGTGGGGCGTTCGACCTTTTGCTAGATGATCTCTATACTCTGTCCCTGGCTCGTCTTCATATCCATATATGTTGCCAGGAGAGACGTTTATGATCTGCATCACGCTGCACTAGGTTATTTGAAATCCCCCTGCTATCTTCTGTCAGTTTACTTCTTCAGTGTGCTGAGTTGCTGACTGACATGTCGCTGAATAATTCGTTCGTGTATAAATTCTCCAGGTGTTCTTTTCGCTGTGCTGATAACTGCAGTTTTTACTGATGTGATAAAGACTGCAGTAGGGAGACCGAGGCCAGACTTCTTCTGGCGATGCTTTCCTGATGGAAAGCAGGTATACTTCCTTGTGTACATTTGCGTGTAGATAATTCTTCCCTAGAGATGCTTTTTCATAGTTTAAATCAACACATTGCTTCTATGGTATATTTGGTGCAGTTATACGATCAGGTGATTGGTGATGTGATTTGCCATGGTGATAAAAACTTCTTAAAAGATGGGCGCAAGAGCTTTCCTAGTGGCCACACTTCGTGTAAGTTTGCACTAATAAGTGCTCATAGACTCTAGCATTTAGATGGATAAGCTTGTTGTCCAAGTGTAGAGCTAATAATTGAGATATAAAATACCGGTTCTAGACTGTCAACAATTTCTGCGTTCAGTAGAAGTAGTGACATGGATCTAAATGTTTTTACAGCTATGTTTTTTTACCCATGACTTTTGCTGGTATAAAATACCGGTTCTAGACTGTCAACAATTTCTCACAGTATTTCCATTGCCAGGGTCTTTTGCTGGTCTTGGATTTTTGTCACTCTACCTGTCAGGCAAAATTAAGGCCTTCAATCGCCAAGGTCACGTGGCCAAACTTTGCATAGTGATCCTTCCGCTTCTTCTTGCTTCACTCGTTGGGGTTTCAAGAGTAGATGATTATCGACACCACTGGGAGGATGTGTTTGTTGGCGGTCTTATTGGTGTGTGTGCCTAACCTCTTCGTTTCCTTCTGGATTACATGCTTCGATGCCAATAGTAAGCAGTAACCGATCTGAATTGATGTTGTACAGGATTTATCATGGCGGTGCTGTGTTACCTGCATTTCTTTCCTCCTCCATACCATGATCAAGGTTGTTCGATCTTTCTCACTAAGCAAATTTCCTTCCAATAGTACTGCTTTAAGTGTTCGCCCTGCTATCATTGATCCTCTTTCTTAAACATTTTCTGCTGTTCATTTTGTTTCGACAGTTTAAAATTTCCTTTTTTTGGATATGACGGTCTTTTCCTTTTCGCCTTCAGGTTGTAGACCGTATGCATACTTCCATATGCTGGAAGAACTTCAAGCGGCAAATTCAAACAACGCACAAAACCAACAGTCCACAGGTGATCATCGCATTGGCATGTCCCAGCAGCAGCATAACAGGACATCAAGAAACGATTTGGAATCTGGAACCGTGTAACATGCCTCCTGCACTTTTACTGAAGTAGTAGCAGCGATGTACATTGGACAGTAAGTGCAACCTAACCTTCTATGCGTGTACTCGACATGTGTTACAATCTATAGAATTAGAGATATATAGTTTCTCCTTACACAGTGTTGGCCTGCTTCATCTTGTGTGAAATCAGAAGGCAGTAAGGCCTAACCCTAGGGGCTAGTTTGGAGTCTAAATACCGGAGGAGATTGGAGGGGCTAAAATCCTCTCCTTATTCAATTTTGAATAAGAAAGGGATTTTAACCCCTCCAATCCCCTCTGGTTTTGTGGCTCCCAAACTAGTCTTAGATGTTCTAGGCCTACCTGTGGCCAAATTAGTTGTAAGAGTTGCTAGTGGAGGCACTGATAAGGAACTTATTCCAGTAATAGAAAAACCAGCAGAAAGTAGAGCAGAAAGAAAATGACAGGCACATCTCCTAAACATCGTGGTGCATGTTGCACCGTCCAATGGGTTCCAAGACTCGTTCTGTTCGTATATCGAAGGGAAAATACACATCTGTTTTGTCTCCCTGGTTGGATGCCCAAATGGATTCCTTTTTTTTTTATTCAAAGTTGGGTTGAACAGATTAAGACGGATCGAGATCTTAGTTGTTAAGGTAGAAGCAAAAGCACCACCACTGAATCATGTACCTTTACACGGTGATAGCAGCAGCTGTGGTCTCCGATATTCTAGGGCTTGTTTGCACCCCACTTCGAATCTAAAAGCTTTAGAACGTTTTAGCTTTCTTTTTGAGGTTTGGAGCCTTGGCTCTAGAGTTTAGAGGAGGAGGGATCCAAACAGACCAACAGACCCTTGTTATGTTGTCGAAAAACATTCTTTGGATTTTTAACAGTCTCCCCCCACGCATAAAAAATGCTTTGCATTTTCGGCATATCGTTTGTCTATAAAGTCTTTTCCTTTTCGGTGGAATCACAGGGGACTTTCAGTTCGATGTCACTACTGCAAAAAGCATTTATAGACACCTTTTTTAAGGGGCGAGTCAATCTAAACCCGTCGATAAAAATTGTTTAAAAAATAACTCGTATCCAGAATTGGATCTATAAGGGCGTTTGGTAACAATTCCAGTTTTTTTTTAAAAAAAATCCAGACACATCTACAAAATCAAATTGTAGCCGCTCCTAACAATCGTGATTTTTAAACACGGATGAGCGCCCTTGCGAAGGGTGTGCAACGGCCCCTAAAGGTTGCCACCGCAGTGGCGTGATGCATTATTGCTATTTCATTAGTCATGCTTGGCATTGACATTTACAGCAGGTAAAAGGATTCCCAAGGGCCTGTTCGATTGTCCAGAATTGGACCCCGAATTATTCCAGCTGATGAAATCTTATGTAAAATAGGTAAACAAACCAGGCAGGAATAGTTCTAGGCCACCATTCCTGAGCAATCGAATAGCCCCTAAACAGGAGCCGCTTGCTCAATTCACGTTTCCCGCAAAAGCGAGAGCCAAAACCGTGCTGCAAAGCGATGAGAGTACCTGAAAGATGAGATTAATCTACCAGTGTCTAAACATGAAGAAGCATAAGCATAACGGCCGCATGACTTGATGCACGATCATCTTCAACAAGCTGACGTGGCGGGCCAGCGTAAGCATACGCATCTGGCAAATACGCGGCGAAAATCGTCTAGGCTCCGTGGATAAAATCTGTGGTTGTCGACAAGGTAAAAGAGAGAGACTGAAAAATAGCATAGGGAAAAAGAGAGCGCGCATCAGCATCCATTTGTTTCTGAGAGCGCACCAAGTACTTGGACCCGCGGCAATGGCATCCTCGTGAAGCGGTGATGGCAATGCCTGCAGTCCTGCTTCGGAGAAAAGGTAGCAAAAAAAAAAAAAACCACTTCATTAAAAGGTAGCAAAAAAAAAAAAGACCCACTTCATTATTTATGTGACAGCTTGACATTACAGTACGAAAAGGAGGCCAGTTAGGCCAGGACAAACTACACAAGCAAACTGAGACTCAGCCTCTGCAAACTAAAGTCCCCCCCTCAACCTTGTTCACCCCTTCCCTTCTTCAAGGGACTTTGCAGCAACATGAAGGCCCTGATCCACTCTGCACCGTCCTACTCCAGTCCCATCCAAGTGCCTCTGAAGGACGACGACTGGGAAAAAAAAAAGAAAAAGAAAAGAGCAACGAAGCTAAAAACACTCACTTCTCTGCTTGTTACGATATCTAGCTGTGGTCCGTCCGACTCCAGACCTCCTGCGCGCGCGCGCTCTAGCATGGGCCATGGATTGATGATGGACGACACTACACTAAACCCTTTCGTGATCGGCAGTCGCGGCGGCAGGCGGGTAGTAGTAGGAGTCCGCGGCGTCCCCTCTGTCTCTGTGGGCATGCGGCGGCTGTGCACGTTCGTAGTGGCCGTAGCTGTGCGGCGCACCACCGCGCGCTCCATGGCCTTCATCGGCGGCGGGCTGCTGCTGCTGCTTGAGCGTCCCGTCGGCTCCGGCGTACGGGTACGCCGCCGCTGCCGCCTTCTCCTGCGCGCCGGCGTGCACGGGGCCGCTCCTCACGTCGTTGGTCGCCTTGCGGCCCGCCTCGGCGCGGGAAGCCGCCGTGCGCGCGGGGTAGCCGTCGCCGTGGCCGTGGCCGTTGCTGTTGTAGTGGGCACCGTTGCGCTGCGTCGTCCTGCTCGCGCCGTGCTTGTTCGGCGGGGCATGAAAGTGGGCCTCGTCGGCGGGGGGCGCGCCGAAGCAGGAGTTGATCCGGAGACACATTCTTGGACGCGCGGCGGCGGGGCGTGAAAGTGGGCCTTGTTGCTGATATGCGTTGTGTGCTAGTAACTGCTAAGTGTACTGCTACGCTATAGTAGGAGAGAGTGAGACGGGTGTTGGATGAGAGTTGCTTGCAGTTGCAGGCCGCCACTAAGCACTAGGCGTTTTTTGTTCTTGGTGGGCTGTGCTGGTGTGCCGCAGTGGGGGCAAGCATATATACGGTCCGGAGAGCTCGTATACACGGGGCGCAACGCAGCTACTTGCCACTGGTACGGTCTGCTCCTCCAGGAGACTCCTGGTCTGCTCGTCCAGGTCGTCTAAGCATGCACGTCGGATCCACATCCACCACCGTGTCGAGGTGGTGGAGCCTCGGTTCGGTTCGGTTCACACGTCGTACCACCACCACACCTCTATCGTGCCGTGCCGTGCGCGACGTGACCAGACGTCGGTCCTGTGGGTCATCGACATTCCCATTCGACAGCAGCCGTGCGCGTCCCCGTCGCGGGTGCCTGGCCGGCGGGTTCGCGGCAGCTGGCCAGCGGCGGTGGCGTGATGCCGCGGAGGGAGGCAGGACGGTGGTCGCGAAGCTGGTTCGAAGCGCCGGCCGGGCTCCAGTCCTGCCGCCCCCTGTTTCACAGAACGGCCCATAAGACCCGAATCGTTCAATTGCCTAGACTTTGACCGTTTGACCATTTCTGCAGTAGTAGTTCATAGTTGGAGTACTAATTGTTACGATATGTGTGATTAATCCCCTTCACGGGATGCGACAGTTTCTCTCCAACGGACGCACCCCTTGAAGAGGCACTAGTTCGCCTGTATATATAAGCACTGTCTTTCCTGCAATAATTACAATGGTCATTCTGTCTCTGGCATTTGCACTATCTCTCAGTCTCGTTACCACTGCACTCTAACACGTTATCAGCACTGCTCGCGAGAGAACAGAGAGAAATTTCTGTTGGAGATAGACAGAGAAGGGATTGCTCGCAGCAGTTAAGAAATAAGATGTGCAGGATATGAAATTACATCTGCACACAGCAAAGTAAGCACGGATGTGATTTTCTTCAATTTCATCATGTTCTTAACTCTATGGCATCTAAGAAAGGATGCAATTTTTTACTGCATCTACTCCTACCCATATCTTTTGTAACGGCTGGGGTCCTACCTGACCACGCGTCGAACGACGAAACCGCCACCCGCCGGGGGATCCTTGCTCGCGCGCGCCTGAGAACCCACGCCCGCGCCGCTGGGGGCCGCGCACTGCGCGCCCGCATGCCGGAGGGTTGCGCTTCGCGCCGTCGGGGCCGAGGCCGATGCACGCCCGTGCAGTGCCCGCGTCGAGGCCACGAGCCCGCGCAGTGGCCGCGCCCGCGTGGCTGCTGTTGGGGCGAAGGCGAAGACGCTACCCTTCGCTCCAGGCTTTCGTCACCTCGCTGCGCCAACGGAGGCAAGATGACCGGCGCGGGCCACCCTTCGTCCTCCTCACTGCAAGACGAAGCCCTACGACGAAGTCTCTCCATTGCACGTCCTCACCCGACCTGGAGGCCCACGTGGGATTCGGCCCACTGTAACAGGCCCCGCACGGAGAAGCGTGTTACGGACCCGATTTGTAATAGCTTTTCTGTAATGACGGTCTGTAACCCTCCCTTATGGGAATATTCTGGGATAGTCTGGGTGCCTGAGAGCATAAACGTCCTTACATTGGGACGTCGGGCTCTCAGGCACCTATAAATACCCCCGTACAGTGCCCTTGAGAGGCGGAATTAACAGAGCAATTGCCATCTCGAGTTAAACCTTGCTTGCACTCTTTCCGTTCCCCCGTTGGATCAATTTGACCAGAAAAGCGAGTACCAACATTTGGCGCCCACTGTTCGTGCTATGAACAAATCACCCGCGATGGCACCCAAGAGAGCTAGTTCGAAGGCAGCCCCATCTGTCGACGAAGCCGCGAAGGCAGCACTGCTAGCTGAGAAAAAGGGCAAAGCCCTCGCAGACAACACCCACCAAGAAGCCTGCGAAGACGAAGCACTCAGCAAGATACAGCGCAATGATCAACCCACTCCCGAAGGCACCCTCTGCACCTGCAGCTCTGGAGGGCAACCACAAGCAACACCCCCAGGATTCGCTCCACTAGAGGGCGAGGACGCAACAGAGGACGACGAAGTCATCGGCATCTCAGCAGAAGAACAGCTACAGCTACGAGCCCTACGCATCCAGAACCGCAACCTCCAAAAGCAGAAAGAAATCCTCGAGGCCAAGCACCAACGTGTCTCTGCACAAGCCAAGGTACGCCAGATGATACGAGAAGAGGAGCAGAGGGTCCGGAAACTCGAGCAAGAGATCGTGCTCATGCAGAGCGAAGGCCAGCACGATCTGCAGCACAGCCCACCCCTCCAACAGTGCGCGCCAGCCGGATATTTATTCATTCCCCAGCGCGGGCCCTTCATCCCGCACGCCGCAGCTTTCCAAGGCATCAACTACCTCGATGAGCAAAGCCCCCTGGCGCCGCAACTCCAAGTGTAACCATGGCCCGCCAACTTCAGGGCAGGGACCTACCCCAAGTACAATGACAGCACCGACCTAGCACAATACATCATGAGCTATCAGGTCGCCGTCGCATCATCCGGAGGGGACGACGCCACAATGGCCAAGTCCTTCATCCTCGCCCTCGAGGGTCCGACCTTGACCTGGTACACCAGGTTGCCCCCATTGTCCATCGACTCCTGGAGAAGTCTCCGAGACAAGTTTCTACTCAACTTCCAAGGGTATCGCCCAGACACCGATGCCTTGGCCGAGCTGTCACTCAGCAAACAGCAAGAGAAGGAAACCCTAGGGGAGTACTACCGCAAGTTCCTGACTCTAAAGTCACAACTGCCTTCGGTCAACGACCAAATTGCCATACACTACGCCATCAGTGACCTTCGGGCTAGCGTCTATACAGTCACTGCATCAGGGACCCTCCCAAAAATCTCCAAGAGCTCTATCATTTGTTCGAGAAGTACGCCAGATCCGAAGAGCTCCATCAGCGCAAGGTCGAGTCTCGGAGAAAGCCCAAGGACCCTCCGCAGTCCAGCCGAACCTGGACAAGGCCTTCGCAGTCAGACTCTGGACCGGACAACCGCAGTCAGCAGCAGGTGCATAACATAGCCAACCAGCACCCCGCCGGCGAGGCCGCTCGCCGTCAAGAGTATCCCCCCAGGGTCGCGGCAATGGCACGCGTGGCCGGGGCCGAGGATGGGTGCAACAACCGCGCAGATATTACTGCCTGTTTCATGGCGAAGACTGCGCGCACCCAACGAGGGATTGCCCAGAAACGAAGGCCATCAGGGACAGGATGTCTCGGGCACAACTCGTCGACAACCAAAGAGTTGTCGCGCACACATATCAACACCACCACCCACAGCCATACAACCACGGCCACGCCCAGCATCTACCCAACCACGCATATCAGCACCACCAGGAGGTACAAGTCATACCACCCCCACCCCTGCCTCCGTATCAACCAAATCCATACCACCAAAATCACCCCAAGCACCAAAACAAGAAGATTTTGCCGATCAGTCGTATCGCAGAGTCATTCACATGATCACCGGAGGGTCCAGCGTCGACTTCGAAACGAAGCGGCAAAAGAGGGATCACTATCGAAGCGTCAACCACGTCGCCCTCACCGGCCCAGTCGTCCAAACGAAGTGGTAATAAACTGTAGCGTGGCAGGCTGGGACCTGCACAAAGTCCTAGTCGACAACGGCAGCCAGGCAAACATCATCTTCCTGCACGCCTTCGACCGCATGGGCCTCAGCCACAGTCTACTCAAGCCTTCGGACAACCCCTTATATGGCTTCGGCGGCAAGGGCACTTTCCCTGTGGGCAAGATAGAGCTACCCCTGTCCTTCGGCGTAGCACCCAATGCGCGAAGCGAACAGGTCACCTTCGACATCGACGACATGGTCTATCCCTACAACGCCATAATGGGTCGGGGCTCCATCAATAAATTTGAAGCGACCATTCACGGATTATACCTCTGCATAAAAATTCCAGGCCCGCAAGGCGTGATAACGGTTTATGGCAACCAGCAGATTGCACGCAACATTGAGAGAGACTTCATTTCAGGTCAACGGAATGTACACTGCCTTACGACGCAGCGCGAAGTCTCCGAGACCACGCCCAGCCGCCAATGAGCATGTAAAGGCACAGCTGCAGAGCAACGACGGAACGAAGACAGTTTCCCTCGACCCGGCCACGCCCAAGCAAACAATCATTATAAGCGAAGACCTAACTTCACAAGACGAGGAGAAACTCATCTTCTGTCTCTCCAGAAACAAGGACGTCTTTGCCTGGTCCGCCCTCGACCTGGTCGGAGTCAGTCGCACCGTCATCGAGCATAGTCTGGGCATTGACCCTTCGGTGCGCCCAAAGAAGCAGCGGTTGCACAAAATGTTCGATGAAAAAATAGAAGCCGCCAAAGCCGAAGTACACCGCCTACTGGAGGCCAATTTTATTGAACCAATCGCCTATCCTACGTGGCTCGCCAACGTAGTCATGGTGCAAAAGAAAAGCGACAAGTGGTGGATGTGCATCGATTTCACCAGCCTCAACAAGGCCTGCCCCAAGGACAATTTCCCGCTCCCACGGATCGACAAGATAGTCGATAGTGCAGCCGGATGCGAAGTCATGTCACTTCTTGACTGCTTCTTCGGCTACCACTAGATATATATGAAGGAGGAAGACAAAGCCAACACCAGTTTTATCACACCCTTTGGCACGTACTGCTTCATCAGAATGCCGGAGGGACTCAAGAACGCTAGCTCAACCTTCTCTCGCCTCACCAAGACGGTGCTCGAGAGCCAAGTGGGCCGCAACATTTTCACGTACGTGGACGACATCGTTGTCGCAAGCAGAAATAAAGAAGACCACCTGGTTGACCTCGCAGAGACATTTGCAAACATGCGGGACACATGACTTCGCCTCAACCCCGAGAAGTGCGTCTTTGGTGTTCGCCAAGGGAAGATACTGGGCTACTTGGTGTCGCACCACGGGATCGAGGCAAACCCGTCCAAGATTCAAGCAATCATCAACATGACCCCTCCGCAGTCAGCCAGGGACGTCCAGCGTCTGACAGGCAGATTAGCCGCCCTTAACAGATTTATTTCCAAGTTCGCAGAGCGGAGTCTACCTTTCCTCAAGACACTGCGCGGCGCAAAGACTTCGCATAGGGGCCAGAACAAGCGGCAGCCTTCGCATCACTCAAGCAACACCTGTCAGAATTGGCAATCCTTACCAGTCCCGACTCCTCGCTGCCTCTGCTGCTCTACGTCGCAGCCTCGCCACATGCAGTCAGCGTAGCGTTGGTCCAAGAGCAAGATAGAGAGGGCACGACCTGGCAGTGTCCAGTCTACTACGTATCCAAAGTCCTCACGACTTCCAAATGCAACATGACGGAATTAGAAAAAATTTCCTACGCAGTCGTCATGGCATCGCACAAGTTGCGCCATTATTTCGAGGCATTTAAGGTGCGGGTCACCTCGGACAGGGACTAGGCGAACTATTCAGAAACCCGGAGTCGTCCGTCCGAATCACCAAGTGGGCAGCCGAACTCTCTGGGTACCATATCACCTTCAAGCCCAGGACAACAATCAAGTCGCAAATCCTCGCAAATTTCATCGTCGACTAGACAGGGCCAACACGACAACAAGAAGAGCCCTCAGAGAAGGTGTGGACCATCCACTGTGACGGTGCATGGTGCCATGCGGGGGCAGGCGCGACCGCAATTATCACCTCACCCACAGGCGTCAAGCACAGATACGCAGCACGCCTTAGCTTCGCTCTGGAGTCCGATAGGTGCACCAACAACATAGCAGAGTACGAAGCCATCATCCTGGGCCTTCGCAAGATGAGAGCACTCGATGTCACCACCTGCATAGTAAAGACAGACTCCAAAGTCGTTGTCGGCCAGGTCGAAAAAGAATATTCAGCAAAAGACCTCGCACTCATGCAGTATCTTACGGCTATTCGCAGTCTTGAGAGACAATTCAAGGGTTTCACCTTGCAGCATGTGGACCACGCCAGGAACGAAGAGGCCGACGCATTGGCCAAAGCAGCGGCCAGAGGCGAAGCCTTGCCCTCCGACGTGTTCTACCACGTCATTGGCACACCAGCCGTCCATAATCCAGAGGGTCTACAAGTGACCAACGATGCCGAGGGCCATCGCATCGTCAACCTCATCATGACTGAAGATTGGCGGGCCCCACTAACCCTATTCCTATAAGGATATTACCATCCAAGTGGCGTCAACGAGGCCAAGCGCCTCAAGCACCAAAGCCGGGACTTCGTACATATTGAGGGCCAGCTATACAAGAAGGGGGTCAGCCAACCCGTGCTCAAATGCGTCACCGAAACCGAAGGCATCCAGATCCTACGCGAAGTCCACAGCTGAACTTACGGCTCTCACTCAGGGCCCAGGCCCCTCGCCGCCAAGGTGATCCATCAAGGATTTTACTGGCTCGCTATAATCTGCGCCGCGAATCGAGTCACGAGGTCGTGCGAAGCTTGCCAGAAGTTCTCTCCACGCTTGGGCAACCCTTCGTAGTTCACCAAACTGATTGCCCACACATGGTCACTTCAATGCTGGGGGCTGGATATTATCAGGCCACTACCCACGGCCTCAAGTTCACCTTCGTCGCCGTCGAATATTTTACCAAGTGGATCGAGGCCAGGGCAGTATCCACCATAACGTTGAAGACCGCCCAGAAGTTCTTCTAGCAAAACACTGTTTGCCGGTTCGGAGTCCTGTCCGAGCTCACGGTCGACAATGGCAAACAGTTTGACAGCCAGGACTTCAGGGACTTCTCCTTCTCCATCGGCACCAAGCTTGCCTTCGCCTGGTTTACCACCCGCAATCAAACAGTGTCGTCGAGCGCGCCAACGGCAAGATTTTCACTGCAATCAAGAAAAGGCTTCTCGATGACAGGAAGGGTAAATGGCCCGACCAGCTACCTGAGGTAGTCTAGGCACTAAACACGACCGAATGCCGGGCAACTGGATTCACTTCTTTTCATCTACTATATGGATCGGAGGCCATGACCCCACAGGAAATAAAGCATGGGTCACCCCGAACAAGTGCATCAGTCGTCCCCGACGTAGACGAGCCAACGTCCAAAGACCTCATCGATGGAGACCGCGTCTTTGCCCTATAGGCCCTCAACAAATACCAAGCTCAAACGAAGGCCTGGCGCGACCATGCAGTCGTCCCAAGAGAGTTCGACGAAGGAGACCTCGTGCTCGTCCGAACCACCCGGACAGAGTCACGGGGCAAGCTGGAGCCGAAGTGGGAGGGTCCTTTCATCGTTAAGTCGAAGACGTCCCCAGCGCGTACAGGCTAACAACGCCATCCGGCGAAGACCTAGAGCATTCATGGAATATTGACAATCTCCGCAAATTTTTTGTTTTAAACCCTCAGGGCCCACGCGCCCTTGTAATCCACCAAACAATACTATTCTGGCCCGCACTCTTTTCCTCCCGGGGGGTGAGGTTTTTAACGAGGCGGAGCCATGTAATATATTGGCAAAAATCCCCCACAAAAAACTAAGACACAACATGTCGAAAAAGACCGCATCGACGGTCTTCGGCATTCGACCACTCCGAAGTCACTATGAGAGGCAGCGCAGACTACCCTCGCGTGCGACACTCTGCGCAAAAGTCGCCTAAGGGTGCAGCCGGAATAGCACAACAAGTGCGTCAATCGAAGTCTTTTATTTAAAAGACACTCCGCGCAAAAGTCGCCTAAGGGTTGCAGTCGGAATAGCACAACAAGTGCGTCAATCGAAGTCTTTTATTTAAAAGACACTCCGTGCAAAAGTCGCCTAAGGGTGCAGCCGGAATAGCACAACAAGTGCGTCAATCGAAGTCTTTTATTTAAAAGACACTCCACGCAAAAGTCGCCTAAGGGTGCAGCCGGAATAGCACAACAAGTGCGTTAATCCAAGTCTTTTATTTAACAGACACTCCGCACAAAAGTCGCCTAAGGGTGCAGCCGGAATAGCACAACAAGTGCGTTAATCGAAGTCTTTTATTTAAAAGACCACTCCGCGCAAAAGTCACCTAAGGGTGCAGCCGGAATAATGTTAATCGAAGTCTTTTATTTAAAAAGACACTCCGCACAGAGTCGCCCACGGGCGCAGCCGGACCAACATAGGCGTACGAATACGGCCAATAGGACACATCACCATACAAATTACAAATACATACGCTCGGCGAGGGCATCACATATTACATCGGCTCAACCTTCGGGATGATACCCATCTCCCTGTAATTAAACAATATTATCCTCAATTCCTCACCCTCAAAAAGCTTCGAAGATCCCCCTCGCCTATGCTCGCCCCAATTGGCGAGGACAACAATTCTCGTTTACCCACCCGGTCTACTCGGAGACGGCCACGCTCCATTCCCCATACGGCGGCGCCTGCCACTTCACGAAAATTTGCCCACACTATGTTTTCCCACTACCCTTCACTGCCCACACCCCAGTACTCGCACTAGGAAGATCCCCAGCACCCTCCACACGCGGCGAAGCCTCCGCCGCAGCCACATCCAACGCAACAAAGTAATCCAAGCCTTCATCCAAGGACCCCTCCGTCCAAGGAAACGAGCTCCCCAGATTCACCATCAGACTCAAATACTCAGACATAGAACCAAACAAACTATCATCGGCAGGCACTAAGGTTGAGGCCGCCGCAAAATCAGTATTGTCAGTAGCGGTTGCGTGTGCAGGCCCAAACGTCGGAACCTGCGCAGCAACGAAGTTCAGTATCACACAGACAAAAGTTTACACTTAAAATCCCCAACCCCTACTCCGCCACCTGTGAAGGCTCGGCCGCCGCTACGTGGTCTTCGACAGCTGGTTCGACCACCGCCTTCGAGGCGTCCTCACCCATCGGCGCAGGGGCTGGCGCGAGGTCTTCGCCAGCTCCAGTCGGCGTGGGGGTCGCTAAGGGGCCCTTGCCCACATCGGACGGCGGCGCCAGCTCCACCCCTGAGGCCTCGGGCAGCGTGCCCTCGGGCAGCATGCTGTCTAGATCGCCAAGGTCCTTGACCTCTTCATCATGCGCCATCTGCAGCAATAGCACATTCATTCAGCAAAACCGCACATACTCGAACATACAACCACACAAAATGAGCCTTTACCTCATCCATTGCCCGGTCGGACCTCTCCCGCACCGTCTCTCGGCCGTGAGGACCCCACATCCTATCAAAGAGCGCCTCCGCCGACCGCTTAGGCACCGGGTCCTCGACCTGGAAGATTTCGCGTTCGAAGCCTTCATCCGACTGGTCGAAGACCTCGAAATGCCCGCACCCCTCGTGGGATAAAGCATTCACGGCCCCCTCGTAGGTGACGAGGGAGGCAAATGACATGAGGCCCGTCACGATTGTCGGCAGCACCCCAAGCTCCTCCTGCAGCCACTCGAGGAAGCGGAGGCCCACCTCTTGGTCGGGAGCTTCGAAGGCGGCGGTCCGCACACCCAGCTCCCGGTACGCATCCATGAGCTGCGCATGCGTCTGCTCAACCTCCTGCGCGCATCGTGGCCTTGGTCTTGTCCACGCGGTTGCGTAGGCCACCGAGCCACGCCTCCAGCTGCTCGACGCGTTGGCGGGCGAGGACTGGCCTCCCGCCCGCGCAAGTTAGCCTCGGCTTGAGCAGCTTGCGCCGTCAGCGATGGCCTTGTTCGCGACCCTCCTCTCCTCCGCCAACTGACGCCGGAGATCCCCCTTCTCGGCCTCCGCAGCGGCCAACCTTTCCGTCAGCCTGCGGCTTTGTTTTCCGCAGCCGACTTCATCCAAACAACATCTGTATGCCTTGCACTCGAAGACGCTCGACTTCAGCAGCAAACTCGAAGTCAGGGCGCCCGACGCGACATGGTTGGCGAAGGCGGCCGCCTGCCACAACAAACCCATGAGATTCGCAACCACATAAAAACAATAAACTATCGAAGTCCAACATGACTACATGCTTCAGCTGCTGTGACGCATGCCTCATCTGCTGGGACACAGAGCCCGCCACATCTTTAGCGGGCAGCGACCGACGAAATCTCGCCGCTCGCACAGAAGTTGGACCATGGGTCCTGCGAAGCAACCTTCGGCCACCCGTCATCGTTGGCAAAGTGGCCACCACCGTAGTCAGGACAACAGCCAGCTGCCCCACATCCGAACCCTGCCACCATGGTCTTATCTCAGACTTAGTCCTCGAAAAAAAACTTACCATCGAGGTAATCCCCCACGCAGATATCCGTGTCAAAGTCGGCGACACGTGTCGTCGGCACGTCAGTGCGTGCCGGCGCCGACGACCTTCGCTCCTTCACGCCTCGGCCGAGGGCAACTTGCCCGCGCCAGAAGCAGTAGCCCTCGCACCCGCCGAAGACTTGCTGGGCCCGAGGGCGGTCGGCTTCGCGGCCGCCGGCGGTGGTTTGCTGCTGCCAGGGGCAGCAGACTTCGCGCCTCCCCGCACCTTCTTCACTTCGCGAAAAGGGTCCCCGACCCTAGTGACCGCCCGACGCTTCCGTGCCGCATCTTGACGATCCCTCTCCATCACTGCCGATATAACAGCAGCAATATTCCGCCCATAAGGAAAAATCTTCAACTCACGAGCCATACGAGACGTAAATATGTCTTCGCCGGCCGCGCGGGGGATCGGAATGTTCCTTGGTCATCGACCCCCGGTAACCATCAGCATTCGTGCCGAAGACTCCCGGAGCTCGGGCGAAGACATCCTTCCCCTGAGGGCCGCGCAAGTACCCATTAACTCCACAACAAAACGATCGGAGACCCCCAACCCTTCAGCTGTAGTACCTAATTTTCTCTTCTTCATGCCCGGAGCAGCCTCCTGCGAAGAACCTTCCTCAACCACAGCCACCGGTTTCTTCCCGCGGCGATCGATAGCCACAACAGCGTCATCCCCGAGATAGCCGCCGTACGACAAACGATTCAACTCGAAGACCCTATTCAAGCAAACGTTGGATTCACGAATATCCCAACTCCACACAGCCTCCGTCCTCGGCACATACCACCCCACAATCCTCAAAGCTCCGTCCTCCACTTCACGCACGAATGCGGCTGGGTCCCGGCCGCGCAAATCCAATGCGAAGGCCGGACTTCGCACTTGCTCCTCGCCCAAGGAGGGCATCTGGCGAGGGCATACTTCGCCCAGCGCCTAGCCATGTGCCAAGGGCCACACTCCATAGCTGATGAATTCCTCAACCAAATCGCGCCCGCTACTCATGCGGGCAGCACACCGAAGGGCCCCTTTGTCCCTATCATCCTCCGCCACCTCAAACGACGGGAACACCACATAACAGTGGGAGCACATCACAGCCGCCGGGAGCCCTGGGAGGTCTTCGACTTCGCCTCCCGACACATAAAACCAATAATCATACCAGTTGCCCCACTTGTTGCGGGCGCAAGGAACTAGTTCCACAACTTCCGCTGAAGTCTTCCCAGTCCTCGGCGTAAAGGTGCACGATCCAAACTGTGCAATCTTGCTCCCAATTTTTCTCTTCTGCCAGTGCAGACAATAATTCTTGGCGAAGACCTCTACGGAGGGCTGACCGCCATACAAAGTCACCCCCAGACATACTTCGCTAGGGCCACCACGGCGTTAGGTGTCAATTGGTGGATCTGCATGTCATACCTCTGCAAGACCTCCACCACAAAACGATGCGCAGACAGGCGAAGGCCGGCGATAAAAAACGCCTCGAACACAACTATCTCACCCTCTGGCTCAAGACTCTCTTCCGCCCTCGGAACTCGTCCAACTCCATTCCCAAAATACCCCAACTGCTGCATGTCTTGTACGCGAACCGAGGAGATCCTCGAAACGCCAAACTCCACTGTGTGGCCCGGGTGTAACTCCACCACCGCCAAATCGCTCATGGTATCCTCGGACGACGATTCGCCCAACGGCACATTCGCAGCGGACGAAGAAGAAGACGATATTGCTACGTACCGTCGGCGGTGGTGCGCGGTTTGCTTGACGCGGGCCAGATCTCCGATGAAGCGGAACAAGGACGGCAGGCGAGCGGGCGAACGGTTTCAAAATGTAGGGTTTTGTGGCGCACACAAAGGTAAGTGAGCCCGAGGCGCGCCGCCCCCCTTTTTTATACACAGGGCGCGATGCTTCGGGAAGCCCGCAGTCCAATAGTAGAACGTCCGTCAACGGTCACATAAAAAAACCCTGCGGAACCACTTCGAGCGAGGGCAGCGTCTCCACCATCTAGCGACGTCTACGACACCAGATGACTCAGTCGAACTGGTCCCTCGGAGGGCAAATGTTGGGGCGAAGGCGAAGACGCTACCCTTCGCTCCAGGCCTTCATCACCTCGCTGCGCCAACGGAGGCAAGATGACCGGCGCGGGCCACCCTTCGTCCTCCTCACTGCAAGACGAAGGCCTACGACAAAGTCTCTCCATTCCACATCCTCACCCGACCTAGAGGCCCACTTGGGATTCGGCCCACTATAACAGGCCCCGCACGGAGAAGCGTGTTACGGGCCCGATTTGTAATAGCTTTTCTATAATGACGGTCTATAACCCTCCCTTATGGGAATATTCTGGGGATAGTCCGGGTGCCTGAGGGCATAAACGTCCTTACATTGGGACTCGGGCTCTTAGGCACCTATAAATACCCCCGTACAGTGCCCTTGGGAGACGGGATTAATAGAGCAATTGCCATCTCGAGTTAAACCTTGCTTGCACTCTTTCCGTTCCCCCGTTGGATCAATTTGACCAGAAAAGCGAGTACCAACAGCTGCGTGCCCGCGTCTAGGACGTGCCCACACTATTGAGGCATAGCCGAGGACGTCGTCGGGGCTCCTCGTACACACGCCGGAGAGGCGCCCTCGACGAGGGTCGCGCGCTCGCGGCCGGGCCACCGGGGAAACGCACCCCGCGCCACCGGGGCCGCGGCTGCGCGCCATACTCCCGTGCGGGAGGCCGAGCCGCTAGGGGCCTAGGCCGAAGGCCCTGCGCCCGCGCTGCCGTTGCCGTGTGGGGCCTTGCCCCCGACCCGCCGGGGGGCCGCGCCCACGCGATCAAACACCGAGATCGCGAGCAGCCGAGGGCGCCGCGGGCCCCGCGCCGGGCAGCCGAATCGCCGCCGGGGGTGGCCACATGCCCGTGCAAAGGGGCTGCGCCCACCCTAGTGCGCCAAGCCGCCGAGGGGGGGTGGGCCACGTGCCAATGCATCCCGCACGTGCACGCCGGGGAGCCACTCCCGCGCCGACGAGGCCGGGGGCCGCCGCACCTGCGCCGCCAGGGACCGAGCCGTGCCAAGCGCGCTCCCGCGCTGCGCCGAGGCCGCTCGCCTGGCCGAGCCCCCGCGCTCCTGAGGTGCCGCGTCGGGATCGGGCAGCCGCCCACGTGCCCGTGCCACGGGCCGGGCCGCCACGCCTTGCGCCGTGGCCGGAGCTATTGTGCCCGAACCGGGCCTGTCACGCACGCCCGCGCTGTGCTCGCCGTGGCTCCGGCGGCTCCTACACTCCAAGGAAGCGGCGCGGCTGGACAAGGGGTGGTTAGGGTAATCGCCCCCCATTTACATTGGGCGCGTGGGGCACCCTGGCTGGCCGCTCGTGGGCTGCCCGACTCTGGTGGCGCGCCTGGGTCGCCCTGGCCTGGAGGCTGGCCGCGTGGGCCACCTCGGCCTGGTGGCGCCTAGGCTACCCCAGCTTGGTGACGCCTGGGCTGCTTCCAAGGGTCCAAAATGGCATATTTTACCATTTTAAATATAAAATTTTAGTATAAAACCCAGATTTATATGTACATTTAATTCTAACTTATGATAGTGCGTCTAAATTCGATATTTAGGGTGCAAATTATTCTATGTATTATACATACTTGTCTGTTTTATTATTGTAAATTATCTTTGTTTTTTACATTTATAATTCACATATTTTCGACTAGTTTTGTTTTTGCATTCTTTTATGTTTGCATGGAAAACATAACACATAATTAAGTCGAAACTAATGGTCCTCATGCAAAATGATATTGCATTTTTGGTAAAGCATAGGGTGATGGAGTCCTAAGCACTAGCTACGCTAAATTCTTTATAGAGTTTAGTAGCCCAGAGACCGTGCTTTAGGCCGCATTTGAAATGCCTATCACTATGAGGTCTACATCTTTCGAGATGATTACTGAGAGCACCTAGAGGGGGGGGGTGTGAATAGGTGATCCTGTGAAACTTGAAAACTTAAGCCACAAAACTTGGTTAATCGTTAGCACAATAATTGCCAAGTGGCTAGATAGGAATCCTCAACAAAACACAATAACCAACAAGGATCAATCACAGAGATGGCACGGTGGTTATCCCGTGGTTCGGCCAAGACCAACGCTTGCCTACTCCACGTTGTGGCGTCCCAACGGACGAGGGTTGCAATCAACCCCTCTCAAGCGGTCCAAAGACCCACTTGAATACCACGGTGTTTTGTTGACTTTACTCAATCCCGTTTGCGAGGAATCTCCACAAATTTGGAGCCTCTCGCCCTTACACTTGAAATTCACAAAGAACACGGAGCAAGGGAGAGATTAGCAACACACTCAAGACAAGAAATCACAGCGACACCACACACACAAGTCGCAACGAGAGCTCACAACACAACTCAATGAGTTCACTACTCAACAAGAGCTCTAATTGCTATCGCAAAGAATCAAAGGCACGAAATCGATGTCTTGGTGCTTAGGAATGCTTAGGAGATGCTTGGTGTACTCCTCCATGCGCCTAGGGGGTCCCTTTTATAGCTCCAAGGCAGCTAGGAGCCGTTGAGAGCAATCTTGGAAGGCTGATCTTGCCTTCTGTCGACTGGCGCACCGGACAGTCCAGTGCACACCGGACATGTCCGGTGCCCGATTCTTTCTATAAACAGCGCAGTCGACCGTTGGTAGCCTGGGAGCCGTTGGTGCACTTGACATGTCCGGTGCACACCGGACAGTCCGGTGCCTTCTTCTAGCCGTTGGCTCGGCCACGTGTCCCGCGCAGATTGCGCGGCCGACCGTTGGCCCGGCCGACCTTTGGCTCACCGGACAGTCCGGTGAATTTTAGCCGTACGCCGTTGATGGTTTCCCGAGAGCGACGAGTTCGCCTGTGAGCGGCCCACCGGACAGTCCGGTGCACACCGGACAGTCCGGTGAATTTTAGCCGTACACCACCGTCGAAGTCCCGAGAGTAGCCACTTTGCCCAAGCCAGCCTGGCGCACCGGACACTGTCCGGTGCACCACCGGACAGTTCGGTGCACCCAGACTGGGCAGACTTTGGCTGCTCGAGCCATCTCTTCTCCAACTCGATTTTTTCTGTTTCCAGCACTTAGACACAATACATTAGTCCATAAAACAATGTACTAAGTCTGAGAAACATACCTTTATCCTTGATTTGTACTTTGTCCACCATTTTACAATTAGGCACCTGTGTTTGGCACTAAATCACCAAAATACTTAGAAATGGCCCAAGGGCACATTTCCCTTTCAATCTCCCCCTTTTTGGTGATTTATGCCAACACAACATAAAGCAAGTAGAACAAGTACAAAATCAATTCAACTAAGAACTCAAAATTGTTTTGATTCAAATTTGACATATATGGATCACTCTATGCCACCACTTGGTTTGTTTTTGCAAATCAAACTCAAATTCCTATCTCTAAGTCAAATCCACTTGTAGAGACATAAAGAGAGGTTTTCCAAAGAAATTTGATCAAGGATTTCAAAAACTCCCCCTTTTCCCACAATCAACACTTCTCCCCATAAGAGGCCAACTTTTGACATAAGAGACAATAAAAGAGTTTTGACAAACCAAAAACTCTAATCTATTATTTTCAAAATTTCTCAAGTGGTAGCTGATCCATCTATTGCTTTGGCCTTTATTTTCTCCCCCTTTGGCATCAAACACCAAAACAGGATCAATCTTGGCCCCTTTAACCCCATTGCCTCACCAAAATCTTCAAATAAGAACACAAAGGCAATAAGAGTATAAAGATGAACTTGGAAAAGTTACTCTTTTCATCGGAGTGCAGTGGAAGTCTTGCTTGGTCCAAGTCCACCTTTTCCCTTTCAATTTTCCTTGAAGACTAAAACAACCAAACTCAAGTACATGGTTAGTCTCAAAGGGTCAAGTTGTAGCACAGCTCCCCCTAAATATGTGCATTACTTGCAAACAGGACTTGTGAGATCCAGGGAGTGTTTGTACAACTTGAGCACCACAATAATCAACAAATGCAGAATGAACATGATCAAAGGCATAAACACATGTATGCTACATTTCAATCCAAGTTCCACGAATCTAAGATATTGAGCTCACTATGCAGCCTGCAAAAGGTCTTCTCATCTAGAGGCTTGGTAAAGATATCGGCTAGCTGGTTCTCGGTGCTAACATGAAACACTTCGATATCTCCCTTTTGCTGGTGGTCTCTCAAAAAGTGATGCCGGATGTCAATGTGCTTTGTGCGGATGTGCTCAACAGGATTTTCCGCTATTCGGATAGCACTCTCATTGTCACATAGGAGTGGGACGTTGCTCAGATTGTAGCCAAAGTCCCGGAGGGTTTGCCTCATCCAAAGCAGTTGCGCGCAGCACTGTCCTGCGGCAACGTACTCGGCCTCAGCGGTGGATAGGGCAACGGAGGTTTGTTTCTTAGAGTTCCATGACACCAGGGACCTTCCTAAGAATTGGCACGTCCCTGATGTACTCTTCCTATCGACCTTACATCCAGCATAGTCGGAATCTGAGTACCCAATCAAGTCAAAGTTAGACCCCTTTGGATACCAGATCCCGAAGCAAGGCGTAGCAACTAAATATCGAAGAATTCGCTTCACAGCCACTAAGTGACACTCCTTAGGATCGGATTGAAATCTAGCACACATGCATACGCTAAGCATAATATCCGGTCTACTAGCACATAAATAAAGCAAAGAACCTATCATGGACCGGTATGCTTTTTGATCAACGAACTTACCACCTTTGTTGAGGTCGGTGTGTCCGTCGGTTCCCATCGGCGTCTTTGCGGGCTTGGCGTCCTTCATCCCAAACCTCTTTAGCAAATCTTGCGTGTACTTCGTTTGGGAGATAAAGGTGTCGTCCTTGAGTTGCTTCACTTGGAACCCAAGGAAGTAGTTCAACTCGCCCATCATTGACATCTCGAATTTCTGCGTCATCACCCTGCTAAACTCTTCACACGACTTTTGATTAGTAGAACCAAATATTATGTCATCGACATAAATTTGGCATACAAAAAGATCACTATCGCAAGTCTTAGTAAAAAGAGTTGGATCAGCTTTCCCAACCTTGAAAGCATTAGCAATTAAAAAGTCTCTAAGGCATTCATACCATGCTCTTGGGGCTTGCTTAAGTCCATAGAGCGCCTTAGAGAGCTTACACACATGGTCGAGGTACCGTTCATCCTCGAAGCCAGGGGGTTGCTCTACGTACACCTCCTCCTTGATCGGCCCGTTGAGGAAGGCGCTCTTCACATCCATTTGGTACAACCTGAAAGAATGGTGAGCGGCATATGCTAGCAAGACACGAATTGATTCTAGCCTAGCCACAGGAGCGAATGTCTCCTCAAAGTCCAAACCCGCGACTTGGGCATAACCTTTTGCCACAAGCCGAGCCTTTTTCCTTGTCACCACCCCGTGCTCGTCCTGTTTGTTGCGGAACACCCACTTGGTTCCCACAACATTTTGCTTGGGGCGAGGCACCAGTGTCCAAACTTCATTGCGCTTGAAATTGTTGAGTTCCTCCTGCATGGCCAACACCCAGTCCGGATCTAGCAAGGCCTCTTCTACCCTGAAAGGCTCAATAGAAGAGACAAAAGAGTAATGCTCACAAAAATTTACTAATCTTGAACGAGTAGTTACTCCCTTGCTAATATCACCCAATATCTGGTCGACGGGATGATCCCTTTGAATCGTCGCTCGAACTTGGGTTGGAGGTGCCTGAGGTGCTTCTTCCTCTTCAACTTGAACATCCTGTGCTTCCCCTTGATCATGCGCCTCCACTTGAGGTACCTGTTCGTCATCTTGGGTTGGGGGATGCACCATAGTTGAGGAAGACGGTTGATCTTGCTCCAAATGTTCCTGAGGCCGTACATCTCCAATCGCCATGGTGCGTATCGCGGCCGTTGGAACGTCTTCTTCATCTACATCATCAAGATCAACAACTTGCTCTCTTGGAGAGCCATTAGTCTCATCAAATACAACGTCGCTAGAGACTTCAACCAAACCCGATGATTTGTTGAAGACCCTATACGCCTTTGTATTTGAATCATAACCTAATAAAAACCCTTCTACGGCTTTGGGAGCAAATTTGGAATTCCTACCCTTCTTCACTAGAATGTAGCATTTACTCCCAAATACACGAAAGTACGATACATTGGGTTTGTTACCAGTTAGCAGCTCATATGAAGTCTTCTCGAGGAGGCGGTGAAGGTAGACCCTGTTGATGGCGTGGCAAGCCGTGTTCACGGCTTCCGACCAAAAGCACTCAGGGGTCTTGAACTCTCCAAGCATAGTCCTCGCCATATCTATGAGCGTCCTGTTCTTCCTCTCTACCACACCATTTTGCTGAGGTGTGTAGGGAGCGGAGAACTCGTGCTTGATCCCCTCCTCCTCAAGGAACTCCTCCACTTGAAGATTCTTGAATTCGGACCCGTTGTCGCTCCTTATCTTCTTCACCTTGAGCTCAAACTCATTTTGAGCTCTCCTTAGGAAGCGCTTGAGGGTCCCTTGGGTTTCAGACTTATCCTGCAAAAAGAACACCCAAGTGAAGCGGGAAAAGTCATCAACAATAACTAGACCATACTTACTTCCTCCTATGCTCAGATAGGCGACGGGTCCGAAGAGGTCCATATGCAGCAGCTCCAGAGGTCTTGACGTGGTCATCACATTCTTGTTGTGATGTGCTCCTCCCACTTGTTTACCTGCTTGACAAGCTGCACAAGGTCTATCTTTTTCGAAATGAACATTGGTTAGACCTATCACGTGTTCTCCCTTTAGAAGCTTGTGGAGGTTCTTCATCCCCACATGTGCTAAGCGGCGATGCCACAACCAGCCCATGCAAGTCTTAGCCATTAAGCATGCATCTAGACCGGCCTCTTCTTTTGCAAAATCAACTAAGTAAAGTTTGCCGTCTAGTACACCCTTAAAAGCTAGTGAACAATCACATCTTCTAAAGACAGACACATCTACATTTGTAAATAAACATATATATCCCATATTACATAATTGACTAACAGATAGTAAATTATATCCAAGAGACTCAACTAAAAACACATTAGAGATAGAGTGCTCATTTGATATTGCAATCTTGCCTAAACCTTTCACCTTGCCTTGGTTCCCATCACCGAATATGATTGAATCTTGGGAATTCTTATTCTTGACGTAGGAGGTGAACATCTTCTTCTCCCCCGTCATATGGTTGTGCATCCGTTGTCGATAATCCAGCTTGAGCCCCCGGATGCATAAACCTGCAAGGCAAATTTAGGCTTGGGTCTTAGGTACCCAACTCTTGTTGGGTCCTACAAGGTTAGTCAAAACTGTCTTAGGGACCCAAATGCAAGTTTTATCGCCCTTGCATTTTGCCCCTAACTTCCTAGCAACTATCTTCCTATCCTTTCTACAAATAGTAAAGGAAGCATTTAAAGCATGATAAATTGTAGAGGGTCCATTCATAACTTTCCTAGGAGCATGATGAATATTTTTCCTAGGCACATGATGAATATTTTTCCTAGGCATATTTCTACCATGCATATAGGAAGAGCTGGGGGCAAACATAGCATAAGAGTCATAGGCATGCGAGTCAAAAGCATTACAATTCCTATGTGAGAGCACCTAGAGGGGGGGGTGAATAGGTGATCCTGTAAAAACTTCAAACTTAAGCCACAAAAACTTGTTAAGCGTTAGCACGATTTATGCCAAGTGGCTAAGGTGAAGTCTCAACAAAACACAATACCACAAGAATCAAGCACAGAGGGACACAGTGGTTTATCCCGTGGTTCGGCCAAGCCAATGCTTGCCTACTTCCACGTTGTGGCGTCCCAACGGACGAGGGTTGCAATCAACCCCTCTCAAGCGGTCCAAAGACCCACTTGAATACCACGGTGTTTTGTTGTTCCTTTCACTATCCCGTTTGCAAGGAATCTCCACAAATTGGAGTCTCTTGCCCTTACAAGTATATGATCACAAAGAAAGCACAGAGTAAGGGAGGGAAGCAACACACACAAATCCACAACAAAAGCGCACACACACGGCCAAGACTCGAGCTCGAATGACTATCTCAGAGTTCACACTAGAACAGAGCTCGAATCACTTAGAGTCACAAACGAATGCGCAAAGAACTTGTGTGGATGATCAAGAATGCTCAAGAGTTGCTTGTGTGTTTCCTCCATGCGCCTAGGGGCTCCTTTTATAGCCCCAAGGCAGCTAGGAGCCGTTGAGAGCAAATCCGGAAGGCCATCCTTGCCTTCTGTCGTCGGGGGCACCGGACAGTCCGGTGCACACCGGACACTGTCCGGTGCCCGATTTGTTTCCTTATCTGGCGCTGCCGACCGTTGCAGCCCGTTGGAGATCTGCGAGCCGTTGGCGCACCGGACAGTCCGGTGCACACCGGACAGTCCGGTGCCGTCTTCCGACCGTTGGCTCGGCCACGTGTCTCGCGCGGATTGCGCGGCCGACCGTTGGCCCTGGCCGACCGTTGGCTCACCGGACAGTCCGGTGCACACCGGACAGTCCGGTGAATTTTAGCCGTACGCCGTCGGCGAATTCCCGAGAGCGGCCAGTTCGCGCCGAGTTGGCCTGGCGCACCGGACACTGTCCGGTGCACACCGGACAGTCCGGTGCTCCAGACCGAGCTGGGACTTGGCTGCACACAGCCAAGTCATTCTCTCCCCTTTTCTCTTTTTCTTCTTTCTGTTTCTAACACTTAGACAAATATGTTAGTCCACAAAACCAATGTATAAGGCTTAGAAACATACCTTTACTTCATGATTTGCACCTTGTTCATCCATGTACACAAATTCACAA
>JAOPSE010000020.1:43638353-43738524 GCA_029449295.1 Zea luxurians | reverse complement strand
AACATAGGGAGTACATGTAATTTAGTTGATCGAAGCCACTTGTAACTGGGTACACTGTTATTTTCTAGCTTGTTTTACTATAGAAGTTTCTTTGATGAAAATATAAAAAATAGGAGCACAATGAGTGGACTGCAATGCTTCACTGAACATGGATAGTGTGATAGCGGATTGAACCCAACAATGACTAAATCAGTATGTTGCAGACTGCCCAATTTTACTTTTCATGTATGTGCATGGCAACTGAGTACTATAGTAATTAGGAAATGATGACTGTGTGCAACAAATATTATCCTTTAGTTTATTTTCTATTTAAGTATTTACATACCTAAATTAACCATATCCAATTTTGGTGATATGGAACAACGGTAAAATATCAAAAAAATGACGCTACCAGCTACCATATGCAGTTCCTTTTTGCGAATACAAAGAAGAAATGCATGTCAATTGATTAGGAAATATAATTTGTTGGAGCTAACTTTAAGTTTTCATAAGTTTCATTTAAACCTGATCAAAATCTTGAACTACCTTCAGTATTAGAAATTAAACATGGGTCGATGTGTGCAACTGACCTGTATATCCAAACAAACAACTTAAATAAGAAAACAATGGTTTGCTAACATAATTGTCCATCCCAAAGCAGTTACACGACATCATAGTGACACCATCACCAAATCAAGGACACCTCGCCTAAAACAAACCAAACAAAGTTCTCCTCAGGAGGATAGATGGGGCGATTCAGGTGAGCACATGTAGATCGAACTTTCTATTCACTCGTGGGATCCAGTTGTTATAGGTCTCGATGTCCATCCGACCATCCAGTTTAGGGAAGGAACATTCAGAGGTGGCTTATGTGAATAGCAATAAAAATACCACCCAAAGCAGGAAGAGCAGTGTCCTTGGGCGCGTAGGAGAACGGAGAACATGAATTAACACGAGCTAGACAACATATATTTGTGTAGTTTAGGCTTTCTTTTCAAAGGCAGGGTTCAATACGCTAATTGAAGGTGGGACATTCAAAATGTAGACAGGAATAAAGATGAAGGGGAATAGATGGTGAGAAAATTTAGACACACCTTAGTACCTTACTGTAGCCGAGGACCAACTCCATGAGAAGCTCCATTTGGTCTTCTCGCATCTCCCCCGACATAAGATTTTTTTAAAAAAATATAGAGAAGATAATCAACATTTTTTGTCATACAACAGAAGAATAATGGAGGCAAACAATCAAGTGATTAGCAGCGAAGGTGACTCTGAAAAAGGATCTGCCGGCGATGTCGCCACATCCTAACACTCAATCATTGGGATAAACACCCCCTGGCAGACCATTTTTAATCCCCAGAAATCGCACGAGCAGTAGCGACGAACTCACCCACTCGGCGAGGTTGTGGTTGTCCATGGCCTCTTCCGCCTGTCCTGCACGTGCACGTACGTCGCTCGTTATCACCGTCGCAGCCCATGAGTTCATCCTTCGATGTCTTCCCCTTATGTGTTGCACTGCTGCCTTGCCCTGCGACCACGTAAGAGTCAAAACCAAGCTCCGATGGTGACGCCCGTCAAGAGGAGTGGACGCCGGGGCAACGACGCACAGGAGGTGAGGGGAATAGGTAACAAACCTATCGAGCCAGCACCACGAGGGTACGGGAAAGTGAGGAAGGGGATGAACCTCCCCAGTGGTGGAGAGGGAGGGAAGGGGGATGAATTGCGTTGGCTACAGATGATGCTACCTCCTGCATGGGGGCTCCTGGCCAAGGATGGCACCCCAGCGGGGCAGGCAGCAACGTTTAACCGGTGGTGGGGTTGGATCTCTAGAAGCTTCTCGGTGTGTCGTGAAATAGAGATGTCTGTTGGTGTGGAGATTTCACAAAACCGTTGAGATGCAATTCAATGTCTGGAAACTTTCTGTATGACGTGGACACCGTGAGAACGCTGGTTTTGAACCGGCTTCATATATACGAGGCACAGAAACTACTTCGTGCACTTAAGATGACGTATGAGCAGATTCATGCTTGTCCGAAGGGCTGCGTGCTATTTAGGAAAGAATACGCGGAGGCAAAGTACTGTCCCAAGTGTAATTCGTCTAGGTTTATGGAGGTAGACTCTCGTGATGGACAGAAGAGGCAGCTCGACATCCCCTTGACAATCCTACGACACCTTCCGTTCATACCGAGGATCCAGCGTCTTTACATGACAGAGGAATCCGCGAAACAGATGACATGGCACAAAAATGGAAAACGATACAATCCTGACAAGATGGTGCACGCGTCAGATGGTGAAGCATGGAAACACTTTGATGACATTCACCGTGAGAAAGCCGAAGAGGCTCGTAATGTACGTGTTGCGTTGGCCACAGATGGGTTCAATCCCTATGGAATGAGCGCTGCCCCGTACATGTAATACTCAAGTTGTATACCAAGTGTAAAAGAGAGAGTTCCTCATTTTGTGTGTTTCATTTGCAGCATAAAAAGAGCACCTATGTAATTGAGAGTGACTAAATAAAACCAATAATACCAAAATAAAAGAAAATGCATCATGTGGAGTTTTATGTTTGTGCATTAAATAAAATAATGATAATAATAGGAATAATAAGATAATAAGTGCTAGAAGTTAAAACAAATCCTAAATTAAAAATGAGGGTTTTGAAAATGAGAAGGAGAAAGTATATAAAATATAAAACAAATTTCATAAATGTTCCAAATTAGTACTTCCTAAGTTCACAATAAAATTCGAGGACAAACTCTGCACAAGGGTTGAATTTAAAAATTTGAATTCAAATTTGGTTTGAAAATATGGAAAATAGAAAGAAAAATGAAAAAAAAAGAAAAAGGAAGGAAAACTTACCTGGGCCGCCAGCTGGCAATTCAGCCCACTCGGCCTTACCCTCCGCGCAGCCCAGGCGGGAGTGCGGCTTGCCTGCGGGCGCGGCTGTCGCGTGGGCCCTGCTCGTCAGCCTCACAGTCGCGCTCGCGCTCGCGTGTCTCGTTGACGCGTGGGCCCGGTTCGTCGGATGCGTCCTCTTCCGTCGCCGCGCGACCCGGGAGTGCTCGGTGCTCGGATGGCGCAGATCGCGGGAATCCGTTGGGATTGGAATCTAGGCCGCGAGTCAACCTCCCACGCGCGTGTTGCCTCCTTCGCGCTTGCGCAGCGGTGTCGTGGGTCCGGGCCGTCAGACCTCAACCGATTGCCCGGTAATGGTGGAATCGCCCCGCGGACTCGGGCTCCGAGGCTCAACTCACGGCGCTAACCGCAGCTCCACCTCGTCGCAGCTTCAAAAGCGGCCGAAGACCCCCCCTTGCTTCTTCCCTTACCTCCCCTGCTCCGAGGATTCCATACCATCGTTGCCGCCGCTGTTTTCCGCTTGCGAGTGTTGCCGCCGCTGCCGAACCACGCCGTTAGCGCCGCCGCGCCCGCAAAGCCTGGTTTTGCTGGCTCGTTGGCGTGCCTGGAACCCGATTGTTGCAACCGTTGAGGGTGTGGAGCCCGGGGTGACGACGAATTGCTCATCGTGCTTCTTCCTCCGCCGCGGAACCCCCTGTGCGTGTGGGCAGCTTCACCATCCCTTCTAACGTCGGTGAGACATCTCCTCCGTGAATCGCCTAGCCACGAATTTTATTTCCACACGTTCTTGCTCGAGCTTGTGACCGGGGCGGTCGGATTTGGTGGGCGCCGGCGGTATCCCCGTATGGATCGAGTAGCGCCGCCGTGTCTGGGCGCGATTTGGTGAAGACGCTCAGGGACCGTTGGATCTGGATCGTAGGGTTTTAGCGCTGGCGTAGATTGGGCGGATCGGCTTCTGATCCAAACCGTTGATGTCCGATCTCACGGCTGCGATTACATACCGGTTCGGTGTAATGTTGCTCTAATCTGGAGCGTAGATCTGTGATCGTAGGGCTTAGATTAGAAGATACCCCTTCGCGGGTGCTTTTTGCTAAAGAGACCCTAGATTTCTAAGAAATAAACCCGCCGTCCATGTGTTACTATTCACTGAGTCTCGGAAAACTTACACCAGAGCCCCTGTGTTTTCTGGAAATTGACGCCCAGTCCAGAGATATTTAAAAACAGAGAAATAATATTAGAAATTCATTTTAATACAAAAACAAATCTAGAAACTTGTAAAATGCATAGAAAATTCATTTTAGCTCCAAATTGAGTCATTCCAATTTCTAAAATTTTGTAATATTATTCTCTATCATTTTGAATCACTGTTTTGACATGAACTCTGTTAGAAAATTTATTTAACATTTAATCCTATTTTAATCACATTAAATCTTAGGAAATTCATAACTTGAAAACTATAACTCCAAATTTAGTGATTCCAGTTCCTATGGTTTCCTTTTAATGTGTAGATTTTTACTGTATATTTCATTCATCTGTTTGGTGTGATGTTGATTTTGGCTATACTATGTATGTATTGTGTTGATGCGAGTAGACGAACAAGCCACTGTGGGAACTGAGGTTCAGCAAGTAGAGATAGCTGAGCAGGAGCTCATTACAGGCAAGTTGTGCCCTTGATCACTTACTTTTCCCAGCCATGTTCTTATTAATTTTAATGATCTGCATAGGTTAATTTTGATGGGAACCTTTATGTACCCCAGTTTTGATTACCTCTATACCTTGTTCACCCCTGGAATATTTTTGGGTAGTACTTGCTATTGCTTTATATGGATTGGGTATGGAGATTCATTATTCATGATTATTCTGTTATTATTTTGTTATTATTGTTGTTCATGTTAAGATCATTAAATTAATGGGAACATGGAGCGACCACCCGGGAAAACAGTGCTACCACAAGGGTAGTATGGGATGCCCTTGGCTGATTAATTAGGAAAGCTAGTGGAAGACTACCTTACCCGAAAGGGGCAAGGGCAGTAGGGGAGAGGTCAGTGCGGGGAGGTCCCTAGTTGATTTTGCTGCGATGGCTATCAGCTAGGAACCCTTTACTGGATCTTCCCATAAACTGTAGCGGGTTTTCGGAAGCTAGTGGAACTTTGTAAAGGCCTCGTAGTGGATCCCTAGCCATTCACCTCGGTAGTGTCTAAGGGCCTTGCAAACCCAGGCGACATGGGATACACGACTTGTGGGTAAAGATGCGCAACCTCTGCAGAGTGTAAAACTAGTATACTAGCCGTGCTCACGGTCAAGAGCGGCTCGGACCCTCACATGATTAAATATGGAACTTAAGTTTAATTTGACATTTGCATCGCATTTGGGATTATTTTGTTATTACTGTTCTTTATTATTATTAAGGTTTGGTATTTACTTGCACTTAGTAATTGCTAATAAAATTTTGACCAACTTATAAAAGCAATGCTCAGCCTTAGCCTTTATTTTATTGATCAGCCTTACACTTCATGAACTCCCACCTTTGGTGAGTTCATGCCACATTATTCCCCACGACTTGTTGAGCTATGATCGTATGTGAGCTCACCCTTGCTGTCTCACACCCCCCCCACAGGAGAAGAACAGGTTGTTGAAGAGGAGCTGCCTAACACTGAGGAGTTCGATCTGATCTAGGTGGCGTTTCTCAGTCGACATTGGCGCCATCGATCCTTAGTTCGTTTTATATTTATCTTTATTTTGTAATAAGACTTCCGCTATGTAATAAATACTCTGATGTTTTATGACATTTATCTCTATACACTCTGTTATTATATATGTTGTCTTCTTGGCGCATGTATGAGATGCACCCGGCTTTGTTCTTTAAAACCGGGTGTTACAGAAGTGGTATCAGAGGAAATGTTGACTGTAGGACGAAACCTAGATAGACTGGACAAACCCTTACCTACTTATCTTATTCTGATTCATTCTACACTCACCTTACTCTGATTCTTTCTACACTTATCTTGATCCTGTCTCACCTTCTACTGTTCTACTCTGATAATTCTTATCTCTTCTACTCTGAGACAAGATGGATTTCAAACCTTGGAATCCCTACCCCTATGACATTTTTAAGAGATAGGAAGCCTAAGACAAAATTTAAAACTATTTTCTTTATTAAAAATATTGGTTGATTGTTCTGATGATCAATGCCTGATTTGCTTCTTTGATTGATTGAACTAGTATAGATGGACATCTTAGCATGTGCCACTATAAGGTATTGAATTAGCTATAGTAGGTGAAATATTAAACTGCTTAGCTAACAAATTCCCCAAAGTAACATGATTGTAATTACTGCCTTGTCTACTGCTTTTTCTTACCATATGCATCTAACTCAGATGGTCAATACCAGGCGGGGTGGTGGAATTGATTTGCCTCCTAACCAACACACTCGAAGACAACCTCAGCCACAACCTGCAGGGATGAATCCTCCCAATCCTCCACCAGGCGGAGTTGACCCACTGGTTGCTGCTCAGATGGCGATGATGCAGCAGATGGCAGACACCATGGCGGATATGCGTGCTCAGATGCAACAAGAACGCCAGGAGATGCGTCAGGAGAGAGAGGATATACGGCAGGAGTTGCGCCAGGAGAGAGATGAGATACGTCAAGAAAGGAGAGCGCAACAACAGCTTCAACAACAGCAACAGCAGCAACAAGTGCCACTGCCTCCACCACCACCACCAGTTCCACCTCGTGACAAGCACCGGGAGTTTATGAGTCACAAGCCACCGACCTTCGCCAGCTCGCCAGATCCGCTTGATGCAGACGATTGGTTGAAGTCAATTGAGAAGATGCTGAATATTGCACAATGCACTGATCGGGAGAAGGTCTTATATGCTTCTGGACGTCTGACTGGTCCTGCTGCTGACTGGTGGGATTCGTATACTGCTGCCCATGATGCTGCGGATAATATTACTTGGGCGGAGTTCAGCACACAATTCAGGAACTATCATATTCCAGCTGGTATGATCAAGATCAAGAAGAAGGAATTTCTGTCATTAAAGCAAGGAAGCATGTCAGTCAGCGAGTACAGAGACAAATTTATTCAGTTATCCAGATATGCTCCAGAGGAAGTTGCTGAGGATGAAAGGAAGCAGGAGCATTTCATTGAAGGACTTAATGGACCACTGCAGTATGCTCTAGTTGCACACACTTTTCCATCATTTCAGAGACTGTTGGATAAGGCCCTGGCTATTGAACACAAGCGTGTTCAATTGGGAGATTTGAAGAGGAAGGCTATCTCACAGGGACAGGGTAGCAGTAGTGTTCGTCCTCGCTACAGTTCACCACAGAGCACACCGCCTCGACCGGGAGGACCACGCCCAGTTCAGCAATCACCATTGAGGACACCTACTCGACAGGCTACACCTACTGGCACCCCGACGAAGTTTGCAGGACAGAGTACAGGCACTCAATGCTTCAAGTGTGGGAAGATGGGTCATTATGCAAATGTCTGCCCACAGAGGATTGCCACTACTCCAACTCAGAACAAGCAACAGACCCCTGGCAAGGGATATTCTATAGCCAGGGTGAATCAAGTCAGCGTTGATGATACTCCGGATGGAGGGGACCTCGTGATTGGTATGTTTTATGTTAATGCAATTCCTGCAACAATATTATTTGATTCTGGTGCTACACATTCATTCATGTCTGCTAGATATGCCAACACAAATGAAATACCACTGCTAAATATGAGAAAACCCCTGATAGTAATTACACCTAAAGGGCCTGTTGAGGCGAATCAAATGACACGTAGATTGACCTTGACTATTATGGGTAGAGAATTTGGAGCTACCGCTATAATATTGGAGTCAAGCAGTATAGATTTGATACTTGGTATGTCATGGCTAAGGAAGGCAAAGGCCGTTATAGCATGTGGTAGAGGTACCATAGAACTCACTACCACTAAAGGAGAAAGGTTTCAAGTCAATATTGCAGTAACCTCCTCATCCATGCGTGCAATGTTCTTTATGCCTGAGGAGTTTGTTGGTGACAACATCCGGGTGGTTAGAGATTTTCCGGATGTCTTTCCAGAGGAGTTACCAGGGATGCCACCTGATAGAGAAGTTGAGTTTGTTATTGATCTCTTACCTGGAACCGCCCCTATTTCTAAACGGCCATATAGAATGTCCGTAGAGGAGTTGAAGGAACTGAAGAAGCAGTTGACGGAGTTACAAGAGGCGGGGTATATTCGTCCAAGTTCATCACCTTGGGGAGCACCAGTGTTATTTGTGCAGAAGAAGGATGGGTCGCAACGGATGTGTGTGGATTACAGATCTCTTAATGATGTTACGGTGAAGAACAAGTACCCGTTGCCCCGTATTGAGGATTTATTTGATCAAATACGTGGTGCTAGAGTATTCTCGAAGATTGATCTCCGATCCGGTTACCATCAGATGAGGATTAGACCATCGGATATTCCCAAGACGGCTTTCTCGACTCGATATGGATTATACGAGTTTACTGTTATGTCATTTGGACTAACCAATGCACCAGCTTATTTCATGAATTTGATGAACAAGGTGTTTATGGAGTACTTGGACAGGTTCGTCGTGGTATTCATCGACGATATTCTTATCTATTCTAAGAATGAAAGTGACCATGAAGAACATCTAAGGTTGGTGCTACAGAAGTTACGAGATAATCAACTCTATGCTAAGTTCAGCAAGTGCGAGTTTTGGATTGACAAGGTACCATTCCTTGGTCATATTATTTCTAATGGAGGAATAGCAGTGGATCCTGCTAAAGTGAAGGAGATTATGGAATGGAGAGTGCCCACTACAGTCACTGAGATTCGGAGTTTCTTGGGACTCGCAGGATATTATCGGAGATTTATTGAGGGATTCTCTAAGATTGCTAAGCCCATGACAACGCTTTTGGAGAAAGGAAGAGAATTTAAGTGGGATGAGAAATGCCAAGAGAGTTTTGATCAGTTGAAGGAGAGATTGATGTCACCTCCAGTATTGATTATGCCAGATCTGCAGAAAGGATTTGACATTTATTGTGATGCATGCGGCCAAGGACTTGGATGTGTGCTTATGCAAGATGGTCATGTGATTGCCTATGCATCTCGTCAGTTGAGGAAGCATGAATTGAACTACCCCACTCATGATTTGGAATTGGCTGCAGTTGTGCATGCACTTAAGATTTGGAGACACTATATTATGGGAACTAAGTGCCAAGTATACACGGATCATAAGAGTTTGAAGTATATATTCACTCAGAAGGATCTCAACCTTAGACAGCGTCGTTGGTTGGAGCTCATTAAGGACTATGACTTGGAGATTCACTATCACCCAGGCAAGGCGAATTTGGTTGCAGATGCCTTGAGTCGGAAGGAGCATGTTCACTCCGCTTTCGTGGTTCAGCTACCTGATGAATTAGCAAAGGATTTTGAGAGACTCAACCTGGGAATTGTTACACATACAGAAGGAGTGACTATTGAATTGGAACCTACCTTGGAGCAAGAAATTCGTAAAGGCCAGATTGGTGATGCTAAGATTCAGGAGATCAAGAATCTGATAACAGAGGGTAGAGGCCCAGAGTTCACAGAGGATGAGCAAGGCACGATATGGTTCAAGAATCGGATCTGTGTTCCCGATATTGATAGTCTTCGGGAAACCATATTGAAGGAAGCACATGACTCAGTTTATTCTATTCATCCTGGGAGCACTAAGATGTATCAAGATTTGAAGCAAAAGTATTGGTGGTATGGATTGAAGAGAGATGTGGCTGCACATGTGGCTATGTGCGATGTATGCCAAAGAGTTAAAGCTGAACACCAAAGGCCAGCTGGACTATTGCACCCATTGAAGATACCTGAGTGGAAATGGGAAGAGATTAGCATGGATTTTATTGTTGGATTACCCCGCGCGTCTGCTGGATATGATTCTATATGGGTGATTGTGGACAGGCTAACTAAGGTAGCCCACTTTATTCCAGTGAAGACCACTTATTCAGGAGCTAAGTTGGCAGAGTTGTACATGGCACGGATTGTATGCCTGCATGGTGTGCCAAAGAAGATTGTGTCAGATCGAGGGTCACAGTTTACTTCTCGATATTGGAAGCAGTTGCACGAGTCATTGGATACGAGATTGAATTTTAGCTCGGCTTACCATCCCCAGACTGATGGGCAGACTGAGAGGACTAACCAAGTACTGGAAGATATGTTGAGAGCATGTGCTCTTAAGCATGGTGGAAGTTGGGATAAGAGTCTACCGTATGCGGAGTTCTCATATAATAATAGCTATCAGGCCAGCTTGAAGATGTCACCGTTTGAGGCTTTGTATGGCAGAAAGTGCAGGACTCCCTTGTATTGGAATCAAACTGGTGAAAGGCAGTTGTTTGGGCCTGAGATTATACAGGAAGCAGAGGAACAAGTCCAACAGATCAGGGAGAATTTGAGGACTGCACAGTCCAGGCAGAAAAGTTATGCTGATACCCGGAGAAGACTACTTGAGTTTAAGGAGGGTGATTATGTCTATTTGAAGGTGTCACCACTCCGGGGTATGAGAAGGTTCAAAGTCAAAGGCAAATTGTCCCCTCGCTTTATTGGACCCTTCTTAATCTTAAAGCGAGTGGGAGAGGTTGCATATCAATTGGAGTTACCCGATCATCTGTCAGATGTACATGATGTCTTTCATGTATCTCAGCTAAAGAAATGTCTCAGAGTGCCTGAAGAACAGTTACCAATGGAGGACCTTAGTGTTCAGGAGGATTTGACTTATGCTGAGTACCCCATCAAGATTCTGGATACTTTGACTCGAGTGACGAGGAATAAGGTTATAAAGATGTGCAAAGTTCAATGGAGCCACCACGGTGAAGATGAAGCAACTTGGGAAAGAGAAGAAGAACTTCGTATAGATTTTCCCCACCTTTTCCCTAGATCTTCTTAAATCTCGAGGACGAGATTATTTTTAAGGGGGGTAGGATTTGTAATACTCAAGTTGTATACCAAGTGTAAAAGAGAGAGTTCCTCATTTTGTGTGTTTCATTTGCAGCATAAAAAGAGCACCTATGTAATTGAGAGTGACTAAATAAAACCAATAATACCAAAATAAAAGAAAATGCATCATGTGGAGTTTTATGTTTGTGCATTAAATAAAATAATGATAATAATAGGAATAATAAGATAATAAGTGCTAGAAGTTAAAACAAATCCTAAATTAAAAATGAGGGTTTTGAAAATGAGAAGGAGAAAGTATATAAAATATAAAACAAATTTCATAAATGTTCCAAATTAGTACTTCCTAAGTTCACAATAAAATTCGAGGACAAACTCTGCACAAGGGTTGAATTTAAAAATTTGAATTCAAATTTGGTTTGAAAATATGGAAAATAGAAAGAAAAATGAAAAAAAAAGAAAAAGGAAGGAAAACTTACCTGGGCCGCCAGCTGGCAATTCAGCCCACTCGGCCTTACCCTCCGCGCAGCCCAGGCGGGAGTGCGGCTTGCCTGCGGGCGCGGCTGTCGCGTGGGCCCTGCTCGTCAGCCTCACAGTCGCGCTCGCGCTCGCGTGTCTCGTTGACGCGTGGGCCCGGTTCGTCGGATGCGTCCTCTTCCGTCGCCGCGCGACCCGGGAGTGCTCGGTGCTCGGATGGCGCAGATCGCGGGAATCCGTTGGGATTGGAATCTAGGCCGCGAGTCAACCTCCCACGCGCGTGTTGCCTCCTTCGCGCTTGCGCAGCGGTGTCGTGGGTCCGGGCCGTCAGACCTCAACCGATTGCCCGGTAATGGTGGAATCGCCCCGCGGACTCGGGCTCCGAGGCTCAACTCACGGCGCTAACCGCAGCTCCACCTCGTCGCAGCTTCAAAAGCGGCCGAAGACCCCCCCTTGCTTCTTCCCTTACCTCCCCTGCTCCGAGGATTCCATACCATCGTTGCCGCCGCTGTTTTCCGCTTGCGAGTGTTGCCGCCGCTGCCGAACCACGCCGTTAGCGCCGCCGCGCCCGCAAAGCCTGGTTTTGCTGGCTCGTTGGCGTGCCTGGAACCCGATTGTTGCAACCGTTGAGGGTGTGGAGCCCGGGGTGACGACGAATTGCTCATCGTGCTTCTTCCTCCGCCGCGGAACCCCCTGTGCGTGTGGGCAGCTTCACCATCCCTTCTAACGTCGGTGAGACATCTCCTCCGTGAATCGCCTAGCCACGAATTTTATTTTTCCACACGTTCTTGCTCGAGCTTGTGACCGGGGCGGTCGGATTTGGTGGGCGCCGGCGGTATCCCGCCGTATGGATCGAGTAGCGCCGCCGTGTCTGGGCGCGATTTGGTGAAGACGCTCAGGGACCGTTGGATCTGGATCGTAGGGTTTTAGCGCTGGCGTAGATTGGGCGGATCGGCTTCTGATCCAAACCGTTGATGTCCGATCTCACGGCTGCGATTACATACCGGTTCGGTGTAATGTTGCTCTAATCTGGAGCGTAGATCTGTGATCGTAGGGCTTAGATTAGAAGATACCCCTTCGCGGGTGCTTTTTGCTAAAGAGACCCTAGATTTCTAAGAAATAAACCCGCCGTCCATGTGTTACTATTCACTGAGTCTCGGAAAACTTACACCAGAGCCCCTGTGTTTTCTGGAAATTGACGCCCAGTCCAGAGATATTTAAAAACAGAGAAATAATATTAGAAATTCATTTTTAATACAAAAACAAATCTAGAAACTTGTAAAATGCATAGAAAATTCATTTTAGCTCCAAATTGAGTCATTCCAATTTCTAAAATTTTGTAATATTATTCTCTATCATTTTGAATCACTGTTTTGACATGAACTCTGTTAGAAAATTTATTTAACATTTAATCCTATTTTAATCACATTAAATCTTAGGAAATTCATAACTTGAAAACTATAACTCCAAATTTAGTGATTCCAGTTCCTATGGTTTCCTTTTAATGTGTAGATTTTTACTGTATATTTCATTCATCTGTTTGGTGTGATGTTGATTTTGGCTATACTATGTATGTATTGTGTTGATGCGAGTAGACGAACAAGCCACTGTGGGAACTGAGGTTCAGCAAGTAGAGATAGCTGAGCAGGAGCTCATTACAGGCAAGTTGTGCCCTTGATCACTTACTTTTCCCAGCCATGTTCTTATTAATTTTAATGATCTGCATAGGTTAATTTTGATGGGAACCTTTATGTACCCCAGTTTTGATTACCTCTATACCTTGTTCACCCCTGGAATATTTTTGGGTAGTACTTGCTATTGCTTTATATGGATTGGGTATGGAGATTCATTATTCATGATTATTCTGTTATTATTTTGTTATTATTGTTGTTCATGTTAAGATCATTAAATTAATGGGAACATGGAGCGACCACCCGGGAAAACAGTGCTACCACAAGGGTAGTATGGGATGCCCTTGGCTGATTAATTAGGAAAGCTAGTGGAAGACTACCTTACCCGAAAGGGGCAAGGGCAGTAGGGGAGAGGTCAGTGCGGGGAGGTCCCTAGTTGATTTTGCTGCGATGGCTATCAGCTAGGAACCCTTTACTGGATCTTCCCATAAACTGTAGCGGGTTTTCGGAAGCTAGTGGAACTTTGTAAAGGCCTCGTAGTGGATCCCTAGCCATTCACCTCGGTAGTGTCTAAGGGCCTTGCAAACCCAGGCGACATGGGATACACGACTTGTGGGTAAAGATGCGCAACCTCTGCAGAGTGTAAAACTAGTATACTAGCCGTGCTCACGGTCAAGAGCGGCTCGGACCCTCACATGATTAAATATGGAACTTAAGTTTAATTTGACATTTGCATCGCATTTGGGATTATTTTGTTATTACTGTTCTTTATTATTATTAAGGTTTGGTATTTACTTGCACTTAGTAATTGCTAATAAAATTTTGACCAACTTATAAAAGCAATGCTCAGCCTTAGCCTTTATTTTATTGATCAGCCTTACACTTCATGAACTCCCACCTTTGGTGAGTTCATGCCACATTATTCCCCACGACTTGTTGAGCTATGATCGTATGTGAGCTCACCCTTGCTGTCTCACACCCCCCCCACAGGAGAAGAACAGGTTGTTGAAGAGGAGCTGCCTAACACTGAGGAGTTCGATCTGATCTAGGTGGCGTTTCTCAGTCGACATTGGCGCCATCGATCCTTAGTTCGTTTTATATTTATCTTTATTTTGTAATAAGACTTCCGCTATGTAATAAATACTCTGATGTTTTATGACATTTATCTCTATACACTCTGTTATTATATATGTTGTCTTCTTGGCGCATGTATGAGATGCACCCGGCTTTGTTCTTTAAAATCGGGTGTTACAGTACACATGTTGGCCCGTGTTTGTTATCCCAATCAATCTCCCCCCTGGTGTGTGCTTTCAAAGGCAGAATATATTCGTGTCGTTGATAATTCCCGGACACCCGGGGAACAAAATGGGCGTGTAGATGGAGCCTTTCATCGATGAATTGGTACGTGCCTGGGAGGAAGGGGTATGGACATATGACCGAGCTACGAAGACAAACTTCAGAATGCATGTTTGGTACCAGTACTCCATGCATGACTTACCAGCGTATGGGCTATTCTGTGCCTGGTGTGTTCACGGTAAATTCCCATGCCCAGTTTGCAAGGAAGCTCTCAGGTTCATTTGGTTGAAAAAGGGTGGCAAATATTCGTCCTTCGATAAACATCGAAAATTTCTTCCTGCTGACCATCCATTCCGCCTAGACATCAAGAACTTTACGAAAGGTGTCGTAGTGACAGACCGCCCACCTGCAACGATGACTGGTGCCGAAATTCGTCAATAGATAGACGGGCTCGTGGCCAATACAGAAGGTGGTTTTGTGGGATATGGTGAGCAGCATATGTGGACACATAAGTCTGGCCTTGACAATGTCGATTATTTTGGACGAATCGAAGAAATATATGAGCTCAATTTTTATGGTTCCAAACCTCTTACTCCAGTGATATTCAAATGTCATTGGTTTGACCCTCAAGTGACGAGACAGACACATTCTAATCTTGGGATAGTCGAAATTCGACAAGATTCCACCTTAGCAGGAGACGATGTCTATATCGTTGCCCAACAGGCCACACAAGTGTATTATCTCCCATATGCGTGTCAAACAAAAGAACATCTTAAGGGTTGGGATGTTGTGTATAAGGTATCGCCGCACGGGAGGTTACCTGTTCCTAACGATGAAGATTACAACTTAGACCCGGACACATATGATGGAGAGTTCTTCCAAGAAGATGGCCTAGAAGGGCGATTTGAGATAGACTTAACCGAAGCTATCGGAATGGACGTAGATATTGAAATGGTTGTTGATGAGGAGGATGATGAGGTGCAAAATGATAATGACTTAGTAATCCTTGAAGGCAATGACATTACTGACGAACTTGCGTCTTCCGATGGTGTGGAGATTGAAATGCTTGATAGTGATGATGAGAGTTATGATCCGGCTAACCCCGACACATATGAAGATTATTTTTAATCGATGTAATGCTATATGACTTTTTATTTCGCACCTGTTTTTAAATACATCTTTTTATATGTGCTTATTTGTTTACTCTTAATTGCAGGTTGTTGGACAAATATGGTGGGCGGTTTCCTGAGGAGGAGGAGGAGGGGGAGGAGGAGTAGGACGGCGGACGATGCAGAGCAGGCAGCGCAGCAGGACGAGGCAGAGCAGGCAGCGCAGCAGCAGGCGGCGCCTCAGGACGACGACGACCAGCAGCAGGACGACGACGACCAGCAGCAGGACACCTCAGGTTCAGGCGGCTCTAGTTCGAGGAGCATCTACCTGCGAGGCCCCGCGAGTCTCCCTCAGCGTCCCATACTTCGGGACAGACGGCCGCTGATTCAGCCGGAAGGGGAGAGGTATGTAACTTTATGTTCTTCATTCTTGTTCATATTATGTGTTCAAAATCATAATATAAACTAATACTTTTATTTATCACTTGGACAGGTCTTGGACGGTTTTGGATTATGCTGGGGGTCATCGTCGCCCCCCCAATGGCATCCTCGGCCTGCTGTGCAGGGAACATGTCGGCGTTCCGAGACCGGGGGGTCCCCGAGCCGACGAGTGAGTGTGCCGCGTGCCCCAGCCCAGATGGGTCGAGCGCGTGGGCGAGCGCGAAGGGGGGAATAGAGAGAGCGAGAGCGAGGTGGCCGGAGCCGGGTCGTGAGGGAGTCGGAGAATTCCCGCGGCCTTCGTGTTCGTCCCGCGCCCAGGTCGGGTGCGCTTGCAGTAGGGGGTTACAAGCGTCCGCGCGAGGTGAGGGGAGCGAGCGGCCCCGAGAGAGCGCCTGCCCCTGCCCTTCGTCCCCGCGAGGCCAACCTTCTCTAAGAAGGCCCTGGTCCTTCCTTTTATAGTTATAAGGAGAGGGTCCAGGTGTACAAAATGGGGGTGTAGCAAGGTGCTACGTGTCTAGCGAGGGAGAGCTAGCGCCCTAAGTACATGCCAAGGTGGCAGCCGGAGAGATCTTGGCACCCTGTTGGTGTGGCGTCGTGGCTGTTGGAGAAGCAGTGGAGCTTGATAGAGGGACAGCTGTTGGAACAGCGGTGCTCTTGCTGACGTCTCCCTGCTTTCGTAAGGGAGTCAAGAGTCGCCGTCGTCATGGTCTAGTGAGGCGCCATCATTGCCTATCTGGCGGAGCTGGCCAGATGGGACGCCGGTCTTGTTCTCTGCGACCCGAGTCGGTTCAGGGCAGGGTGATGATGACGCTTCCCGTTGACGTGGCGGTCTTGTGTCCTAGGTCGGGCGTCGTGGAGGCTCCTCCGAAGTCGAGGTCGAGTCCGTCCTGCATGACAAAGGCCGAGCCCGAACTCCTGGGTCGGGCGAGGCGGAGGTCGTTCGGCAGAGGCCGAGGCGGAGTCCGAGCCCTGGGTCGGGCGAGGCGGAGTTCGTCGTCTTCAGGGGCCTTAGCCCGAGTCCGAGCCCTGGGTCGGGCGGAGCGGAGTTCGCCGTCTTCCGGGGCCTTAGCCCGAGTCCGAGCCCTGGGTCGGGCGGAGCGGAGTTCGCCGTCTTCCGGGGCCTCAGCCCGAGTCCGAGCCCTGGGTCGGGCAGAGCCTCCTATGGCACCTCTGGCGAAGTCTGGTCGCCCGTCGGTCTTACCTTTTGCGTTAAACGCCCCGGTGACTTGGTCGGTTGGCGCGGTGATTTAGTCAGGGTTACTTCTTATCGAAGGCGGGGCCTAGGGCGAGCCGGTGATGCGTCTGCCGTGAAAGAGGAGGCCTCAGGCGAGACGGAGTCATCTTAGGGTCGGCTGCCCTCGCCCGAGGCTAGGCTCGGGCGTGGCGTGATCGAGTCGCTCGTATGGACTGATCCCTGACTTAATCAAACCCATCAGGCCTTTGCAGCTTTATGCTGATGGGGGTTACCAGCTGAGAATTAGGCGTCTTGAGGGTACCCCTAATTATGGTCCCCGACAGTAGCCCCCGAGCCTCGAAGAGAGTGTTAACACTCGCTTGGAGGCTTGCGTCGCACTTTTTTGCAAGGGGACCAGCCTTTCTCGGTGGTACTTTGTTCCGGTGGGTGCGCGCGAGCGCACCCGCCGGGTGTAGCCCCCGAGGCCTCGGAGGAGTGGTTTCACTCCTTCGAGGTCTTAATGCCTTGCGTAATGCCTCGGCTGGTCTGGCGGTTCCCTCATGCGAGCAGGGCGTAGCCCAGGTGCACTGTCGGGGCCCAAGTTCTCGGGCTGGTATGTTGACGCTGTCAACGGTTCGGCCGGAGCCGGGTTTGCGAGAGCAGCCCCCGAGCCTCCGCACGGAGCGAGAGGACGATCAGGGACAGACTCGACTTTTTACATACGCCCCTACGTCGCCTTTCTGCAAGGAGGAGGGGGGGAGAGCGCCATGTTACCCTCGATGGGCACCGAACATGGTGTCTCCGGTGAGCTGCAATCGGGTAATCCGAGTGGACGTCCGTGCCCCGTTCGTTGGGGGTCGGCTAGGGGCCCGGAGGCACGCCCAAAAGTACCTGTGGGTGATCTGCCGGACCCGGTCCCCTAGCGACGGGGTCCGAGGGCTCGTTGCCTCCCTCCGATGGGATTCCGTTACAGAGTCGTTCCCGCTGGTCTCGGAAATGTCCTAGGGTACCTCGGGAGCGCAGCCCGAGCCTTGGTTATGTATCGAACGTACCCCTGGTCATCCCTCGCTCGGCGTCTGAGGCGACTGTGAACCCTTCGACAGGCCAGCCTTCGAACCCCTGATCAGTAGGGGGCACGGAGCCCGAGTAGCCTGAGGCGGTCGTGGGACCTTTCGGGGGCCGACCTTCGAACCCCTGACCAGTAGTGGGTGTCGGGCCCACGCGATCTGAGGCGGCTGTTGAACCCTTCGGGGGGCCAACCTTCGAACCCCTGATCAGTAAGGAGGCTCGGAGCCTAGTTCCTTCACGGGGAAGGATCCCTTTGGGGGTATCCCCTTTCCCGGTCCCTGTTGCAAGAGATAGAGAAAGAAGGAAAAGGGAAAAAGGATTCGAAATTGAACGTCGTGGCGTACCTTTTTTGGTGTGGTCGTGTTGGCGAAGGCGAAGCGTCGCCAGCCGCTCCTGCTAGAAGCGTCGCCTGTCCGGCCGCGGAGTTAATGCGCAGGGGCGAGCAGTTGGCGAGGCTGCCGTTGCGCGTGCGCGAGCCGTTCGAGGTACGGGTCACGGGCGCGTCATCTTCACGCCGTGGGAGGGGGCGCTCTTGCTGCCTCCGGATGGGACGTGAGCTTGGCAGATGGCGTGACCGCTGCTCTCGCGCGCCTGCCACCGTCATTACTGCCGGCCCGTTTTTGACCGCGTTTGACCGCTGCGCCAGGCTGGCGCTGCTGGGTCGCGGGCTGGGTCGCCTCGAATCGCGGTATCGGTTCTGCAATCGAGGAGGTGCGGTGGTGGAGCGAGTGGCACAGCGGTTCGCATGCAGCACCCGGCGCGCCAGTTGCACGACGCGTGGGCTTGAGCCGTCGCGCTGGCCTGTCAGGAGTCGGAGAGGCGCGTCCACTTGGCGCGGTTGCATGCCGCCTGCATGGCCGCCTGCCCCTTTCGCCCGTTGGTCCGGGCAAAAGTGGAGGGTTACTTGTAACCGCTGGGTGGTTGCGTGCGTCGTGCGCGGCGGTTCGGCTTCTTCTGCTTGGAGCCGGTCTGCATGACAGGCGGGCCCCAGCCCCCGCGCCGCAGGGGAGGACTTTGGAGGCGTGTTGGAGAAGACTCAGCCCGTGACGGTTGAGGGTGCAAGCAGGGGGAGTTGCCTTTAAAAGGAGGGCGACCCCCTTCGTAAGGTGACCATGTCTCCTTCCTCCCCTATGCATTGTGTCTCTCCATCTTCCGAGCCCCCGGATGGGGGGAACCGCCGTCTTTTCGCTCCATCGTTGGAGGAACGCAACTCCGTGGGAGTTGGTACCTTTCAGCCATCGTTCGGCTTCAAGGATTTTCATCGTGCAGCCCTGTTGCCCCCCTCCGCTGGGGGTCACCCGAGACGGTGACCACCAGCTCCTGGGTGGGGAGGGGCAAACCGGACTGCGGTCCCGGCGCCGCCCTCAGTGTTGAGGGCGTTCGTCATCCTCGCCGGGGCGGGGAGCGAGGCGAGCCGGGGCCCCACCTCCTACGCGGGTCGGCGGGCCACCTCATTTTCCAGCTTCTGGTGGTGGCAATCGCCTTTTAGCCCCACGGCAGAGACATCCTCCAGCCATGCCGGGGAAGGGGAACTGTTGCTGCCCAGCTAGGATGCAACATTCCGTCTTCTCCCTCGCATTCGCGGCGAGGGCGGCTGCGAGGATCTGCCGGGGTGCTTGGGGGCGCCCCGCGTTTGCTGGTGATTCACCCAGAGCTTGTTGCTCCTCGGGCTTCCCTGGCGGGGAGGTTGTCCGTACCCGTGGGGGCGGAACCGGAGTCCCGTTTGTAATGGCACTTCGAGTGCCGGGTTTTTTGTTCATTTTCGGCTTTCGGGGCCTGAACATGTATGTAATTTCGGCACGGAGCCATGTTTTTTCCTCATTTTCGAGCACTAAGACTCGCCTGCTGATTATCTGAACCGCTTCACCAAGCGTGAGTTGCCCCGTGTCAAGGTGACGAGTGAGGTATCCGTATCCCGGAGGCGTAGGAATCCCTCGGCTCGGTCGGACCTGTTGTCCGAGGCTCCTCTAGCTTAGTTAAAGAGACCCCTCGGCCGCTCTTCGATGAGCCGAGGCCGGGGGTAGCGATATCAGCACGAGCAGAGGCGGAGTCGGCTCGAAAATGAAACCTGGTTGGCCGGAGCCTAGCCAGGTTGCCCGTTGGCAGCATCGACGTCGGAGTTGATCAGCCGAGGCTTCGGACCGGGCCGGCGCCCTCGGAAGGTGGTTGGCCGAGCCGCCTGCTCGGGCCGGATTCCCAGGGAAGTCCCTGACAACGGTCGCCCGGGCGTGGTGATGACGCCGTCCTTCGGAGCGGAGGCCCTCGGACCGCGTCGCCGTCCGAGGCTAGGTCGGGCCTTGCCGAAGGTGCTGTCGATGCCGAGGGTGTCATCGCCCTCTTCCAGCGTCAAGATCCGAGCCTGCAGGGTCAAATCGTCTTGTAGCGTGGGCCTTGTGCGGCCGTCGAGGCCAGAACACACACCCTGCTGCGTTATAAAGCTGCGTCTCTTTTCCTCTTGTTTCGAGTATCTGGACTTTTTGTCGGTAGCAGGGATGTTAGTGCGAGCGAGAGTTGCTTCTCGCGGAAGGTGATGAGTGAGGTATCCGTATCCCGGAGGCGTGGGAGTCCCTCGGCTCGGTCGGCCTTGCCGCTTACGCGTACTTTTACCCGTCCATGAGGCCCTGTCACCGACTCGGTCGAGAAGGCTCGAAGAATCGCTTCGACAGAAGAGCTTCCGTACGTAAAGACTCGTTCGATCCGCGGATTCACCTTATCCGAGCGCGAGTTACTTATCGCAGAAGGTGATGAGTGAGGTATCCGTATCCCGGAGGCGTAGGAGTCCCTCGGCTCGGTCAGCCTTGACTGCTTACGTGTACCCCGTCGTTTCCAGGACCCACTTTTCGAAGTAGTCAAAAAGCACGAAAGATGTTCTGGTAAAAGAGATTTTCTTTTCGAGGAAAATTTTGACGCAGAGGGGGTTTCCCCCCTTTTAGCCCCCGAGGGAGGGTCGGGCTTTGCCGAGGCGAGGCCGACCCTTCCTTGTTGACTAAACTTTGCGTGGGTGCGAGGTATATGAATAACTTGGAAACATCTTAAGGGCAGAAGCGACGTAGCTGTTGGATGTTCCAAGCGTTGCCGTAGACCTCGCCTTGACTGTTGGCCAGCTTGTACGTTCCGGGCTTCAGAACTTTGGCGATGACGAACGGCCCCTCCCAGGGGGGCGTGAGCTTGTGCCTCCCTCGGGTGTCTTGCCGAAGCCGAAGCACCAGATCGCCCACCTGGAGGTCTCGGGGTCGGACCCCTCGGGCGTGGTAGCGTCGCAGGGACTGCTGATACCGCGCCGAGTGTAGTAAGGCCCTGTCCCGAGCCTCATCCAGCTGGTCCAGCGAGTCTTCTCGGCTAGCTTGGTTGCTTTCTTCGTTGTAGGCCCTCGTCCTCGGGGATCCGTATTCCAGGTCAGTGGGCAGGACGGCCTCGGCCCCGTAGACCAGGAAGAACAGGCGTGAAACCCGTGGCTTCGGCTTGGCGTCGTCCTCAGGCTCCAGACCACCGAGGGGAGTTCCTTCACCCATCGCTTGCCGAACTTGTTGAGATCATTGTAAATTCGAGGCTTGAGCCCCTGTAGAATCATGCCATTGGCACGTTCTACTTGCCCATTCGACATGGGGTGAGCTACGGCGGCCCAGTCTACCCGGATGTTGTGATCCTCGCAAAAATCCAAGAATTTTTGCCGGTGAACTGGGTGCCGTTGTCGGTGATGATGGAGTTCGGGATCCCGAAGCGATGGATGATGTTGGTGAAGAACGCCACCGCCTGCTCGGACCTGATGCTGTTCAGGGGTCGGACCTCGATCCACTTGGAGAATTTGTCGATGGCGACCAGCAGGTGCGTGTAGCCCCGGGCGCCTTCTGCAGAGGGCCGACGAGGTCCAGACCCCACACAGCGAAGGGCCAGGTGATGGGTATCGTTTGCAGAGCCTGAGCGGGCAGGTGGGTCTGCTTCGCATAGAATTGGCACCCTTCGCAGGCGCGGACAATTCTAGTGGCGTCAGCCACCGACGTTGGCCAGTAGAAGCCTTGGCGGAAAGCGTTCCCGACGAGGGTTCGAGGTGTTGCATGATGGCCGCAAGCCCCCGAGTGTATTTCCCGCAGAAGTTCCTGACCTTCGGCGATGGAGATTGCATCGCTGGAGGATGCCCGAGGGGCTACGGTGGTAGAGCTCCTTCTCATCGCCCAGCAAGACGAACGATTTGGCGCGTCGCGCTACCCCGCCGAGCCTCGGCTCGGTCGAGGGGCAGTTCTCCTTGGTGGAGATATTGCAGGTACGGGGTTTGCCAATCTTGATCTGGCACGACCCCGTTCTGCTCATCCTCGATGCGCAGCGCTTCGCCTCGGGCTCCGAGGGTTCCTCGGGTTGAACCGAGGATGGCTCGGGCTGGGCCGAGGTTGCCTCGGACTGGGGCCGAGGGCACCTCGGGCTCGGGCGTGTCGCCTATCTTGACGGAGGGTTGGTGCAGATCCTAGGAGAAGACGTCCGGGGGAACCGTCGTTCGCCCCGAGGCTATCTTTCGCCAGCTCGTCCGCAGTCTCGTTGTAGCGCCGGGCGATGTGGTTAAGCTCGAGCCCGTAGAACTTGTCTTCCAGGCGTCGAACCTCGTCACAGTAGGCCTCCATCTTCGGGTCGCGGCAGTGGGAGTTCTTCATTACTTGGTCGATGACGAGCTGCGAGTCGCCGCGTGCATCGAGGCATCGGACCCCTAGCTCGATGGCGATTCGCAGTCCGTTTGATCAGAGCCTCGTACTCAGCACATTGTTGGACGCCTGGAAATGGAGGCGGAGCATGTAGCGCAGGTGTTTCCCGAGGGGCGAGACGAAGAGCAGGCCCACGCCGGCTCCCGTCTTCATCAGCGACCCGTCGAAAAACATGGTCCAGAGCTCTGGTTGGATCGGAGCCGTTGGCAACTGGGTATCAACCCATTCGGCTACGAAATCCGCCAGTACCTGGGACTTGATGGCCTTCCGAGGGGCGAACGAGATTGCCTCGCCCATGATTTCCACCGCCCACTTCGCGATCCGTCCGAGGCTTCTCGGCACTGGATGATCTCCCCCAGGGGAAGGATGACACCACAGTCACCGGATGGGACTCGAAGTAATGTCGCAGCTTTTGCTCGTCAGGATCACTGCATATAGCAGCTTCTGGACTTGTGGTAGCGGATCTTGGTTTCGGACAGCACTTCGCTGACGAAGTAAACTGGCCTCTGAATGGGCAATGCATGCCCCTCTTCCTGCCTTTCGACCACGATCGCGGCGCTGACCACCTGAGTGGTTGCGGCGACGTAGATGAGAACACCTAGAGGGGGGGGGGGTGAATAGGTGATCCTGAAAAACTTCAAAAAAACTTAAACCACAAAACTTTGATTAAGTGTTAGCACAGTTAATGCCAAGTGGCTAAGGTGAAGTCTCAACAAAACACAATACCACAAGAGATCAAGACAGAGGTGACACGGTGGTTTATCCCGTGGTTCGGCCAAGCCAATGCTTGCCTACTTCCACGTTGTGGCGTCCCAACGGACGAGGGTTGCAATCAACCCCTCTCAAGCGGTCCAAAGACCCACTTGAATACCACGGTGTTTTGTTGTTCCTTTCACTATCCCGTTTGCAAGGAATCTCCACAATTGGAGTCTCTTGCCCTTACAAGTATGATCACAAAGAAAGCACAGAGTAAGGGAGGGAAGCAACACACACAAATCCACAACAAAAGCGCACACACACGGCAAGACTCGAGCTCGAATGACTATCTCAGAGTTCACACTAGAACAGAGCTCGAATCGCTTAGAATCACAAACGAATGCGCAAAGAACTTGTGTGGATGATCAGGAATGCTCAAGAGTTGCTTGTGTGTCTCCTCCATGCGCCTAGGGGCTCCTTTTATAGCCCCAAGGCAGCTAGGAGCCGTTGAGAGCAATTCTGGAAGGCTATCCTGGCCTTCTGTCGTCGGGGGCACCGGACAGTCCGGTGCACCACGGACACTGTCCGGTGCCGATTTGTTTCCTTTTCTGGCGGCTTCCGACCGTTGGAAGACTGCCGTGGATCTGCGAGCCGTTGGCGCACCGGACAGTCCGGTGCACACCGGACAGTCCGGTGCCGTCTTCCGACCGTTGGCTCGGCCACGTGTCCCGCGCGGATTGCGCTGGCCGACCGTTGGCCCTGGCCGACCGTTGGCTCACCGGACAGTCCGGTGCACACCGGACAGTCCGGTGAATTTAGCCGTACGCCGCCGACCAAAAACCCGAGAGCGGCCAGTTCGAGTCGAGTCAGCCTGGCGCACCGGACTCTGTCCGGTGCACACCGGACAGTCCGGTGCTCCAGACCGAGCTGAGCCTTGGCTGCACACAGCCAAGTCTTTCTCTCCCCTTTTCTCTTTTCTTCTTTCTGTTTCTAACCACTTAGACAAATATGTTAGTCCACAAAACCAATGTACTAAGGCTTAGAAACATACCTTTATCTCATGATTTGCACCTTGTTCATCCATGTACACAAAATTCATAACTAAACACATGTGTTGGCACTCAATCACCAAAATACTTAGAAATGGCCCAAGGGCACATTTCCCTTTCAATCTCCCCTTTTTGGTGATTTATGCCAACACAACATAAAGCTACTAGAACAAGTGCAAACTCAATTCAAATAACATAAATTTAAGTGTTATTCAATTTGGCATATATGGATCATCCTTTGCCACCACTTGGTTTGTTTTTGCAAATCAAACTCAAATCTCTATCTCTAAGTTAAACACACATGTTTAAGCATAAAGAGAGTCATTCAAAAAGAGATTGATCAAGGATTTCAAAACTCCCCCTTTTTCCCATAATCAATACTTCTCCCCACAAGAAGCCAACTTTTGACAAGAGAGACAACTTAAGAATTTTGACAAACCAAAACTCTATTCTACTATTTTCAAAATCTCTCAAGTGGTAGCTGATCCATGTATTGCTTTGGCCTTTATTTCTCCCCCTTTGGCATCAAGCACCAAAACGGGATCAATTGTGGCCCTATAACCCCATTGCCTCACCAAAATCTTCAATTAAGAGCAAATGGCAATAAGAGTTCAGAGATGGACTTGGAATAAGTTACCCTCTCATCGGAGTGCAGTGGAAGTCTTGCATGATCCAAGTCCACCTTTTCCCTTTTAATTCTCCTTTGAGACTAAATCAAACAAACTCAAGCATATGGTTAGTCTCAAAAGGTCAAGTTGCAACACATCTCCCCCTAAAACATGTGCATCACATTGCAACGGACTTGTGAGGTCCAGGGAGTGTTTGTACAACTTGAGCACCATAAGCAACAAAATGCAGAAGGGAACATGATCAAAAGCATAAATACATGTATGCTACAATTCAATCCAAGTTCCGCGAATCTAAGACATTTAGCTCACTACGCAGCCTGCAAAAGTCTTCTCATCTAAGGCTTGGTAAAGATATCGGCTAGCTGGTTCTCGGTGCTAACATAAAACACTTCGATATCTCCCTTTTGCTGGTGGTCTCTCAAAAAGTGATGCCGGATGTCTATGTGCTTTGTGCGGGCTGTGCTCAACGGGATTTTCCGCTATTCGGATAGCACTCTCATTATCACATAGGAGTGGGACTTTGCTCAGATTGTAGCCAAAGTCCCTGAGGGTTTGCCTCATCCAAAGTAGTTGCGCACAACACTGTCCTGCGGCAACGTACTCGGCCTCAGCGGTGGATAGGGCAACGGAGGTTTGTTTCTTAGAGTTCCATGACACCAGGGACCTTCCTAAGAATTGGCACGTCCCGATGTACTCTTCCTATCGACCTTACATCCAGCATAGTCGGAATCTGAGTACCCAATCAAGTCAAAGTTAGACCCCTTTGGATACCAGATCCCGAAGCAGGGCGTAGCGACTAAATATCTAAGAATTCGCTTCACCCGCCACCAAGTGACACTCCTTAGGATCGGATTGAAATCTAGCACACATGCATACGCTAAGCATAATATCCGGTCTACTAGCACATAAATAAAGTAGAGATCCTATCATTGACCGGTATGCTTTTTGATCAACGGACTTACCTCCTTTGTTGAGGTCGGTGTGTCCGTCGGTTCCCATCGGAGTCTTTGCGGGCTTGGCGTCCTTCATCCCAAACCGCTTCAGCAGATCTTGCGTGTACTTCGTTTGGGAGATGAAGGTGCCGTCCTTGAGTTGCTTCACTTGGAACCCAAGGAAGTAGTTCAACTCGCCCATCATCGACATCTCGAATTTCTGCGTCATCACCCTGCTAAACTCTTCACAAGACTTTTGATTAGTAGAACCAAATATTATGTCATCGACATAAATTTGGCATACAAACAAATCACCATCACATGTCTTTGTAAAAAGAGTTGGATCGCTTTCCCAACCTTGAAAGCATTAGCAAGTAAGAAATCTCTAAGGCATTCATACCATGCTCTTGGGGCTTGTTTAAGTCCATAGAGCGCCTTAGAGAGCTTACACACGTGGTCGGGGTACCGCTCATCCTCGAAGCCAGGGGGTTGCTCCACGTACACCTCCTCCTTTATTGGCCCGTTGAGGAACGCGCTCTTCACATCCATTTGGTACAACCTGAAAGAATGGTGAGCGGCATATGCTAGCAAGATACGAATGGACTCTAGCCTAGCCACAGGAGCAAAAGTCTCCTCAAAGTCCAAACCTGCGACTTGGGCATAACCTTTTGCCACAAGTCGAGCCTTGTTCCTCGTCACCACCCCGTGCTCGTCCTGTTATTGCGGAACACCCACTTGGTTCCCACAACATTTTGCTTGGGACGAGGCACCAGTGTCCAAACTTCATTGCGCTTGAAGTTGTTTAGTTCCTCCTGCATGGCCAACACCCAATCCGGATCTAGCAAGGCCTCCTCTACCCTGAAAGGCTCAATAGAGGAGACAAAAGAGTAATGCTCACAAAAATTAACTAATCGAGATCGAGTAGTTACTCCCTTGCTAATGTCACCCAGAATTTGGTCGACGGGATGATCCCTTTGAATCATCGCTCGAACTTGGGTTGGAGGTGCCGGTTGCGCTTCTTCCTCCATCACTTGATCGTCTTGTGCTCCCCCTTGATCACACGCCTCCTTTTGATGAACCTGTTCATCGTCTTGAGTTGGGGGATGCACCATCGATGAGGAAGAAGGTTGATCACGTTCATCCTGTTCCTGTGGCCCGAACGTCTCCAATCGCCATGGTTCGTATAGCGGCCGTCGGAACATCTTCTTCATCTACATCATCACAATCAACAACTTGCTCTCTTGGAGAGCCATTAGTCTCATCAAATACAACGTCGCTAGAGACTTCAACCAACCCGATGATTTGTTGAAGACTCTATACGCCTTTGTATTTGAATCATAACCTAATAAAAACCCTTCTACAGCTTTGGGGAGCAAACTTAGAATTCTACCCTTCTTCACTAGAATGTAGCACTTGCTCCCAAATACACGAAAGTACGATACATTGGGTTTGTTACCGGTTAGTAGCTCATACGAAGTCTTCTTGAGGAGTCGATGAAGGTAGACCCTGTTGATGGCGTGGCAAAGCCGTGTTCACGGCTTCCGACCAAAGCACTCGGGGGTCTTGAACTCTCCAAGCATCGTCCTCGCCATATCGATTAGCGTTCTGTTCTTCCTCTCTACCACACCATTTTGCTGTGGTGTGTAGGGAGCGGAGAACTCGTGCTTGATCCCTTCCTCCTCAAGAAACTCCTCCACTTGAAGGTTCTTGAACTCGGACCCGTTGTCGCTCCTTATCTTCTTCACCTTGAGCTCAAACTCATTTTGAGCTCTCCTGAGGAAGCGCTTGAGGGTCCCTTGGGTTTCAGACTTATCCTGCAAAAAGAACACCCAAGTGAAGCGGGAAAAGTCATCAACAATAACTAAACCATACTTACTTCCTCCTATGCTTAGATAGGCGACGGGTCCGAGAGGTCCATATGCAGCAGCTCCAGAGGTCTTGACGTGGTCATCACATTCTTGCTGTGATGTGCTCCTCCAACTTGTTTACCTGCCTGACAAGCTGCACAAGGTCTATCTTTTTCGAAATAAACATTGGTTAGACCTATCACGTGTTCTCCCTTTAGAAGTTTGTGGAGATTCTTCATCCCCACATGTGCTAAGCGGCGATGCCACAGCCAGCCCATGCAAGTCTTAGCCATTAAGCATGCATCTAGACCGGCCTCTTCTTTTGCAAAATCAACTAAATAAAGCTTGCCGTCTAGTACACCCTTAAAAGCTAGTGAACCATCACATCTTCTAAGACAGACACATCTACATTTGTAAATAAACAATTATATCCCATTTGACATAATTGACTAACAGATAGCAAATTATATCCAAGACTCTCCACTAAGAATACATTTGAAATAGAATGCTCATTAGAAATTGCAATTTTACCTAACCCTTTACCTTGCCTTGGTTCCCATCACCGAATATAATTGAATCTTGGGAATCCTTATTCTTGACGTAGGAGGTGAACATCTTCTTCTCCCCCGTCATATGGTTTGTGCATCCGCTGTCGATAATCCAGCTTGAACCCCCGGATGCATAAACCTGCAAGGCAAATTTAGGCTTTGGTCTTAGGTACCCAACTCATGTTGGGTCCTGCAAGGTTAGCACAAATGTCTTTAGGGACCCAAATGCAAGATTTATCTCCCTTGCATCTAGCCCCTAATTTCCTAGCAACTACCTTCTTACCCTTTCTACAATAGCAAGGGAGCATTACAAGCATAATAAATGGTAGAAGGTTCATTCACTACTTTCCTAGGAGCATGAATAACATTCTTTCTAGGTACATGAGCAATATATCTCCTAGGCATATGTACAACATTTCTCCTACACATATCTCTACCATGATTATAAGAAGAACTAGAAGCAACCATTGCATGAGAATCATAAACATGTGAATCAAAATGATTATAAGCATTTCTAGCATGTCTCCTATCATAATACATAAAAGCATGGTTCTTTTTAGCATTATTAGCCATAGGGGCCTTCCCTTTCTCCTTGACGAAGACGGGAGCCTTATGGCTTGTTAAGTTCTTGGCTTCCCTCTTGAAGCCAAGCCCATCCTTAATTGAGGGGTGTCTACCAACCGTGTAGGCATCCCTTGCAAATTTTATTTTATCAACTTCATTCTTGCTAGTCTTAAGTTGGGCATTAAGACTAGCCACTTCATCATTTAATTTGGAAATTAGAACTAGGTGTTCACTACAAGCATTAACATCAAAATCCTTACACCTAGTACAAATTTCAACATGTTCAACACAAGAATTTGATTTACTAGCTACTTCTAGTTTAGCACTTAAATCAATATTAACACTTCTTAAGGTAGAAATGGTTTCATGACAGGAAGATATTTCACTAGAAAGCATTTCATTTCTTTTCACTTCTAAAGCATATGATTTTTGTGCCTCCACAAACTTATCATGTTCATCATACAATAAATCTTCTTGCTTTTCTAAAAGCCTATCCTTTTCATTCAATGCATCAATCAATTCATTGATTTTATCTATCTTAGATCTATCTAAGCCCTTGAACAAGCAAGAATAATCTATATCATCATCACTAGACTCACTATCACTAGAAGAAGCATAAGTGGAGTCTTTAGTACTTACCTTCTTCTCTCTTGCCATAAGACAAGTGAGACGCTCGTTTGGGAAGAGAGCCGATTTGTTGAAGGCAGTGGCGGCGAGTCCTTCATTGTCGGAGTCGGAGGAGGAGCAATCCGAGTCCCACTCCTTTCCTAGATGCGCCTCGCCCTTTGCCTTCTTGTATGCCTTCTTCTTCTCTCTCTTGTTCCCCTTTTCCTGGTCACTTTCATTATCGGGACAGTTAGCAATAAAATGACCAGCTTACCGCATTTGAAGCACGAGCGCTTTCCCTTGGTCTTGGTCTTGCTTGGCTGCCCCTTGCGACCATTTAGCGCCGTCTTGAATCTTTTAATGATGAGAGCCATCTCTTCATCATTAAGGCCAGCCGCCTCAACTTGCGCCACCTTGCTAGGTAGCGACTCCTTCCTCCTCGTTGCCTTTAGAGCAATGGGTTGAGGCTCGTGGAGTGGTCCGTTCAACGCGTCGTCGACGTATCTTGCCTCCTTGATCATCATCCGCCCGCTCACGAATTTTCCAAGTACTTCCTCGGGCGTCATCATCGTGTACCTGGGATTCTCACGAATATTGTTCACGAGATGAGGATCAAGTACGGTAAAGGACCTGAGCATTAGGCGGACGACGTCGTGGTCCGTCCATCGCGTGCTCCCGTAGCTTCTTATCTTGTTGATAAGGGTCTTGAGCCGGTTGTACGTTTGCGTTGGCTCCTCGCCCCTTATCATTGCGAACCGTCCAAGCTCGCCCTCCACCAACTCCATCTTGGTGAGTAAGGTGACGTCGTTCCCCTCATGAGAAATCTTGAGGGTGTCCCAGATTTGCTTGGCGTTGTCCAAGCCGCTCACCTTATGATATTCATCCCTGCACAAGGAAGCTAGAAGAACAGTAGTAGCTTGTGCATTTTTATGAATTTGTTCATTAATGAACATGGGACTATCCGAACTATCAAAGTGCATTCCACTCTCTACAATCTCCCATATACTAGGATGGAGAGAGAATAGGTGACTACGCATTTTGTGACTCCAAAATCCGTAGTCCTCTCCATCAAAGTGTGGGGGCTTGCCAAGTGGAATGGAGAGCAAATGAGAATGTGAACTTTGCGGAATACGAGAGTAATCAAAGGAAAAGTTCGAATTAACCGATTTTCTCCTCTCGTAGTCGTTGTTGTCCTCATCCTTTTGGAAAGAAGTAGACTCGTCGCTGTCGTAGTAGATGATCTCCTTGATGCGCCTGGTCTTCTTCTTCTTCCCTTCCTTTCGTCTTTGACCCGAGCCGGAGTCGGTAGGCTTGTCGTCCTTCGGCTCGTTGACGAAGGTCTCCTTTTCTTTGTCGTTGATCACTATACCCTTCCCCTTAGGATCCATCTATTCGGGTGGTTAGTCCCTTAGTGAATAGAACGGCTCCGATACCAATTGAGAACACCTAGAGGGGGGGGGTGAATAGGTGATCCTGAAAACTTCAAAAAAACTTAAACCACAAAACTTTGATTAAGTGTTAGCACAGTTAATGCCAAGTGGCTAAGGTGAAGTCTCAACAAAACACAATACCACAAGAGATCAAGACAGAGGTGACACGGTGGTTTATCCCGTGGTTCGGCCCAAGCCAATGCTTGCCTACTTCCACGTTGTGGCGTCCCAACGGACGAGGGTTGCAATCAACCCCTCTCAAGCGGTCCAAAGACCCACTTGAATACCACGGTGTTTTGTTGTTCCTTTCACTATCCCGTTTGCAAGGAATCTCCACAAATTGGAGTCTCTTGCCCTTACAAGTATGATCACAAAGAAAGCACAGAGTAAGGGAGGGAAGCAACACACACAAATCCACAACAAAAGCGCACACACACGGCCAAGACTCGAGCTCGAATGACTATCTCAGAGTTCACACTAGAACAGAGCTCGAATCGCTTAGAATCACAAACGAATGCGCAAAGAACTTGTGTGGATGATCAGGAATGCTCAAGAGTTGCTTGTGTGTCTCCTCCATGCGCCTAGGGGCTCCTTTTATAGCCCCAAGGCAGCTAGGAGCCGTTGAGAGCAATTCTGGAAGGCTATCCTGGCCTTCTGTCGTCGGGGGCACCGGACAGTCCGGTGCACACCGGACACTGTCCGGTGCCCGATTTGTTTCCTTTTTCTGGCGCTTCCGACCGTTGGAAGACTGCCGTGGATCTGCGAGCCGTTGGCGCACCGGACAGTCCGGTGCACACCGGACAGTCCGGTGCCGTCTTCCGACCGTTGGCTCGGCCACGTGTCCCGCGCGGATTGCGCGGCCGACCGTTGGCCCTGGCCGACCGTTGGCTCACCGGACAGTCCGGTGCACACCGGACAGTCCGGTGAATTTTAGCCGTACGCCGCCGACCAAAAACCCGAGAGCGGCCAGTTCGAGTCGAGTCAGCCTGGCGCACCGGACTCTGTCCGGTGCACACCGGACAGTCCGGTGCTCCAGACCGAGCTGAGCCTTGGCTGCACACAGCCAAGTCTTTCTCTCCCCCTTTTCTCTTTTTCTTCTTTCTGTTTCTAACACTTAGACAAATATGTTAGTCCACAAAACCAATGTACTAAGGCTTAGAAACATACCTTTATCTCATGATTTGCACCTTGTTCATCCATGTACACAAATTCATAACTAAACACATGTGTTGGCACTCAATCACCAAAATACTTAGAAATGGCCCAAGGGCACATTTCCCTTTCAGTAGACCAAGAGGGTTTCTCCATCAGCTGGGGGTACCAAGACGGGCGCCTGGGTAAGGAGCGTCTTCAGGTTCCCGAGGGCTTCCTCGGCCTCGGGGGTCCAAGTGAAGCACTCGCCTTTCTTAAGAGACGGTACAGGGGCAGGCCTCTTTCGCCGAGGCGCGAGATGAAACGGCTCAAGGCCGCGAGGCATCCCATGACCCTCTGTACGCCTTTTAAGTCCTTGATGGGCACCATGTTCGTGATGGCCGCGATCTTCTCCGGGTTGGCTTCGATGCCCCGCTCGGAGACGATGAATCCCAAAAGCATGCCCCGGGCACCCCGAAGACGCACTTCTCGGGATTAAGCTTGACGCCCTTTGCCTTGAGACATCGGAATGTCAGTTCCGAGGTCGGAGAGAAGGTCGGAGGCTTTCCTCGTCTTGACTACGATGTCATCGACGTAGGCCTCGACCGTGCGACCGATGTGTCCGCCGAACACATGGTTCATGCACCGCTGGTACGTTGCACCCGCGTTCCTCAAACCGAACGGCATTGTGACATAACAGTACATGCCGAAGGGCGTGATGAAAGAAGTCGCGAGCTGGTCGGACTCTTTCATCTTGATTTGATGATACCCTGAGTAGGCATCGAGGAAAGACAGGGTTTCGCACCCTACAGTGGAGTCCACGATTTGATCGATGCGAGGGTAGAGGGTAGGGGACCTTCGGACATGCTTTGTTGAGACCAGTGTAGTCTACACACATCCGCCATTTTCCCCCTTTCTTCCTCACAAGTACAGGGTTGGCAAGCCATTCGGGATGGAATACCTCTTTGATGAACCCTGCTGCCATCAGCTTGCGGATCTCCTCGCCTATCACCCTGCGCCTTTCCTCGTCGAATCGGCGCAGAGGCTGTCTGACCGGTCGGGCTCCGGCCCGAATATCCAGCGAGTGCTCGGCGACAATCCCTCGGTATGCCGGGCATGTCCGAGGGACTCCACGCAAAGACGTCGGCGTTTGCGCGGAGGAAGTCGACGAGCACTGCTTCCTATTTGGGGTCGAGCCCGGATCCGATCCGGATCTGCTTGGAGGTATCGCCGCTGGGGTCGAGAGGGACGGCCTTAACCGTCTCTGCTGGCTCGAAGTTGCCGGCGTGTCGCTTCACGTCCGGCACCTCTCGGGAGAGGCTTTCCAGGTCGGCAATGAGGGCCTCGGACTCGGCGAGGGCCTCGGTGTACTCCACGCACTCCACATCGCATTCGAATGCGTGTTTGTACGTGGGGCCGATGGTGATGACCCCGTTGGGGCCCGGCATCTTGAGCTTCAGGTAGGTGTAGTTGGGGATGGCCATGAACTTCGCGTAGCATGGCCTTCCCAACACTGCGTGGTAGGTTCCTTGGAACCCGACCACCTCAAACGTCAAAGTCTCCCTTCGGAAGTTGGAGGGTGTTCCGAAGCAGACAGGAAGGTCGATCTGCCCGAGGGGCTGGACGCACTTCCCAGGGATGATCCCATGGAAGGGCGCAGCGCCTGCTCGGACGGATGACAGACCGACGCGCAGGAGCCTGAGGGTCTCGGCGTAGATGATGTTGAGGCAGCTGCCCCCATCCATCAGGACCTTGGTGAGCCTGACGTCGCCGATGACGGGGTCGACGACGAGCGGGTGCTTCCCCGGGCTCGGCACGTGGTCGGGGTGGTCGTCCCGGTCGAAGGTGATGGGCTTGTCGGACCAGTCTAGGTAGACTGGCGCCGCCACCTTCACCGAGCAGACCTCCCGACGCTCTTGCTTACGATGCCGAGCCGAGGCATTCGCCGCATGTCCTTCCGTAGATCATGAAGCAGTCGCGGACCTCTGGGAACTCTCCTGCTTGGCGATCCTCCCTTTTGTCGTCGTCGTGAGCCCTGCCACCCTCTGCGGGTGGCCCGGCCCTGTGGAAGTGGCGCCGAAGCATGACGCACTCCTCGAGGGTGTGCTTGACGGGCCCCTAATGGTAGGGGCACGTCTCCTTGAGTGCCTTGTCGAAGAGGTTGGCGCCTCCGGGGGGCTTCCGAGGGTTCTTGTGCTCGGCGGCGGCGACAAGGTCTGCATCGGGGAACGTCGCGTTTCACTTGCGACTTCCTCCTGCCTTTCTTCTTGGCGCCGGCGCGGAGTAGACGCCTCGGGAGCATCTTCCGACGGGCGGCCCTGGGGCTGCTTGTCCTTTCGGAAGATGGCCTCTACCGCCTCCTGGCCGGAGGCGAACTTGGTGGCGATGTCCATCAGCTCGCTCGCCCTGGTGGGGGTCTTGCGACCCAACTTGCTCACCAGGTCACGGCAGGTGGTGCCGGCGAGGAACGCGCCGATGACATCGGAGTCGGTGACGTTGGGCAGCTCGGTGCGCTGCTTCGAGAACCGCCGGATGTAGTCCCGGAGAGACTCTCCCGGTAGTTGCCGACAGCTTCGGAGGTCCCAGGAATTCCCGGGGCGCACGTACGTGCCCTGGAAGTTGCCGGCGAAAGCCTGGACTAGATCTTCCCAGTTGGAAATCTGCCCCGGAGGCAGGTGCTCCAACCAGGCACGAGCAGTGTCGGAGAGGAACAGGGGGAGGTTGCGGATAATGAGGTTGTCGTCGTCCATCCCACCCAGCTGACAGGCCAGGCGGTAGTCCGCGAGCCACAATTCCGGTCTCGTTTCCCCCGAGTACTTTGTGATAGTAGTCAGGGGTCGGAATCGGGTCGGGAACGGCGCCCGCCGAATGGCTCGGCTGAAGACCTGCGGACCGGGTGGTTCGGGCGAGGGACTCCGATCCTCCCCGCTGTCGTAGCGTCCCCCACGCCTGGGGTGGTAGCCTCGGCGCACCCTTTCGTCGAGGCGTGCCCGACGGTCACGATGAGGGTGCTCGTCGCCGAGGTGGCCCGGGGCCACAGGCGCGGTGTTGCGCGTGCGCCCGGTGTAGACCGAGGCTTCCCGCGTGAGTCGGGAAGTCGCGGCACGAGGTTCCGAGGGGTACCCCTGCCTTCGGGAGGCAGAGCTCTCGGCCCGCCGGGCCGCAGCGCCTTCCAGGAGATGCTTGAGTTCTCCCTGGATTCGCCGACCCTCGGTGGTTGATGACTCCGGCATCGCGCGGAGGAGCATCGCTGCGGCGGCCAGGTCCTGACCGGTTCCGCCGGATGCGGTTGGCGGTCTGTCCCTGGCATCGTTGGCGATGCGGTGCTAGAGACCTTGGGGCAGGTGACGTATTCCTCCGGCCAGGGGCTGGCTCGCCCATACCTGCCCGATGTTCTGGCGGATTGCCTCGAGCGCTCCTGCTCCCTCATCGAGCCCGGCCTGCGCCCCGCGGACTTGCTCGAGCTGTGGGTCGTGACCCCCCGCCGGAACGGGGACCACAGCTAGCTCCCGCGGGATGTCGGCGCGAGGCGCTGGCCTAGGGAGATCGCCATCCTCCGGCATGCCGAGTTGGCTGCCTCCGGAGGGATCCCCTAGCTCAACGTGGAAACATTCGCGGCTCGGGCCGCAGTCCTTGTCGTCAAGGCTGCGGCTGCCGTCGGAACAGTCGGAGAGGCAGTAGTTACATGCGGTCATGAAGTCCCGCATGGCACTGGGGTTGCCAAATCCGGAGAAATCCCAGCAGATGCTGGGGTCGTCATCTTCCTCGGACCCGGAGGGTCCGTAGGTCGAGACACCCGTCAATCGGTCCCAAGGCGACCGCACACGAAACCCCAGAGAGGTTGCACTCGCCTCAACGTGAGTATCCGCCAAAGCGAGATCGCTAGGCAGGTTGAGGTCGAGTCGAAATGACGAAAGATGGGGAGCAGTTGGTACCTTTTTGTCGACGAGGAGCGATGAAGTCACGTCGGGGGCTGATCGCGCCGTCGTCTTGGGTACGAGGGCGACGTCCTGCAGGCCCTTCGCGAGCGTGCTGGCGTCGTCCACCTGCTCGAGAGTCGACGTGTTGCGGGGGGATGCTGCTCGCCTTTGCCTCGAACGCGAGGGCGACGCTTGGCGTGTCCTCCGTTGGGGCGCCGGGGGATGTCGATTTGCTCGACAGCCGTCGGAGCGCGGCCTCCCGCACGGCCCTGGTTGCCCCGCCTCCTCCTCCTCCGATGGCGAGGGAGAGGATGGGGCGAGCTCGAAAGTTGTCCTTCCCCCACGCGGGAAAGACGTCATTGGTTCCGCCGCCGGCGGGCGGGCTGTCGACCGCCATTGTCGCCGCCGTACGGCGGTGGAAGGAGTACCATGTCGTAGCCGCTGTCGAGAGACATGAACTCGAGGCTCCCGAAACGGAGCACCGTCCTGGGTTGGAGAGGTCGTTGGAGACTGCCCATCTGGAGCTTGACGAGAAACTGCTCGTCAACACGCAGCAGGCCCCTACCTGGCGCGCCAACTGTCGGTGTTCCGAGACCGGGGGGTCCCCGAGCCGACGAGTGAGTGTGCCGCGTGCCCCAGCCCAGATGGGTCGAGCGCGTGGGCGAGCGCGAAGGGGGGAATAGAGAGAGCGAGAGCGAGGTGGCCGGAGCCGGGTCGTGAGGGAGTCGGAGAATTCCCGCGGCCTTCGTGTTCGTCCCGCGCCCAGGTCGGGTGCGCTTGCAGTAGGGGGTTACAAGCGTCCGCGCGAGGTGAGGGGAGCGAGCGGCCCCGAGAGAGCGCCTGCCCCTGCCCTTCGTCCCCGCGAGGCCAACCTTCTCTAAGAAGGCCCTGGTCCTTCCTTTTATAGTTATAAGGAGAGGGTCCAGGTGTACAAAATGGGGGTGTAGCAAGGTGCTACGTGTCTAGCGAGGGAGAGCTAGCGCCCTAAGTACATGCCAAGGTGGCAGCCGGAGAGATCTTGGCACCCTGTTGGTGTGGCGTCGTGGCTGTTGGAGAAGCAGTGGAGCTTGATAGAGGGACAGCTGTTGGAACAGCGGTGCTCTTGCTGACGTCTCCCTGCTTTCGTAAGGGAGTCAAGAGTCGCCGTCGTCATGGTCTAGTGAGGCGCCATCATTGCCTATCTGGCGGAGCTAGCCAGATGGGACGCCGGTCTTGTTCTCTGCGACCCGAGTCGGTTCAGGGCAGGGTGATGATGACGCTTCCCGTTGACGTGGCGGTCTTGTGTCCTAGGTCGGGCGTCGTGGAGGCTCCTCCGAAGTCGAGGTCGAGTCCGTCCTGCATGACAAAGGCCGAGCCCGAACTCCTGGGTCGGGCGAGGCGGAGGTCGTTCGGCAGAGGCCGAGGCGGAGTCCGAGCCCTGGGTCGGGCGAGGCGGAGTTCGTCGTCTTCAGGGGCCTTAGCCCGAGTCCGAGCCCTGGGTCGGGCGGAGCGGAGTTCGCCGTCTTCCGGGGCCTTAGCCCGAGTCCGAGCCCTGGGTCGGGCGGAGCGGAGTTCGCCGTCTTCCGGGGCCTCAGCCCGAGTCTGAGCCCTGGGTCGGGCAGAGCCTCCTATGGCACCTCTGGCGAAGTCTGGTCGCCCGTCGGTCTTACCTTTTGCGTTAAACGCCCCGGTGACTTGGTCGGTTGGCGCGGTGATTTAGTCAGGGTTACTTCTTATCGAAGGCGGGGCCTAGGGCGAGCCGGTGATGCGTCTGCCGTGAAAGAGGAGGCCTCAGGCGAGACGGAGTCATCTTAGGGTCGGCTGCCCTCGCCCGAGGCTAGGCTCGGGCGTGGCGTGATCGAGTCGCTCGTATGGACTGATCCCTGACTTAATCAAACCCATCAGGCCTTTGCAGCTTTATGCTGATGGGGGTTACCAGCTGAGAATTAGGCGTCTTGAGGGTACCCCTAATTATGGTCCCCGACAGAACACTTCCCTGGACTTGTGGAATACGCCGGAGTGACGGGCCCAGCCTTCACCTTCGACCACTACGCCGTCGCCCCCCGATGCAGTAGACCGGGACGGCAGGGAATTCAATAACAAGGCGGAGCGGGTGAAGCAAGAGCTGTGGGTAAGTCTTAGTATAATGTAAAATATGTCGCATTCGTTGCAAATTCTTGAAATAATGTATGGATACATCGTTTTTGTATGCAGAATTTCTTCAGATGCGATGCTGGATACGAGGCTAGGGCGGATGTGGTGGCCACCACGAGCTGTAAGAAGCTCGTCGTGGACATGCACTATGAGGCCGCATCCAGGCCATCATCACCTACCACGGCTCCGTCCTTGGGGAGAAGGTGACCAAAACTCAAGCTCGAAACCATGTCGTTGACCAGGGAGCAGTACCTGCAGGTAAAGTCATGCATGTTTGGTACCAGTACTCCATACATGAATTTTATTTATCTTCTGATATGCACTTTACGTGTTTACTTTGCAGATGATTCCACATTGGTGCGCCGCACATCCTCTGTGCTGGGAGCAGATGGTGGATAGGTGGTGTTCGGCTGAGTGGGACGAGGCGCACACAGCTAGCCGGGAACGGCGTTTGATGATGCAAGGCCCCTCCCACCACCAAGGCAGCCGGAGCCTGGGCCAATATGCCGAAGCATGGGTACGCCACCTTTTTTATTTAGATATATAGCACTAAGTTAGATATTATTTCTAACTATCTCGTTGGTTTTTGTTGCAGTCGGCGTCACATGGTGGCAGGCCTTGCTCCACCTTCTCGGCCTATGCTATGGCCCATAAGGGTAAGGCAACGTCCGACGTCACCTACAACCCGGATGACGGGCCCGAGGCCTACACCAACCCCACCGTCTACAGCCGCCTCCATGACTACACCGCCATGGCGCAGGAGGTCCATGGCCCAGACTATGATCCGAGCACCGAGCCGATCGACACCGATGTGCTCATGAGGGTCGGAGGAGGCAAGAGACATGGGCGGTACTGGATTGCCGACGGGGCAATCGACTCGTCCTCCACTCCCACTCTATCTCAGGTGAGAGCAAGGAGCACGGGCTCGAGTCCAGCCATACGACCTCGGCACGACAGCTCACAGCATCGCATACAGCAACTCGAGGTTAGTGCTTCTGTAACTCGTCCTTTCTTGAGTTATATACCTTCTCTTTGAGTTACTATAACGTTGGCTTGTAATATTACAGACCCAATATATAGGGGTAGGCTGTCATTCTGTGTTCTGCCATTTCCATTCCCGACTGCCATTCCCATTCCTCCCTCACCCCATTCCTCCCTCCCTGCACTGTCTTTCTCATTTCCCCTCCCCGCAAAGCTCATTCCCATTCCCACGTGCATCCCACGCTTAGCTAAAATTAAATTAAAAAACACAAATGTGACCCTAATAGGATTCGAACCCGCGACCTCTCAAGTAATGTGCTTGTAGCTACCACTACACCACATGTGTGTTTATGTTAATATCTGTTACAGTAAAAATATCTACTACATCTCTCCCAAAGCCCACCTGCTACCCTTGCACAATGTGTAGTAGTAGATAATTATCAACGAGATTCCCGAATTATATTTTTGGATGGAGAGAGTAGTATTTAAAGAAGAGCCTTGCATGCAACTTCTTTTGTTTGAATAAGTTTTCAACTTAAATTTCTTTTTATATGTGTGACATTTATTCTCCATAATATTTTTCCATGAATCTGACTTGTGAGTCATTTTTATAAACCAACGCCAAAGATGAATCCATGTTTCTTACTTGGAAACCCCGAACAAACACCACTGGCAGGAGGCGCTCGCGTTGGCGTCGCTCATCGACGATGAGAAGAAGCTTGGCGACTGCCAGTTCGACCTCTGGAAGCAGTCCTACTTGGCCGCATGCGTCGCTATGTTCGGCAAGCTCCGGCGCAGCCGTCGCTTGGACGAGGTCCAGAGCGGCTACACCGCTGTCCATATTCAAACGGGGGACCTCATAGTCGTCGCCAACGCCGGCGACTCTCGGGTTGTTCTGGGCACCGCATCCGACGACGGCGCCGTCACGCCATCTAGCTCATCATCCACCTGAAGCTCAACCAACCACGTAAGTCGCTACTGACCGCCATGAATTCTTGTGCGCTGGGACGATGGTTGTTGTTGACGTTGTGTGAGTGTCCTCGAACAAGATGTATGTAGAGGAGTAGCACATCCGAAGGTGCAACGGCTAGGTGTACTACCTCGCTGATGAGCCCGGGGTGCACTTCGTTTAGCAGCCTAGCCAAAAGTCATCGGTACTCGCCATGTTGCGCGCGTTCGACGACTACTATATCAAAGACTGTGGCGTCATCTTAGCGACAGAGGTGACGCAGAGGAGGACCGACAACAATGACCACTTGCCATCGCCGAGATAGCTTTTGTGCTAGCCTGCCTTTAATTCTCTTCGCAAACGCACACACTTGCCTTTTTGTTTAAGCAAACATGTATGGTGGTGCGTGTCTGATGACTGACGATGTACGAGGGAACTTCTACCGGTAGGTGTGGCACGTGCTCTTCAATGATGAGACCATGCAAATCATGGTATATATCGAAGTCTGTATGATACTGATGGTTGCAATGTAGTAGTGAAACAGTTAAATTAAAATAACAAAATTTATGTATGGCTAGGATCACAAATGAATTATGAAACATTTTCTTATAACAATATAAGACACATTATATATATAATGTTATCATGGTATTGTGTGTTTCCGTTGCAACGCACGGGGCACTCATCTAGTATATATATATATATTATATATATATATATATATATATATATATATATATATATATATATATATATATATATATATATATATATATATATATATATATATATATATATATATATATATATATATATATCTATATATATATATATATATATATATATATATATATATATATATATATGTGTGTGTGTGTGTGTGTGTGTGTGTGTGTGTGTGTGTGTGTGTGTGTTGTATGTATATGACGTGGACACCGTGAGAATGCTGGTTTTGAACCGGCTTTCATATATAGGAAATTACAAGGGTTGTACTACAATTATTACTTAGACGTGTTGGTGTAAAAGGGCAGGGTTCTGATTTCAAACTATATGACTACATGGTTTAAAATTTAAAACACATGGCCTAGGGCTCATTTGTAATTAAAAGTGTGGATGCAGGGGCTTAGGTGTAAAAGCTGGGATCTATGTGTTTTAAATTTAAAAAAAGTGAGGCCTAAATATAAAAACAAAGGCTAGGGACCTATATGCAAGAGAAAGAACTCGTTTGTGAGAAAAGCTAGAGTATAGGGGCTTAATTGTGAAAACTAGGGATCTATATTTAAAGATTAAGGATTGCTTTCTTGTTTTCAAATAGTACAAGGGATCTTAAACAAAAAAGTCACAGTTGAGGGGGTATCGAGTGTGCTCAGCTATTGGAGTTGTGGATGCACGCGGTTAGATCACAACCTGAGAAGAAACGAAGCTATTAGATCTAACCCGAGTGGTACATATTGGGCGTGAGGGTAGACATTATGGTCGGTGGCGAAGGGTCACTGGAGCATGGGAAAAGACCTAAGTATGGGCCACCCGACCCGCCCAAAAAAACTCGACCTGGCCTACTAATGCAATGAGCAAGTAAGAGCCGTAGTTTTTGACCCGCAATAATTCATGGGCCAAGCATAGGCCATGATTTTTTACCCAAAATCTGACCCAACCTGAAAAAACCGACAACCAAAAAATCTTCCCAGCCCAAAAAAACATGACCCGACATGACCAATAGGGAAGCACGACGCACCCGACCCAATCTGACACTATGGAGGGGTCGGGTATGAACCGTATCAAACAACCCACAACCCGACCTAACATTTGAATAGGTCCGGAAAACGCACCCTAACGACCTTTGGGGCGGCGGAAGAGGTTGGGGATGACTGAGGGAGGGGGATGGATGAGAGATGATCCAAATTATATTTTTCATTGGATCTGAGTAAGTGAAGATGATTATCTAGCGATCTAAACTGTTGATTTTGATGATGTGTTAAGTCTGGGAGCAATTTGTTTGGTGGATTTAGTGGAGGTTATGGGTGTCAAGGATGATTTGGTTGGTTGGGTTTGCAAAGTTTAAACTGATGCATCATATGTTGGTATAGATGAGTTGTTTTTCTGGATGCAATTACTTTGATGCATGCAGACTGGTTCATATATGCGTGGTTATTTGTTGGTGTCACTCTAGATTTATTTGAAGTGGTGGATTATGGGCTTCTTTAAACCGGGCTTCTCGGCACCGGCTTATGCTCTGACTTTACGTTTTTTTCTATAAACCGCACCAAACAGTAGTTTAGGAAATGAATTTTGGTAAAACAGTTTATGCTCTTTGTATTGGAATTATGGAGCCAAAAAAGTAGTTTACCTAGCTTTAGCTTATATTGTTTTTATTAGAGAACCTCTCACAAAATCAATCTAAATCTAAACATACCGTTTTCTCCACTAAGATTTAACTGAGTTGTCCTACACAGTGAGGCAGCTACAGTTGGCTCAAAGCACAACTCTATGGGAGTGAGGCGGCCAATGGCCCAAGCTGCTACTGTTCGAGCTTGGCGACGGGGCGCATAGTTGCGCCGTGGGCGACCTATGTGACGAGGCCAAGGCAACGTCTTTGTAGTTGCTTCGCCGTCGTGCCGTCATTGGGGTCCAGGCACAGTGCTTGCTCTGCCGAGGCTGGGTGCCGAGGTTCTTTCGTTTTGCTTTTTAGTCGCCCTCCTGCGGGGAGAGGTACTGTGTTTATCAAACTGGAGAAACCTAACGGGCAGCTATGACCTCTAGGGAACCTTTGTAAAGGCTTCGTAGTGAATCCCTGGCCATTCACCTCGGGAGTGAATAAGGGTCTTGCAAGCCCGGGCTAGAGAGGGAATCACGGCTCATGGGTAAAGTGTGCGACCTCTGCAGAGGGTAGTGAAACTGGTATATCAGCCGTGCTCACGGTTAAGAGCAGCCTTGGGATCCTCTTTGATTAGAGACACAAATGATTCGAGATACAATGGTTCTATTTATGATTTTGGTTCGATGATGATAGTGATGTTCCTCAATGAGGAAATGATTCATGGGTTAGTTATTGCTAAAACCTGGCTTCACTAATAATAAATACCTGACCAACTAAAAGCAACTGCTTGAGCCTAACCCCACATAAAGCTAGTCCACTTCAGCCAAACGGGGCATTTGCTGAGTACGTTGATGTGTACTCATCCTTGCTTTACCACAAAACACCAGGTTGTCCACATTGCAACCACTGCTCAGGAGAAGACGAAGTCGTGGAAGGAGACTTCCAGGAGTTCCAAGACTACGACGAGTTTTAGGTGTGGGTTGGCGGCAACCCCCAGTCAGCTGCCTGTGAAGGCCTTATCTTTACTACGTTTCGCTAGCACTTTGATTTAACTGTTAAGTTGATGACTATGTGGATGTCTATGACTCTGTGATGTAATAAGTTAATACCCTTTTATGTTATTATTCGAGCACTGTGCGATGATGTTCATTTATGTAATCGCTGTGTACGTGAATTCTGATCCTGGCACGTACATAGTTCGCATTCGGTTTGCCTTCCGAAACCGGGTGTGACATAAGTGGTATCAAAGCCGTGCTGACTGTAGGACCGCTGACCTAGAGTAGCACTGGTCGTACTAAGGACTATTGACCTTCCCTCTCACCTTGACCTCTGATGTTACTTCAAAAGTCGGTCACCTCGACCAACCCTATGTTTTACTACATATATATATTATATTATATCTTGTTAAAATTTTTTTATCTTATTCTGTCTATGGTTTACTCACTTGTCATATTAGTTCTGTTCTTACTCTTATGCTTACGGTGTCTTTTGTAGATGGCTCGACTTAGACACACTGCTCGTAAGTCGGTGATTCCTTTCCTGCCGTCTCGCCTTGCGGAGCGTCCCCTGCGCCGCACTGTGTCCGGTCAGTCGAGTCACCTGGAGAGGCTGCACCACCGCCTGCGTGAGGAGCAGGAGCGCCAGCGTCAGCACAGGGAGCAGCAGGGCTCTTCCTCCCCACCTGAGCAGGAGGTGGAGTCCGTGAGGCGCCGCTCCTCTGTTCTCCAGCTGGAGGCGCCCCCTGCACCACCGCGAGACGCCCCAGCTGTTGGAGGAGCCACTGGAGGAGGTCCTGGAGGAGACCCCAACGACGACTCAGACCACAGCACGGAGTCCTCTGAGCCGCAGGAGGCGGAAGGATGGGTCGCCCGACCCATCACTCGTGACGCCGCTCGCGGTTGTCACTTCCACGACGCACTCGACACCTTGCTGCGCCAGGCTTTCGACCGGCACACCTGGTCGATCGAGTATCATTGTGTAGTCTACCAGCACAGCCGCGGGAGGTACCCGGACCGCTGGGAGGCTACCTGCCTAGTTCGCCGTCCGGAGGATGACCTCCGGGGTGCAGAGGCCGTTTCGGAGCACTACTCCATCTCCGAGAGGGACACTGCAGAGGCGGCTATGCAGGATGCAGCACGGCGAGCACTCTCCCAGTACTGTTCCTTGTTCGGTGGGGTTGCCGACGGTCTTAACCTTAGGTACTACCCCCGCCGTCCTACTGGCAGCACCGAGAGTGTGGTTGTCTCACCTGTCGGTGAGGATAACCCTAGGCTGAGCAGCACAGTCAACCTAGTCGCAGTGCTTAACACTGAGCTGGATCACTCTCTGGACGAGCTGAGCAGGGCTCGAACGGAGATTGCTGAGTTGCGTGCTGAGCTAGCAGAGCGCCGCCACCAGGAGGGTGGTTCTCCCGCTCCTGTTGGGACTCAGCACCCATACCGCTCGCCACCACGTGGTCACCACACTTATGGTTCCCCCGCCTGCAAGACCAGGATAGATTTGGATCCTTAGATCGTTAGCGTCGGAGTTTGTAATAATCCTTAAGTCAGATGTCTCAGTCTTAGGTAGTCAGTTTAGTTTGCTTATCAGTTGCTTCCATTTAGTTTAGTTTGCTTATCAGTTGCTTACATGCTTGTTATGATGAACTTGTGCTGGATTTGAATCTTTGTAATGACTGTTGCCAACCTGTGGGGTTCCTCTGCAGTTTGGCTTAGCTAGTAATGTTAATGAAGTCAGTTGTTTAGTTGGGAAACCATTTACTTCTACTTTCCTTTTTATCTGAGAAGCTGTGTTGAATCATAAATGAGGATCAGTGAAGCTCTTTGTTCACTCAGTGTCATGAAGAATTCTGTATTCTCTTTTCTTATGCTGAAGGGTTGTAAGATCAATGTTGATGTATGAATGTCTTCCACAGATGTCTGACAATAGGCGCCGATGCAACAGGCGTGCTCAGCAAGAGCAGCGTGCCCAGCAGGAGGAACATCAGAGGCAGCCTCCCCCGCCACCCCCGATGACAGTGGAGCAGATGTTCTTGATGCAGACTCAGGCAGTGCAGGCTATTGGGCAGACTCTGGCAGCCATGCAGCAGGCTCAACAGCAACCCCAACCCCAGTTGCAAGTGCAGATGCCCCAGATGCCACGGGATAAGCGTGGCGAGTTCATGAGAGGGCACCCTCCTACCTTCGCCCATTCTGCTGACCCCATGGATGCAGAAGACTGGCTGCGTGCAGTGGAAAGGGAACTGCGCACCGCCCAATGTGACGACAGGGAGAAGGTTCTGTATGGTCCCCGCCAGCTAAGGGGAGCAGCCCAGTCCTGGTGGGAGTCCTACCTTGCTACCCATGCTGACCCTGAAGCTATCACTTGGGAGGAATTCAGCGAGAGTTTCCGTCGGTACCATGTTCCAGAGGGATTGATGATCATGAAGAAAGAGGAGTTCTTGGCTCTGAGGCAGGGACCCCTATCTGTTAGTGAATACAGGGACAAGTTTCTGCAGCTATCCCGTTATGCACCTGAAGACGTCAACACTGATGCTAAAAGGCAGTACAGGTTCATGAGGGGTTTGGTGGATCCCCTGCATTACCAGCTGATGAACCACACCTTCCCCACTTTCCAGCACCTGATCGATAGGGCGATCATGATCGAAAGAAAGCGCAAGGATATGGAAGATCGGAAGCGCAAGATGAGTGGACCACAGTCCGGGAGCATCAGCCGTCCCCGCTTCTCAGGCAGTTCATCTCAGCAAGGCAGGTCTGGTCACCCACGGGGATATCAGAATCAGAATCAGCGTCCGCATCAGCAGCAGTTTCAGAGGCAGTACCCACAGCAGCAGCAGTATCGTCAGAACAGCCAGCAAGGAGGTAACCAGTATCAAAGGCAGAACAACCAGGCACCTCGCCTTCCTGCCCCAGCAGCAAATCAGAGCAACCAAGCAGCCCCAGCACAAGGAGGAGGCAGAGGATGTTTCCACTGTGGAGAACAAGGCCACTGGGCGATGCATTGCCCAAAGAAGATGGCACAGCAGTAGACCAACCCCAATGCTCCAGCAAGGCAAGGTGTACCTCAACAGGCAGCAGGTAATCGTGGCCAAGCGTACAACCGTGGGAAGGTGAACCACTTGGAGGCCGAAGCGATCCAGGATGCACCAGATGTGGCAGTAGGTATGTTCTCAGTCGAATCTCATCCCGCAAAAGTGCTATTTGATACTGGCGCAACTCATTCATTTGTCACTGCAATATGGGTAGAAATGCATAACATCTCAGTAGAGGCAATGATGCCGCCCATGAGGATTAATTCGGTTGGTGGTAAGGTGCAAGCAGATAGAATATGCTCAAATATAAGGGTGGAAATAAGGGTGATAGGGTTCCCCAGCGATCTAATAGTAATAGACACCCTTGGGGTAGATGTCATCCTAGGGATGAATTGGTTAATGAAATATGAAGCGAATGTTAGCTGTGACAAGAGGACCGTAACATTGAAGTCCCCACTCGGAGAGAAAGTAGTGGCTGAGCTAAGGATGCCTAAATCAGCGGAGGGAGATTGTCACCAGATTTCAGTTGATAGTAAGGAGGCCAAACCGCTTGAGGCTATCAAGGTTGTATCAGACTTTCCGGATGTGTTTCCCGAGGAGCTAACGGGCATGCCACCCGAGAGAAAAGTCGAATTTGCCATAGAGCTTATCCCTGGTACCGCCCCCATTTCCAAAAGAGCCTACCGAGTGTCTGGACCAGAATTGGTCGAACTCAAGAAGCAGATAGATGAGCTGTTAGAAAAGGGTTACATCAGACCAAGCACCTCGCCTTGGGCCGCTCCAGTATTTTTTGTAGAGAAGAAAGATGGTACCAAAAGGATGTGCATAGATTACAGAGCCCTGAATGAAGTCACTATTAAGAACAAGTACCCTCTGCCAAGAATAGAAGATCTGTTTGACCAGCTCAGAGGTGCCAGCATATTTTCGAAGATAGATCTGAGATCGGGTTACCATCAACTCAGAATCCGACCCTCGGACATACCGAAGACAGCATTCATCACCAAGTATGGGTTATATGAGTATACAGTTATGTCCTTTGGTTTGACAAATGCGCCAGCCTTCTTTATGTATCTGATGAACAGTGTGTTCATGGACTACCTAGACAAGTTTGTGGTAGTGTTCATCGACGATATTCTCATATATTCCAAAAGTGAGGAAGAACATGTGGAGCATCTGAAGATGGTATTGCAAAGACTACGAGAGCATCAGTTGTATGCCAAGCTGAGTAAATGCGAGTTCTGGATTCATGAAGTCTTGTTTCTGGGTCACATCATAAACCAAGATGGGTTAGCTGTGGATCCAAAGAAAGTAGCAGATATCCTAAATTGGAAGGCACCGAAGGATGTTCGTGGGATCAAGAGCTTCATTGGAATGGCCGGATACTATAGGCGTTTCATTGAAGGCTTTTCAAAGATTGCTAGACCAATGACAAGCGTTGCTAGCGAAGAAAGTTGAGTTTAAGTGGACCCAAAAGTGTCAAGAAGCATTTGAGGAACTGAAGAATAGATTGACCACAGCACCTGTGTTAGTCTTGCCTGATGTTCACAAGCCATTCTCGGTGTACTGCGATGCTTCTTACACCGGATTGGGATGTGTGCTAATGCAAGAAGGAAGAGTTGTAGCGTACTCATCTCGACAGCTGAAGATCCATGAGAAGAATTACCCCACACACGACCTGGAGTTGGCAGCGGTGGTTCATGCGTTAAAAACATGGAGACATTACCTGTATGGACAGAAGTGCGACATCTACACAGATCACAAGAGTCTGAAATACATATTCACCCAGTCAGAGTTAAACATGAGGCAGCGAAGGTGGTTGGAATTGATCAAAGACTATGAGTTGGAGATACATTACCATCCAGGCAAAGCCAATGTTGTTGCAGATGCTCTGAGCAGGAAGAGTCAAGTCAATATGTTGGCCACGTACCCAATGCCATATGAGTTAGCCAAGGAGTTCGACAGACTGAGTCTCGGGTTCCTGAACAGCACGCAAGGAGTAACAGTGGAATTAGAGCCCACCCTAGAGCGGGAGATCAAAGAAGGACAGAAGGATGATGAAAACATCAACAATATCCGGCAGCTGATCTTAGAAGGAAGAGGCAAAGACTTTCGAGAGGATGAAGAGGGAGTAATATGGTTCAAGGACCGATTGTGTGTTCCCGACATCAAACCTATTCGGGAGCTGATCCTAAAGGAAGCTCATGAGACAAGCCTACTCCATACACCCTGGAAGTGAAAAGATGTATCAGGATTTAAAAAGAAGATTTTGGTGGTATGGCATGAAAAGAGAAATCGCAGAATATGTCGCCATCTGTGATAGCTGTCAAAGAACCAAAGCAGAGCATCAAAGACCCGCCGGACTGTTGCAGCCATTGCAGATCCCTCAGTGGAAGTGGGATGAGATCGGGATGGATTTCATAGTTGGCCTACCTCGTACCCGGGCCGGCTATGATTCCATCTGGGTGGTTGTGGACCGCTTAACAAAGGTAGCCCATTTTATACCTGTGAAGACAACGTACACCGGAGCAGCGTTAGCTGAGTTATACATGTCCCGAATAGTCTGCCTTCATGGTGTGCCAAAGAAGATAGTGTCAGATCGAGGAACACAGTTTACCTCTCATTTTTGGCAGCAGCTACAAGAAGCTTTGGGCACACATTTGAACTTCAGCTCAGCTTATCACCCGCAGACAGACAGTCAGACTGAAAGAACTAATCAGATCCTAGAAGATATGTTGAGAGCCTGTGCGTTGCAAGACAAGTCAGGATGGGACAAAAGGTTACCTTACGCAGAATTTTCTTACAACAATAGTTACCAGGCCAGCTTGAAGATGTCACCGTTTCAGGCGCTCTATGGACGGAGTTGTAGGACTCCGCTGCATTGGGACCAGCCTGGAGAGAGACAGGTGTTTGGCCCCGACATTTTGCTTGAAGCCGAAGAGAATATCAAAATGGTTCGGGAGAATCTGAAGATAGCACAATCAAGGCAGCGAAGCTATGCTGACAGAAGGAGAAGAGAACTGAGTTTTGAGGTGGGAGATTACGTCTATCTGAAGGTGTCACCTATCAGAGGAGTCAGAAGGTTCGGAGTCAAAGGCAAGTTAGCACCCCGGTACGTTGGACCATATCAGATTCAAGCAAAGCGTGGAGAAGTGGCTTACCAACTCAACCTACCAGAAAGCTTGTCGGCAGTGCATAATGTGTTTCACGTGTCGCAATTGAAGAAGTGTCTGCGAGTACCAGAAGAACAGTTGCCAGTGGAAGACTTGGAAGTCCAAGAGGATTTGACCTACATAGAGAAGCCAACGCAGATTTTGGAGTTTGCAGACAGAGTCACCCGGAGGAATACCATCAGAATGTGCAAAGTCAGATGGGGTCACCACTCTGAGGAAGAAGCAACCTGGGAACGAGAAGATGATCTGAAAGCCAAATACCCCGAACTCTTTGCTGACCAACCTTGAATCTCGGGGCGAGATTCTTTTAAGGGGAATAGGTTTGTAACACCCTGAATTTGGGGGTATAAAATTTCTTTGCTCATATCCACAAATTCAGGTGTTATTCCTCTCATCTCATCTCCTCCAACCTCTTGTTTTCTTTTTCTATAGAAGAAGAGTGGTTATTTTTAAACGCAATTATAATTAATAGGTTAAACCCTAAGGGAAACTATGGTTGTTGCACCATGTTGGAGGACATTTATTTTGTTTGTTTGTTGTTTGATAAATGGTTTGCTTGATCTTTCAATTAATCATTTGCGTGTGCATAGAGTTAAACTGAAATAAATAGAAAAGAGAAAGGAAAAAGAAAAGAAAAGGAAAAACAGAATTCAGCCCAGCCTCCCTCCCTGGCCCATTTCGGCCAGCCCACCCGCGCCCCCCTTCCCCTCTCTTTCTTTCCCCCCTCGGCCCACCGCGCCAATCTGGCCCAGCTCGCGAATTTTTTTTCCCCGCCAGCCCTCCACGCCAGCTCCTTCCCCCGCGGGCCCGCGCGCCGCGGCCCACCTAGCAGCCAACGCCGCGCCTCCCCCCGTAGCCCAGGTCGCGGCCCACACAGCGCCCAGGCCGCAGCCCAGCTGCCGCGCGCCTGGTGGCCCAGCCGTGGTGCCCTGCGCGTACGCGCCCAGCGCGCACGACCGCGCGTGGGGCGGTTCCACGCCTGCCGCCGCCACTACCCCTTGGGGCCCACCCGCCAGGACGCAAATGCCGCTGTTCGTCTTCCCAGAACCGCCCGCTACGCAGTTTTCTCCTCACCAGACGCACGAATTCTTCGCCCGTGTGCCCAGTTTTCTCGCCCACGACCTCGTCGCGACCTCGCCGTGCTCCCGGCCATCTACGCCGTTGCACAGCGCCTCCCCGCGCCGAGCAGCTCCGTGGTCGATCCCCGCTCGCCGCGCAACCGCCGTCGTCAACCTCCGCTCGCCGACCTCGCTGCGTCCCGCCTGGAGTCGCCGCGCCGTCGAGGTGAGCTCACGTCCTCTCTCCTCTTTTCCTCCTGCACAGTGCCGTCGTCGGATTCGCGCGCGCAGCGCCTCGCGATACGCCGCCGAGGCGAGCTCGCCCCCATTCTCTCTCTTCCCCCGCCGTGTAAGTTCGTCGCGTCCCTGCAGTCCCTCGTCGGCGCCTAGCGCAGCGACAATCGCGGCACCTCCGACCAGCTTCGCGACCAGCAGGCCCTGCGCGCGGCTGTTTCCTTGCCGTCGCGAATCGCAGCACGCAGCAAGCCGATCCCGCGCGCCCTCGCCCTGCTCCTTCGCGCAGCCACGTCGACGTAGCAGCAGCGTCCCCTCGCCGGCGAGCCTAGCCCCTGCGTGCCGTGGCCGAGTTGCTGCGCGCAGCACGTCCAACCGTGTTTATATTTAGCGCCGTAGCGGCCGTTCGCCGTCGAACCTCGCCCCTGCGTGTCGCAGCTGTGTTGCTGCGTGCTCGCCGCTGCCCAGCTCGCCCCGACCGTTCGTCTACCGTCGCCGTGCCTCGCCATAGTCACCTAGCGCATCGCGTACTCGTCAGTCTCGCGTGCGCAGTTTCGCACGTGATCACGGGTATCGCGCGCGCCGTCGTCGTTGTTTGTAGTGCCCTCGCACTGTTTCGCGCGTGTCGCGCGCAGCAGTTTGCGCGCAATAATTATTTACTTCGTTATAATCGTCCGTACGCGTTAGTCAATTAGTTCTCGTATTAGTCACCGATTAATTGATAATTCTTTTGTTATCTAAAATATCCCACACAAGTAGTTGCGTCAACTAAATTGAAATTAGAAATATAATTGTCGCGTTTAAACGTAATATAGGTTGTTCGTCGTCACGTCATTTATTAGCCGCGGTTTGCTAATTATTTAATGTGTTGTGCGTCGCGCAACTAGTGCGTGCGCTCGCGTTTGCTTGCGCGCAGTGCGTCGACGGGACTCCGTCTACGTTCGCCTACCCTTCGTCTACCCCTAGACGACTCTCGTCTACCCCCGTCTACCCCCCGTCTAACCCCGTGCGTGTCCGTGTCGTTCGCCATCGCTCGCGCGTCGCGCAATAAATCGTCGCGTGCTGTCCGCGCGCGTTGTGCGTGCTGTTCACACGTGGCGTCGTGTGTTTTACGCACGCTAATGATTCATCTCACCTAGAATAGCTCACGCTAATTAAATGTATATTTAAGCAACGGTTATTCGAACAACACGCTAATCGGGACTAAGTAGTAATTTTACTCGGCATGTGATTATTTTCTATTAATATGATTAAGCTGAATTAAATATTATAATTCATATTCGCTTAGTATACATGTGATATCTCTCGACCGTAGTATCAGTCGTCTCAGTTCCATTCTCGCATAGTCGTAGATGCGAATTCTTTGTCGCGTGCATATTTATTTGATCTATACTGTGGTATGGTGTACTGTTTTCTACCGTTTCAAGAATGTTGGATGTATGTTTGCACTCGCGTAGATATCGGGCCGTTCGTGGAGTCTGAGGGAATTGCAGGAGAAGACCCTGAGCAGCAACAGCTTGGTGAAGGCAAGTGTCCTCTGACCTATTATGTCCCATTCACTTATAATTTATTGTCCCGCATTATTCAACTGAAACCTAAGGATTGACTAGTTTTCTATTTATCTCATCCTTGTTTACCTCTGGGTTATCAAGGTTAGCATTCTGCTATTGCTTTAACTTAATCAATGAACATGATGAGACTATTTATGATACTGTTATCCTGCTGATGTTGATGATCTTGTGATACTCTAGGGGGCTCAGGCTGTCTCCTGAGTACCTCTCCGTAAGGACCTGTTCGTTGAGAGACCACCCGGGATAACAGTGCAACCATGAGGGTGGAATGGGGTGCCCTTAGCTAATTAATTAGGGGAACTAGAAGTGTAGTTGCTTCGCCGTCGTGCCGTCAATGGGGTCCAGGCACAGTGCTTGCTCTGCCGAGGCTGGGTGCCGAGGTTCTTTCGTTTTGCTTTTTAGTCGCCCTCCTGCGGGGAGAGGTACTGTGTTTATCAAACTGGAGAAACCTAACGGGCAGCTATGACCTCTAGGGAACCTTTGTAAAGGCTTCGTAGTGAATCCCTGGCCATTCACCTCGGGAGTGAATAAGGGTCTTGCAAGCCCGGGCTAGAGAGGGAATCACGGCTCATGGGTAAAGTGTGCGACCTCTGCAGAGGGTAGTGAAACTGGTATATCAGCCGTGCTCACGGTTAAGAGCAGCCTTGGGATCCTCTTTGATTAGAGACACAAATGATTCGAGATACAATGGTTCTATTTATGATTTTGGTTCGATGATGATAGTGATGTTCCTCAATGAGGAAATGATTCATGGGTTAGTTATTGCTAAAACCTGGCTTCACTAATAATAAATACCTGACCAACTAAAAGCAACTGCTTGAGCCTAACCCCACATAAAGCTAGTCCACTTCAGCCAAACGGGGCATTTGCTGAGTACGTTGATGTGTACTCATCCTTGCTTTACCACAAAACACCAGGTTGTCCACATTGCAACCACTGCTCAGGAGAAGACGAAGTCGTGGAAGGAGACTTCCAGGAGTTCCAAGACTACGACGAGTTTTAGGTGTGGGTTGGCGGCAACCCCCAGTCAGCTGCCTGTGAAGGCCTTATCTTTACTACGTTTCGCTAGCACTTTGATTTAACTGTTAAGTTGATGACTATGTGGATGTCTATGACTCTGTGATGTAATAAGTTAATACCCTTTTATGTTATTATTCGAGCACTGTGCGATGATGTTCATTTATGTAATCGCTGTGTACGTGAATTCTGATCCTGGCACGTACATAGTTCGCATTCGGTTTGCCTTCCAAAACCGGGTGTGACAGTCTTCGACATCCCTCATGGCAAGGCATGGGGCAGCTCCTATGGCTCGCGCAAAGAGGCGGGCGGTAGCTCTGACGATGTCACGAAGCGAGCATCAGCTCAGCCACCACGATGTACAAACATACGTAAAGGGATAATTGCATCAGTGCCCTTATTTTAGAATGTTACTATAGATTTACCCTTGTTTTTAAACTTTGCGTATTTACCTCTGTTTTCAAAATAAAATTGTTGTATGCCTCTCAATAAAGTTACGAGCAATGATTGGGCCATTGCTCCTATTTTGGAGTGTAATCGTAGTTTTACCTCTATTTTTAGACTTCACGTGTTTTTATGACAATTCAAATTATTTCTACAGTAATTCAAACTATTTTGGACAATAATTTGAATTATCTTGAAACTTGAAAAATGTTTTGATAAACTACTCAAATTGTTGTCAAGAGGCAAAATAATTTAATTTGTTTGCAAAAAAATTGTCAAAATAGTTTTTATTTTGAAAATAATGTAAATTATTTCAAAAATAATTTTAATTATTGTGAAAATAATTTGAAATGTTGAGAAAGTAATTTGAATTGTTGTAAAAAACACGTAAAAGTCTAAAAAATAGGGTAAAACTACACTTACACTCTAAAAGGGGGCACTGGGGCAATTATCCTTTGTTTTTTATCAAGCTTAACACAGTTAAGTATAACTAACGGAATAAGGGCATACAACAGTTTTGTTGGTGTTTTGACCCGAGGATCGTACCGACTAGTAAATTAGTGCTGCGTGCCCAGGCCTAGATAGGTGATGCAATGAGACACAAATTTTATCCTGGTTTGAGCAAGAAAATACCCTACTTCTAGCAGAGAGGATGAGACTTATATTTCTTGCACCTAAGTGCTTGTAGTAGAGGATATAAGCTGGTTGGGGAGAGGATCCCCGGTCATTGGGGTGATTGAGGCAAGTGCCAATATTAGCGTGGAGGTGAAAACCATGAAGTGTTCTCTTCCTGCCTGAAGCCCTAGGCTGCTATATTTATAGCCTCACGGAGGGCTACCAGGAGCGCCGGGGTTTGTCGCATATGGGAGAGGAGGCATGTCCGAGCCCCTATAAGCAGCATGGTCATCGACATGGTCTTCGTACTTGCTGTTGACTTTAACCGAGAAGAGGATGCCTGATTCCTGTATTTGCATCTTTGACCGTGCAGAGAGCTGAGACCAGGGTCTCGAGCTCGGTCGCGTGCTCAAGCCTGTTTGGTGATCGTGTTTGTCCTAGTCGTAGTGTTTGAAGCAGTGATAAGTATGGCAAAAATCTCTTGGCATGTGTAGAGTATCTGACGTCAGCTCTGTAGCTTCTGGTGATGTCGGTCATCCTTTTGTCGATACTATCAAAGCCGAAGCACGCTCGGGCGAGACAGAAATCTTCCCAAGGCCAAGACCAAGTTCGCTATGGGGCTTGTAGTTGTGCAGGGACAATTGTAGGGGTGGCCTTATGCGGGATTCATGGGGGACAGTTGGCCGAGGCCGAGCTCGGGTGAGGCAGAGTTTGCTCTGAGGTTGAGGCCGGCTTCGGGCGAGGCGGAGTCCACCCCCCCCCCCCCCGAGGGTGAGACCATGCTCTATCGTACGCACGTCCCATCCGGATTTGTTTGAACTCAACAGACGACGAGGGGAGCAGTAGCCGTTGCTCTCGGGCATACGTGAGAGCACCTAGAGGGGGTGAATAGGTGATCCTGTAAAATCAAACACTAAATAGCCACAAACTTGATTGTTACGGTGTTAGTATAATCAAGTGGCTATGGAACACGCTCGTGCGAACAAACAATCACAAGAAGCAACACACAAGGCACACGATTTTTATCCCGTGGTTCGACCAAGTAACACTTGCCTACTTCCACGTTGTGGCATCCCAATGGACGAGGGTTGCACTCAACCCCTTTCAAGTGATCTAATGATCGACTTGAAAACCACGGTCTTTTCCTTTAGAGTATTTTTCCCGGTTGCGAGGAATCTCCACAAGTTGGAGTCTCTTGCCCTTACAATAGAGATCACAAAGAAAGCACAAGAGTAAGGATGGGAGAGCAACGCACACAAGACTCAAATCCACAACAAAACCACACACACAAGTGAAGGAGTGAGCACACAAACACAGCGCGAGCAGTTTACAACTCGAAAGTGCTCAAATCTCAAGAACTATGATCCGATTGCGTGAATGTAGAGTCTAGGTGCCTTAGGATGTTTCTTGTAAACTTGGTGTTCTGCTCCATGCGCCTATGTGTCCCTTTTATAGCCCCAAGGCAGCTAGGAGCCGTTGGAGATCAACATGGAAGGCTATTCTTGCCTTCTGCCGAGTGGCACACCGGACAGGTCCTGTAGCTGTCCGGTGCGCGATCTCCTTCCATATCAGGCGCATCCGACCGTTGCTCCTCAGGGCCAGATGGCGCACCGGACAGTCTGGTGCACCCAGCCGACCGTTGGAGTTGGCCACGTGTCGCGCGTTGATCGCACGGACGACCGTTGGCCGCTGGAGCCGTTGGCTCATCGGACTGTCCGGTGCACCACCGGACAGTCCGGTGAATTATAGCCACGTCGCCTTTTTTATTTTCTCGAGAGTGACGAGTGTGGGGGACAGATATCCCCCGGGTCCATTAGAAGGATAGAAGACCTCACGAAAAGCCCAAGGGCCCGATAGATCGTAAGGTCACTCCTTCATGGGCCTGGGGAGGAGCAATCAGTAAAGCAGATCGATGTGAGGCCGGGTCGGTGCAAGCCCGGATGACTCCGCGATGTCGAGCAAGTAACCACAACAGGAGATCCGACTTTCCCCGCGCTGGAGCCCCGCACAATGGAACCGGGCGAGGATAAGTCGGCCGAATCATAGGAAGATAAGCTCAAACAGTTCACTATCTTTTAGGTGCACGTTGTTATCATATCAGCTTGTATTGCCTCACGGTCAAATATATAAGGCCTAGGGGGCACCCCTTCAAGACGATCAATCCCAACTCTACTACTACTTAGCCATCCACCTCAACTCTCTACCTTGTAACCCATTACACAAAGCATATTCGCCAGGACGTAGGGTGTTACGCATCTCAAGGCGGCCCGAACCTGTAAACACTGTCCATTGTCTTTCGTGCATCTGGCACGAACCATTCAGCTACAGTCGGCGACACCGTCCTACTCCTAAAACACCTCGAGGGGCAACCCCAGGTGTGCGGTTGGACCCAAAACACCGACAGCTAGCGTGCCAGGTAGGGGGTGTGTCGACGATCTAAGCTAGCTCAATGGCCGTCACCTTCCACAGCAAGATCACCCTCCGTCCCGGATCCATGTTCTGCTTTGGAACGGTCTCATCCATAGCAGACGAAGAGGGAACTCTACACCGCATTGCAGATCCGCCAAAAAAGAAGTCTCCTCCAACAAACTCCGAAAATACCGGAGAAGCGCAACCTCCAGCTCTCCGAAAGAAGATCGCCACGACAGCCGCGCCATTCTACCCCGACGTTCTTTTCATCGGAAGAGTGGAGTCGCCTCCTGTCTCCGATGACGAGCCGACCGCGCTTGGAGAAGAACCACCTCAGCGGGAGTCTCGTCGACGAAGAAATCGGCGCCGAAACATCCGGCGACATCACGAGGCCGGAGAACGGGATCCGGAGCAACCTGTCTCGCGAGACGAGGTCTCGGAGATGGGAGAAACTCCGGAGGAATGCGTCTTCAGAGAACGAAGGAACTCCCAACGGCGTGATCGCCGACGAGCTCAGGAACAAGCCGAGCAAGACGCAAGGCAGCGCCGGGAAATTCCACTCTTCGGTCGCAACCTGAACCCCGACTTCGCCCGAGCCATGAACACGCCGAGTGAAGTCGGAGGAGTACTAGCTCGGATAGCTGATGGACTCCCTCGGACTCCCGACACCGAGGGCTATCGACGCCTATTCACCCAGGCAGCCAACCACCTTCTACCTCCCGCTCACCCGCCGAACGATCTGCGACACGCCATCAACAGTCGCCGGGACGCGCGAAGCTCCATCAACGCTTCGCGTGAACGACGACATGAGAACGAGATCCGCCGCCGGGAGGAGTACGACAGGGATCATGGCATCCCAACTCGGAGTCAAGCCACCAGAACCGAGTCAACGACGGCCTCGACTGGCGGTACTACCCGGGGACGGTCGAGGAACCTCAACAACTACTCCCCTCCCCGGGACAGACATCATCTCCGACGGCAGGAGGACACATGTGGAGTGTCTGCCCTTACTCCGCGCCTTAGGGCCATTCAGTGGCCCCCTAACTTCAAGGTATCCAATGTCGACAAGTATGAACCTAAGCAGGATCCAGGAGGCTGGCTGGCCGTCTACACCACCGCCGCTCGAGCCGCCGGAGCATCCGAAGACGTGATGACTGCGTACTTACCCATTGTCCTCGGGCAAGATGCACTACAATGGCTACGACATCTACCCCGGCACTGCATCGACGACTGGAGCGATTTCAGCCGACGTTTCACCGCCAACTTTCAGTCCCTCTCCGACAAACCGGCGCAACCATGGGACCTCAAATCCATCAAGCGCCGGGGAGACGAAACTCTCCAGTCGTACCTCAAAAGGTTCCAGACCATGAGAAATCGTATCCCCGAGGTCACGGAGGCGGCTGTGATCGAGGACTTCTATAGAGGATCCAATGACTCGGCCTTCGTCCGAGCCATATTGCAGAAAGTGCTGACTACCTCTGAGCAGCTGTTCCGGGAAGCCGACCTCTACATCACCGCCGACGAGCGAGCTCAAGACCTCATCGGAGGAGCGAAGCCCGCACCGGCAGCACCACGGCGCGACGCGAACCAGCAACCCGACAAACGCTGGGAGAAGAGACCGCGCGAGGAGGTGCATGCCGCCGGACCACCTGCCTCTCGCGCTCGGGGAGGACCCCGCGGAGGCGAGCGTACGCTGGACGACATCCTCGACGCCCAGTGCCCGTACCACAAGGACATGCGCCACACTCTTCGGAACTGCAGGGACTTCAAACACTCCATCGGGCCCGGCCGACCCTTCCAACCTCTACCTCCTCCTCCCCCGTGGGGAGGACCAGAAGAACCACGACAACCCCAGCAGCAGGAGGAGGGAGGAGGAGGAGCCTTCCCGCGCGTTGACAGGGAGGTCAACGTCATCTTCGGCGGACACGGATCGTAGGAGAACAGAAGACAACAAAAGCTCAACGATCGCTAGATACTGGTGGCAACCAGCGGTCCTCCCGCTCCGTACCGATGGTCGGAGCACCCGATCACCTTCACTCGGGCAGACCAATGGGTGACCACTATGCCCTGCTAATGGAGCAACCGACTTAAGTCGGCGACGACTTAAAACGGTGCAACATGCTCACGCTTACTTAACTCGGGGTGACCACTATGCCCTGCTAACGGAGCAATCGGCTTAAGTCGGCGACGACTTAAAACGGTGCAACATGCTCACGCTTACTTAACTCGGGGTGACCACTATGCCCTGCTAATGGAGCAATCGGCTTAAGTCGGCAACGACTTAAGGCGGTGCAACATGCATACTGTAACACCCGGATTTTAGGGGTCCAAAACCCGGGCGTAAACATAATCACCAGGTGTGCTGGGACCAAGTCTCACACATATGATGAATAGTGGCACAGGATCGAATGTCACATCTTTATATATAACAGGAGTTCTATACAAAATAAATAATTACATTATAAGGAGACAACGGTCCAGCAACCCAAAGTTGACTGGGAGACGACGGCCTAGACCTCTCACGAACTCATCACAGCATCCTCCAAGCGCCTCATCCGGTGGTACCTGTTCTTGACCTGTGGGGTGTGTGAGACAGCAAGAGTGAGCTCACATACGTTCATCGCTCAACAAGTTGTGGGGAATAATGTGCATGAACTCGCCAAAGGTGGGAGCTCACGTGAAGTGTAAGGCTTACCAAAGAAGATGGTTAGAGCTGAGCATTGCTTTTAAAGTTGGTCAAAATTTTATTAGCAGTTACTAAGTATAAGTAAATACCAAACCCAATTAAGTAATAGATCAAAAGTAACAACATCACCTGCGATGCAATGCATATGACAAATTGAATTTAGTTCCATAAATTAATCATGTGAGGGTCCGAGCTGCTCATGACCGTGAGCACGGCTAGTATACCAGTTTTACACTCTGCAGAGGTTGCGCATCTTTACCCACAAGTCGTGTATCCCATGTCGCCAGGGTTTGCAAAGCCCTTAGACACTTCCGAGGTGAATGGCTAGGGATCCACTACGAGGCCTTTACAAAGTTCCACTAGCTTCCGAAAACCCGCTACAGTTTATAGGAAGATCCAGTGCAGGAATCCCTTGCAGGACCGCCATCGCAGCAAAATCCTCCCGAGGGCCTCCCTACACTGACCTCTCCCCTACTGCCCTTGCCCCTTTCGGGTAAGGTAGTCTTCCACTAGCTTTCCTAATTAATCAGCCAAGGGCATCCCATACTACCCTTGTGGTAGCACTGTTTTCCCGGGTGGTCGCTCCATGTTCCAATTAACATAATGATCTCATCATGAACAATAAATAACCACTGATAATAAAAGTGTAACCATGAATAGTGTATCTCCATACCCAAAACCACATATAGCACTAGCAAGTACTACCCAGAAAGTTCAGTGGTAAACAAGGTATAAAGATAGACAAACTAGGGTAACCTATTGGGTCCCATCAAAATTAACCTATGCAGATCATTATGATTAATCAGAACATGGCTGGGTAAAAAGAAGTGATCAAGGGCACAACTTGCCTGGGCCTTGGGATTCCAGGTACCAGGATGATTTCTTCAGATCCTCGTGACCTCACTGCTAGTCGTAGCAATTCAAACAAACATGGTATAGGCAAAATTAACATTACACCAAGCATGTAAATAAAATACACAGTAATAATCTAAACATTAAAATAAGATCACAGGAATTGGAATCATTAAATTTGGAGTTATAGATTTTAAGTTATGAATTTTTGTAGCTTTTATGTATTTAATACAAGATTAAGTGTTAGATAAATTTAAATGAGCTTTTCATGCCAAAACAGAGGCACAAAAAGATGAAGAATATTATTACAAAATTTTAGAAACTGGAATGGTTCAATTTGGAGCTAAGATGAATTTTCTATGAATTATCTAAGTTTTAGCAATTATTTTCATATTAAAAATCTATTTAATAACCATTTTCTCTGATTTTATTGTGTTCTGGACTGGGCCTCAATTACAGCAAAGCGCAGGGGGCTCGGCGCAAGATTCCCGAGACTCAGAAAACCCTGGGCAAGGACGGCGGGTTGATATCAGAAAAATGTAGGGGCTCTTTAGCGAATGTTCTCGGGTGAAGGGGTACGGGCGCACCAGAGCCGCTGGATTTCTTTTGCATGGCTCAGATTAAATCGTGAAGCGGTAACGACAGACACCACAGGATCCAAGATCCACGGGCAGGAATCATTCCCCCGCATCAAACCACACTAGCCCTTGGATTCAACACTCACGGGCCAGATTCAATATTTCAAACAGCCACCCCCGATCTAATCTCGAGCACACGTCTATAATCGAACGGCCAGGGCCATCTTCTTCAACCTCCCGGTGGCGCAACATACACTGGTGCTCAGTTCCGCGGCGGTGCAGCCCGCCGGCGAACCCAACACCGGCAGAGACACCCCCCAAACCCTATTCGAACAGAGATTCTAGAGCTATATAGCACGGCGAACTCGAGGGGAAGCATTTTACCGACGGAGGTGGCGCAGAGGCCCTTGACCACGCGAACAGATCGATCCGCTATGGCATTGAACTCCAGCGACGAATTCCGCCCTCGATGAAAATCCCACCGCATCAGGGAAGGCCCTGCATGGGTGCGGTGAACTCCCGCGATGCCCGAAGAGTAATACCGCATCCAATTTATAGAGATTTGTTGAAGAGGGCCTGAGGAAAACGGAGCACTTGTGAGCTCGTGCGGACTTGCCTAACTTCTCCAGTTATCTCGCGGGTGGTTTCAAGGTGAGGGAAGGTCCACCGGTCCGTCGGTGTGGAATCCATCCGGATAGCGCGCACGGAGTTGGCGCCAGGGAAGGGAACGGTCCCAGGAATCCGGCTAGCACGCGGTCGTTTCGCCGCCGAAGTCGCGCAGGAAGCGGTGATTTCCGTTCGAGCTCGCGCTGGGGAGAAGGATCTGGCGATTGGGCCCCAATCGTCAGTGGCGCATGCGCTGGGCGTGAGTGTGAGGCCGGCGTGCGGACGCGTAAAGCATTGGGCCGAAATGCAGTTCGGTGGCCCAGTTAGTCTCTTTTTTTTTCTTCTTTTTTTTTGTTTGTTACTCTGATATCTATATTCAAGAATTTAAATCTAAATTTTGAATTGATGTTTTGATTTCCGATTTCATAAATCAGGCCAAATATTCTATATGAATAATACTATTATTGCTTGCAATAATATTATTTATTTATTTATTGTTATTGTGTTACTCTTTTATCCCTATTTCTGTGAGAGCTCAAATTTGAATTCGAAGTTAGATTTGTTTTAATTATAACTTTGTGTTTGATGCACAACCAAAGGGAGTCTAACATGATGTATAGATCAATTTAGGTGTCATTTGACAATTAATCATTTTAAGTATGGTTGTGCACATGCTCAGTTAAATAGAAACCAAGCATATAGGAGAATTATTTCCATAAAATGTGCCACTTAAATTCATAAGTATGGGATGCTCCCTTCTCATATGACTATTTTAATATCTTAGTTGATTAGGAACAAGGAATGTCAATTCTTAGAAACCCTTATCATTTTTATTTCTTTATTTTATTAATTTATGATATTTATATATATTTCTTTTCCTTCTACCAAATTTAGGTCTTACACATACGCTTGCTTAACTCGGGGTGACCACTATGCCCTGCTAACGGAGCAATCGGCTTAAGTCGGCGACGACTTAAAACGGTGCAACATGCTCACTCTTACTTAACTCGAGGTGACCACTATGCCCTGCTAACGAAGCAATCGGCTTAAGTCGGCAACGACTTGAGGCGGTGCAACATGCTCGCGCTTACTTAGCTCAGGGTGACCACTATGCCCTACTAACAAAAGCAATCGATTTAAGTCAGTAACGACTTAAGGCGATCTCGCATGCTTACGATTACTCATATAAGGGTGACTTCTATACCCCGTAAACAAGTTTCAAAACCATCACTCAGCATTTTACTACTGCAAATTTATGTACTGTTGAATTCTAAAACAATAGGAGAGTAGCAATATCATTCAAATGCTAAACTGGTGTCCTCTAGCAAATATCCGACCATGCTAACTATGCGATCAAAGCACACAAAATATTACTCTATTTTGCAATATCTTTCTCAGGAGCCACCGACGAAGACGGGTGACTTGAGGAATCAGGAGCAGCATTCACATCAGCCCTTATGTCATCAGGAACAACTACGCCGGGTCTCCTCATCAAGATCCGCCCCGCGCGAATGGCTTTATCCATAGCCCTGTCGCGCTGGGCCCTCAGAGTAACATAAGTTTGTTCAGCAACTTTGATGGCCAGCTGAGCGGTCTCCAGCTCCTGGGCAATGGACTTCTTGGAAGCGCGCAGTTCCTTGATAGCAGCATCCTTAGCCGATATCAACTACCTGAGACGGATCACGTCATCCGTGGATTCCTGCAGCCTACAGCGAAGATTATCTAACTCCTCCATGGTGAAACGATGACTCCTTTCCAGAATGATCAACGAGTTCCTAGAGTCACGATACAGTCTGTCCAGATTATCGCGAGAAGCAACAAGGGCACGTTTCTCTTCCTGCAAGCAAGAATCAACTTCTTCAAACATCAGGCCAGCAATAAGAACGCAGCAATACAAGGCACAGTTTCACAAGTCACCTTTTCAGAATCAAGCTGAACGCGAAGAGTAGAGTTCAGCATGTTAGCAGCATTTAGAGCAGCAGAGACCTGGGCCAGCTCAGTCTGGCTTTGAGAATACTTTTCCTCAAAATCAAAACACCGCTGGACCAGTTCAGCCTGACCTTGAGAATGTTTTTCTTCAAGAATGGAAATCCGTCGAGCCATATCTAGCAAGAGACAATCAAGCAAAAAGAGTTAAAATGTAAAACAGTTCAATAAGATAGACAAAGAGAAGCGAAAGAGTATTAACCAGCATTCGTCGCCTCCAATTCAGAGACACGATGTTGGAGCAACACCGGATTCCAACGTGCCAGAGATGAAGCTCCTTCTGGAACAGAAGCACCTTGCAACCTCAGCTGACTAGCCATCCCATCCACCAATGCCTGATAGGGAGAACAGATGAGCGTGTTGATAGCAGTTTGTATGGTGTAAAAGTCAGGCCAGAATATATCACAGTACCTGGAGATTGTAGAAGAACGAAGGAACTCCCAAATCATGAGAGAGCAATTGATGACCTGGCATAAGGTCGCCACCCGAAGCAGCTTGCAAAGAACCAGTAGGGACCAACTCGGCACCGTCAACAGGGCCCAAAGCTTGGTCAGCGAGAACGCTAGCCTCTAAAGCGACTCCCTGGCCCAAAGCTTGGGCTACCACCATGCAACCGGAGCATGGAGAAGATCCTGCGTGAACATCCATGGAAGTACAAGAGGGAGACCCCGCTTGGACACCCTCGGGGGCTGGGTCATAGCTCGCGCTGCCCACTTGAGCCGGATCATCTCCAGCAATACCCTCGGGGGCTGGGTCATGACTTACGTCTCCCACCCGAGCCGAATCATCCCCGGCAACATCCTCGGGGGCTGGGCAAGTGTCAGCACCATCCTTGAGGACCAAGTTCCCTGCGGTAGCCGCCTCTAAGGCTGAGGGTCCCTCAATTACTTCCATGAGAGCAAGACAATCCAAGTTAGTTTCCTGACCCTCAAGACCGCGCTCTAAGGTCGATGACGCGCGGGACGCTGCCCAGGACGATCCCAACCCGGCGCCGAGCACATCAGCACAAACCTCCATCACACCATCATCCGCTGGCTCTGATAACAGGTCTTCTGGAACCATATCTTCAAGAGTCTGATCAAAGTTTGCCAGGGACAATTCTTGTAGACCAATGAGGACAGACAAAGTAGGAGAAGGAACTCCACTACTTTCCTCACTGGTAATATACTGCCGACTATTCTTCCGAGTCAGAGGGACCTCATTTTCTTCCTCCCTGTCGTCTTCATCAGCAACACAGGCAACGCCCCCATTGGGATCAACGATAGATGGAGTACACCCATTGGGATCAGCAACAGACATACCACACCCATTGGGATCAGCAACAGACATACCACACCCATTAGGGTCAGCGTCAGTAAATTCAGGCACGGGAACTTCCTCAGCAGCAGGAACCGAAGGACCAGCGCCCCGATCCAAACTAGATGCTTGCCGAAGACGTCTCTTTTTCTTTTTCTGCTCATCAGCAGAAGGATCAAGTTGATTGGCTCGGCAAGGACGTCTCAGGCGAACACTGACAGGTCTCTGAACATCCAAGGTTGTATCAGCTTCTGGGAGAGGCGCCACCGCCAATGTCCCAGCAGGAGCAGCATCAGAAGAATCTTCGGCCAGCATATCAAGCATAGCACTTATTTCTGCATCATTAGGATCCAAAGGCACCTCAAAGTGGACTCGCCGTTCATCATCGGGAATTTCTCCAATCGAAGCAACTAAGGCGCTGACTTCTTCAGCAGAGGGTCGCACTCTAAGGCCCAAACTGCCTTCGGCGACAAGTGGATTCGACACAAAAAGAGTGAAGGCCTTGGGAGGAGGTAGGTTTCAGGCTGAGTATGCCACTGGGGCACCAACATTTGATACCTTGCCTCTAAGAATCATCTCAAGTCGGTTCACCAAGTCTACAGAGGGAATCCTTCTGTTGGTAACCCGAGTCGAGTCAGCTAGGCCTCTGTACAGATAAGCCGGGTAAGCCCTGTCCTTCAACGGCTGAATGTTCTTGAAAACAAAATAAGCGACCACAACCTCTGCAGTCAGACCCCTCTCTTTTAGCAGTCCAACTTCAGCTAGCAAAGCCCCTGCCGCAGCCACCTCCTGATCCGTGGGGGACTCGGCCCAACTCGGAGTGCGAACATCCGGCTGTCTCCCCGACCGTGGGGGGAGAGAGTTTCCATGGTTCTCAACAATAAACCATTCCAAGCGCCATCCCTTAATACTGTCCTTGAGAGGGATTTCAAGATATTCAGTCTTCCTCCCACGACACATCTCCAAACTAGCACCCCCAACCAGCTGGTGCTGCCCCCCGGCCATTCCAGGGCGACAGTGATACAGATACTTCCAAAGTCCAAAATGTGGCAGAACGCCAAGAAAAGCCTCACACAAATGAACATAAATGGAAATTTGCAGAATAGAATTGGGATTCAGATGGGTCAAGTTAAGGCGATAAAAATCAAGGAGGCCGCGGAAAAAGGGAGAAATGGGGAGAGCGAGACCGCGGAGAAGAAAAGGAACGTAAATCACAGATTCATGGGTATCCTCTGTCGGGACAGTGACCCCATGACAAATCCGCCAAGAACAAAGCTCCCTCGGGGGAAGGACCCCGATGGACACGAGGTGGAGAAGGTCAGGCTCGGAGACAACAGACATATGGTTACCTGCGAAAGGCAACTGGCTGTTGGGGTCGATGGGGGGAATCACCGTAGCAGATGAACTCGAGGCCTTTCTCTTGGGCGCCATCTCAACTCTACTGGCGAATAGAGCGAGAGCCGAATTGCAGAGAGGATCTGGAGGCAGGAAAGTAAGAACTAGGGCACGGAAAGCAGAGGCGACCGAAAGCGCAGTATATGCGGGATATTCCCGAGTCAGATACCGTCTCCAAAAGCGCCCAGTCAGCACCCGGCGGTTACTTCTAAAACACCGGCGTGCCACGTCGTCACCCGGCGGCTACTTCCAAAACCCCGGTGTGCCACATCGTCACTCGGCTATTATCCTCAAAGTGGCCGACACGGCCCGTTTTAACTCGGCTGTTATTTCTAAGACGCTGACGTTATCACCAGTCGCTCGACATCTATCTCTAAAGTGCCAACGAGGTCTCCAGTCGTTCGGTGGTTATCTCTAAAGCGCCGACGATGTCTTCAGTCGCTCGGTGGCTATCTCTAAAGCGCCGACGATGTCTTTAGTCGCTCGGCAGCTATCTCTAAAGCGCCGACGATGTCCTCAATCACTCGACGGTTACCTCTAAAAAACGCTGGCGTTGTCACAGGTCACTCGGCTGTCACATCTAAGAGCGCCGACGTGGTCAACAGTTATTCCGACGCTGACATGGTTTCGTCATCACTCGGACTCTATTTCAAACGCGTAAATATCGACAATAATAGCTCGACCATCACCCCTGAAGCGGCGATATGATACCCGAGTTATTTAGTGTAACACCCGGATTTTAGGGGTCCAAAACCCGGGGTTAACATAAACACCAGGTATGCTGGGACCAAGTCTCAAACATATGATGTATAGTGGCACAGGATCGAATGTCACATCTTTATATATTTAACAGGAGTTCTATACAAAATAAATAATTACATTATAAGGAGACAACGGTCCAGCAACCCAAAGTTGACTGGGAGACGACGGCCTAGACCTCTCACGAACTCATCGCAGCATCCTCCATGAGCATCATCCTGCGGTACCTGATCTTGACCTGTGGGGTGTGTGAGACAGCAAGAGTGAGCTCACATACGTTCATCGCTCAACAAGTTGTGGGGAATAATGTGCATGAACTCGCCAAAGGTGGGAGCTCACGTGAAGTGTAAGGCTTACCAAAGAAGATGGTCAGAGCTGAGCATTGCTTTTAAAGTTGGTCAAAATTTTATTAGCAATTACTAAGTATAAGTAAATACCAACCCAATTAAATAGTAGAACAGAAGTAATAACAACATCACCTGCAATGCAATGCATATGACAAATTGAATTTAGTTCCATAAATTAATCATGTGAGTGTCCGAGCTGCTCTTGACCGTGAGCACGGCTAGTATACCAGTTTTACACTCTGCAGAGGTTGCGCATCTTTACCCACAAGTCGTGTTACCCATTTGCCACGGAGTTGATCAGACTCCATACACCTCTACCTAGGAAGCGAGGCAGGGTACCACTACGAGGCCTTTACAAAGTTCCACTAGCTTCAGAAAACCCGCTACAGTTTATAGGAAGTTCCAGTGCAGGAATCCCTTGCAGGACCGCCATCGCAGCAAAATCCTCCCGAGGGCCTCCCTACACTGACCACTCCCCTACTGCCCTTGCCCCTTTCGGGTAAGGTAGTCTTCCACTAGCTTTCCTAATTAATCAGCCAAGGGCGTCCCATTCCACCCTTGTGGTAGCACTGTTTTCCCGGGTGGTTCTCCATGTTCCAATTAACATAATGATCTTAACATGAACCATAAATAACAACTGATAACAAAAGTATAATCATGAATGGTGTAATCTTCATACCCAAAACCACATATAGCACTAGCAAGTACTACCCAGAAAGTTCAGTGGTAAACAAGGTATAAAGATAGACAAACTAGGGTAACCTATTGGGTCCCATCAAAATTAACCTATGCAGATCATTATGATTAATTAGAACATGAGTAGGTGAAAAGAAGCGATCAAGGGCACAACTTGCCTGGGCCTTGAGATTCCAGGTACCAGGATGATTCTTCAGATCCTCGTGACCTCACTGCCAGTCGTAGCAATACAAACATACATGGTATAGGCAAAATTAACATTACACCAAACATATATTCAAATTACATATTAATAATCTATATGTTGAATTATGATCACAGGAACAAGAATTATTAATTTTGAAGTTATAGATTTTAAGTTATGAATTTCCAAAGATCCTATATGTTTAGTACAGGATTAATTAAGATAACAATTTTAATGTGATTTTTATGTAAAAACAGTGGTACTATTTGATAGAGAATAATATTACAAGATTATAGGAACTGGAATGGGCTAATTTGGACTTAATATGAATTTTCTACGGATTATACAAGTTTTACAATTATTTCTATACTCAAAATCAATTTCTAAATCTCTTTTTCCTATTTTCTTTAATTCCTGGACTGGGCGCATAATATTTAGAGAGTGCAGGGGCTAAGTTCTAATTTTCCCAAGACACAGAGCACAATCAACAGGATGGCGGGTTTATTTCATAATTTTCTAGGGGTCCTTCTGCAAGAGTTGCGCGGTGAAGAGGTATGGGATGATGTCAACCGTCCAACTATAAACCAACCGCCAGGATCAAACCCCACTTATAATGAACCGGTACACAATATGGACCGCTAGATCTAAATCTAAGGGTCGGGAGCCAGATCCAATCCTACTCCTTAACAGCCTATCCAACGGCCCCAAGCAGATGAACGTGAGTGGTGTGCCTGCACCAAATCTGAGTTGTACGATATGGATCCCACGGTTCACGGTGATCAGCCAGCCACACATTCACCCTTCCATCTACATCGCAGCCACCTAGATCAACGGTTAACAACGCACCCAGCTAGATTCAATCCGAACCGCCCATAGCCGAACGAATGGCCAGGGGGCTTCTTCTACCTACGCACCAGCGCACGACGGTGGTGCTTCCGCCGCCGTGAAGGCTTACGCGCCGACAAGCAACAACCCCAGCGCACGCACTACGATGAGAGGAGGAGCAAGAACAACATGGACAGAAATTTACCGGTGGTCAAGCAACAGAGAACCGAGCACACGGCACAATGCGGGACCCCGGTCTCCTCCAAGCTCCGATGGATCCCTGCCCAAGCTCCGATTGTGCGCATGCAAAACTTGCGCCAACTAGAATCATTAGAGATACCCGTCGAGGTCAAGGGCGTAATCACCGCGGTCGTGTGGAGTTTCTGGGCAAACCCTGAGGGCCTGGTGATTACTTCGGCGTCAGCCTGCACCGACGCCCCATGGTGGCAAAAGCTGGAGCCAGACAAGGTAGCCACCCCACCGCGGTGGCGATTGGTCCCCCGGTTTTGCGGCTCGAGCATGCTTGATCGAGGGGGGAGGAATCTGACCTGGATTATATAGGGGTCCGTGCACCGAATCCCAACAACCCCACGCACCGGATGAGCCCGCAGAATTCGGATCTCAACAACCGATTGGGGACGGAGGAAGGAGACGCTGGTGACCCGACCCCCACACGCCAATGTCGAGTATGAGGGAGGGAAGAGGACGTGCAGGGCATGGGAGTCCGCGCGGTGGCCGGCTTTGCTCAGAGAAGCCCCACGGTGAACGCGCCGGCGCCGCGAAGACAGCGGGGAAAGCTCCCGCCGAGCCCGCGCTCCGTGGAAGACGGACGACCTGCAGAAGGGGCCCACCCGTCGGTGGCATATAGAGAAGAACCAAGGCAGAAGAGAGGATGGGCTGGCGCGCGCGCGGTTGGAGTGGACTGGGCATTTTGGCCCAGGCGCCCAACAGGTATGTTTTCTTTTTTTTTCAGTTTTCTATTTTCTGTTTTTCCTATTTCATTTCTATTTCTAATTTCAATCATTCAAATCAAATTCAAATTTCAAACAGAATTAAAAATACAAAAATAAATCTCAGCATGAGATGCTAATGTTTTAAATGTATTTATTAATTACTTTATTAATTTATTAGGCCATGCTTCAAGTATGATCTATATATTATTCTTTATAGGAAATAGTATTTTGAGTGTGTGATAAAATTGTGAGTTTCTTCAAAAATAAATATCCATCATCCATATAGTTTGAAGGAACTTAATGCATATCTTTCAATAAGATTCCATTTAAGATAATACTCTTTTAAATGTATAGTCTGATTAAAGGTACATTTGAAAATTCATTGTTTTACTACTTACTTATTTATCTAGTTTTTTTACACAGATTTTGGGCTTTACAAATTCTACCCCCCTTAAAAATAATCTCGTCCTCGAGATTTGCAAGAACAGAATATATAACCAAGTTATCTCAAAACATATGCACAAAGAAAAATCTTGGCATGATGCATAATTTATTAGCAATACATGGGGTCAATTAGACCTTATTATTCCCACTAAAATAGTATCTTATCAACTACTAACTAAAGTAACACTTAGAGCTTACAAATAGTCGTAATCTATATATATGTTTATGTAGCTTGGTGGAACTGGTGGTTAGGAAAGCATGGGTGTATATATGTATGTCCACTTTATTATGTAGGATAGAAGATGCCCTTAAAGCATAGTTAGGTTTGGGCAAGAAAGGCTAGGGTAAGGAAATACTCCATCCAAGATTGTGGATCTTGATTCCTTTGAAGATCTGGCTTGAATCTTATCCTTCCTTGATTTGATGGGTTGATCACCTTCAATCTTCATTCTCGAAGTTGTTATCCGAATTTGGGACATGTAGTGAAGGCAGATTCTTAGGTAAACAAAATAGGTTAATAGGTGGTTATGAGTTAAATAAGTTTAAGCAAAGTCTGTCTCGTTGTTTTGCTTTTAGATTGGTTGGATGAGTTATGTAACCTATTGTGTCGGTCAAGTTTAATGTTATCATCAAGGATAATGGGTATTGGTGTTACCATAACTAGGGACATAGTTGAGATAGGTGTGGGTACATGGGGTAGGTAGATCAAAATTTCCGATAGGTTAAACAGAGGGGTTATGCAACTATCAGGTGGTTAAGGTAGTTGCATATGGCTAGGTTGTTGTATGTGGTCTAGTCTAAATTGGAATCTTAGTCCCACTTGGATTAAAACATATTTATAAGAATAGGATCAAATATTATTTTACCAGCATTGTCTAATCATGTTTGTCCATTAGACTAGATCTGATTAGATTAGATGGGGTCAGAATTAAATTGGTGTTATCAGAATGAACCAGATAAGATGTACTTTATTTTCAGAATAGATCATGTTGGTTACTCTGCTATGAGATAAGCATTACACTATTATGAGATAAGCAAAGTGGTGGAGATAAGTATGCTTATTAGAACAAGATAAGTCTCCAAGATTAAATCTTTTGAGATTAGTTAGATCTATTGGGATAAGATGAAAATCTTTTCAAGATGAGATGAGTCTATTAAGGTAAGAGAGTATCATTTAAGATAAGATGGATCTATTCAGATGAGAGAGAGTCTTTTAAGATAAGAGAGATCCGTTAAAGATAAGGTAGAATCCTTTAAGTGAGGAGAGATCCATTAAGGTAGACATACTTTAATGGAGGAAAATCTAGTTTCTTTAGTTATCTTATGAATTCTATTTATGTCTATATGTATATGCAGATGTAATTGTGGACATTACTCCACAACTCATCACACTCAATCAAAGATCCAAATCAAACAAGTATCATAAGAACAAGCATTTCAAGCATATAGATACTTATATAAAAAAATAGTTTTGTTTTTGTTCCTAAGGGTAGGTCTCATATTTCCTAAAAGTCACTTTAGGTACAGGATTTCAAAGTGTGAAATCCATGTTTGTCTTTAGAAGGAAAATGTAAGAATAATCAGAGTAGAGCGGAAATAGATGAGAAATGATTAAGAAAAGTTTAGAAAAGAATCAGAGTAGCCAAGGTAAGTAGACAATGGTTGTGTCCATTTCTATCTAGGTTTCGTCCTACAGTCAACATTCCTCTGATACCACTTCTGTAACACCCGGATTTTAGGGGTCCAAAACCCGGGGTTAACATAAACACCAGGTATGCTGGGACCAAGTCTCAAACATATGATGTATAGTGGCACAGGATCGAATGTCACATCTTTATATATTTAACAGGAGTTCTATACAAAATAAATAATTACATTATAAGGAGACAACGGTCCAGCAACCCAAAGTTGACTGGGAGACGACGGCCTAGACCTCTCACGAACTCATCGCAGCATCCTCCATGAGCATCATCCTGCGGTACCTGATCTTGACCTGTGGGGTGTGTGAGACAGCAAGAGTGAGCTCACATACGTTCATCGCTCAACAAGTTGTGGGGAATAATGTGCATGAACTCGCCAAAGGTGGGAGCTCACGTGAAGTGTAAGGCTTACCAAAGAAGATGGTCAGAGCTGAGCATTGCTTTTAAAGTTGGTCAAAATTTTATTAGCAATTACTAAGTATAAGTAAATACCAACCCAATTAAATAGTAGAACAGAAGTAATAACAACATCACCTGCAATGCAATGCATATGACAAATTGAATTTAGTTCCATAAATTAATCATGTGAGTGTCCGAGCTGCTCTTGACCGTGAGCACGGCTAGTATACCAGTTTTACACTCTGCAGAGGTTGCGCATCTTTACCCACAAGTCGTGTTACCTATTTGCCACGGAGTTGATCAGACTCCATACACCTCTACCTAGGAAGCGAGGCAGGGTACCACTACGAGGCCTTTACAAAGTTCCACTAGCTTCAGAAAACCCGCTACAGTTTATAGGAAGTTCCAGTGCAGGAATCCCTTGCAGGACCGCCATCGCAGCAAAATCCTCCCGAGGGCCTCCCTACACTGACCACTCCCCTACTGCCCTTGCCCCTTTCGGGTAAGGTAGTCTTCCACTAGCTTTCCTAATTAATCAGCCAAGGGCGTCCCATTCCACCCTTGTGGTAGCACTGTTTTCCCGGGTGGTTCTCCATGTTCCAATTAACATAATGATCTTAACATGAACCATAAATAACAACTGATAACAAAAGTATAATCATGAATGGTGTAATCTTCATACCCAAAACCACATATAGCACTAGCAAGTACTACCCAGAAAGTTCAGTGGTAAACAAGGTATAAAGATAGACAAACTAGGGTAACCTATTGGGTCCCATCAAAATTAACCTATGCAGATCATTATGATTAATTAGAACATGAGTAGGTGAAAAGAAGTGATCAAGGGCACAACTTGCCTGGGCCTTGAGATTCCAGGTACCAGGATGATTCTTCAGATCCTCGTGACCTCACTGCCAGTCGTAGCAATACAAACATACATGGTATAGGCAAAATTAACATTACACCAAACATATATTCAAATTACATATTAATAATCTATATGTTGAATTATGATCACAGGAACAAGAATTATTAATTTTGAAGTTATAGATTTTAAGTTATGAATTTCCAAAGATCCTATATGTTTAGTACAGGATTAATTAAGATAACAATTTTAATGTGATTTTTATGTAAAAACAGTGGTACTATTTGATAGAGAATAATATTACAAGATTATAGGAACTGGAATGGGCTAATTTGGACTTAATATGAATTTTCTACGGATTATACAAGTTTTACAATTATTTCTATACTCAAAATCAATTTCTAAATCTCTTTTTCCTATTTTCTTTAATTCCTGGACTGGGCGCATAATATTTAGAGAGTGCAGGGGCTAAGTTCTAATTTTCCCAAGACACAAAGCACAGTCAACAGGATGGCGGGTTTATTTCATAATTTTCTAGGGGTCCTTCTGCAAGAGTTGCGCGGTGAAGAGGTATGGGATGATGTCAACCGTCCGACTATAAACCAACCGCCAGGATCAAACCCCACTTACAATGAACCGGTACACAATATGGACCGCTAGATCTAAATCTAAGGGTCGGGAGCCAGATCCAATCCTACTCCTTAACAGCCTATCCAACGGCCCCAAGCAGATGAACGTGAGTGGTGTGCCTGCACCAAATCTGAGTTGTACGATATGGATCCCACGGTTCACGGTGATCAGCCAGCCACACATTCACCCTTCCATCTACTTCGCAGCCACCTGGATCAACGGTTAACAACGCACCCAGCTAGATTCAATCCGAACCGCCCATAGCCGAACGAATGGCCAGGGGGCTTCTTCTACCTACGCACCAGCGCACGACGGTGGTGCTTCCGCCGCCGTGAAGGCTTACGTGCCGACAAGCAACAACCCCAGCGCACGCACTACGATGAGAGGAGGAGCAAGAACAACATGGACAGAAATTTACCGGTGGTCAAGCAACAGAGAACCGAGCACACGGCACAATGCGGGACCCCGGTCTCCTCCAAGCTCCGATGGATCCCTGCCCAAGCTCCGATTGTGCGCATGCAAAACTTGCGCCAACTAGAATCATTAGAGACACCCGTCGAGGTCAAGGGCGTAATCACCGCGGTCGCGTGGAGTTTCTGGGCAAACCCTGAGGGCCTGGTGATTACTTCGGCGTCAGCCTGCACCGACGCCCCATGGTGGCAAAAGCTGGAGCCAGACAAGGTAGCCACCCCACCGCGGTGGCGATTGGTCCCCCGGTTTTGCGGCTCGAGCATGCTTGATCGAGGGGGGAGGAATCTGACCTGGATTATATAGGGGTCCGTGCACCGAATCCCAACAACCCCACGCACCGGATGAGCCCGCAGAATTCGGATCTCAACAACCGATTGGGGACGGAGGAAGGAGACGCTGGTGACCCGACCCCCACACGCCAATGTCGAGTATGAGGGAGGGAAGAGGACGTGCAGGGCATGGGAGTCCGCGCGGTGGCCGGCTTTGCTCAGAGAAGCCCCACGGTGAACGCGCCGGCGCCGCGAAGACAGCGGGGAAAGCTCCCGCCGAGCCCGCGCTCCGTGGAAGACGGACGACCTGCAGAAGGGGCCCACCCATCGGTGGCATATAGAGAAGAACCAAGGCAGAAGAGAGGATGGGCTGGCGCGCGCGCGGTTGGAGTGGACTGGGCATTTTGGCCCAGGCGCCCAACAGGTATGTTTTCTTTTTTTTCAGTTTTCTATTTTCTGTTTTCCTATTTCATTTCTATTTCTAATTTCAATCATTCAAATCAAATTCAAATTTCAAACAGAATTAAAAATACAAAAATAAATCTCAGCATGAGATGCTAATGTTTTAAATGTATTTATTAATTACTTTATTAATTTATTAGGCCATGCTTCAAGTATGATCTATATATTATTCTTTATAGGAAATAGTATTTTGAGTGTGTGATAAAATCGTGAGTTTCTTCAAAAATAAATATCCATCATCCATATAGTTTGAAGGAACTTAATGCATATCTTTCAATAAGATTCCATTTAAGATAATACTCTTTTAAATGTATAGTCTGATTAAAGGTACATTTGAAAATTCATTGTTTTACTACTTACTTATTTATCTAGTTTTTTTTTTACACAGATTTTGGGCTTTACATTTAGTTACTATTTCGAATGAATCAACTTCACAAATAAGAGATCGACTTACTACAAAGCAGAGTAACTGGTACAGGAGGAGACAAAGTCATTCTTCATTAAGGGAAGTAACAATACTTACAAATCAACTCATTATGAGTTGATACTTCCCTACTGCTGCTACTACTACTACTACTACGCTACACTATACTACTCTACATTACTAATACTACTACATTATTTCACTATACTACTTCTAATCTATACTAATATTTAAAAACCAGTGGCATCTAGCCACTGGCCTTGTTGCTGCCCTTGCTGCTGCCGCCACCGCCGCTGCCCCTGCTGCTGCCGCCGTTGCCGCCCCTGCTGCCGCCATTGCCGCCCCTGCCGCCGCCGTCGCCGCCGTCACCGTTGTCGCCGCCATCGCCTCCGTCGTCGTCGTCGTCGCCTTCGCCATCGCCACCACCGTCCTCCTCGGACGAGTCCTCTTTGTCCGAGGAGTACTCCGACTCATCCGAGCCCGCGAGCCCGGAGCGCTCGACGGCCCGGATGTAAGTCCAGACCTCCGCGGCAATCCCCTGAGAGTCGTCCGAGTCATTGGACGACGCCGGGGGAGGGACGGGAGCTGGAGACCCCTTGGACTCAGAGGAGAACTCCTCCTCTGAGTATTCCGAGTCGCCAAAGTCCTCTGATGGAGGAGTCGGCTCGCGCTTGCGTTTGTTGTTCTTGCCCATGGTGGAAATGCAAGGAGAGGAAGAAAGCAAGCAGCGGAGAACAGCAAGAGATGTGAAAAAACCAGAGAGGCAAAGACACTATTTATAGAAGAAGAAGGCAACTGCTCACCTCCAACCACGGTCACTGAACAGTCGCGAAGCATTCAATACACACTTCAACCCATCTGAAGACACGTCAGGCGGCTGACACCGTTTCACGCAACGCAACACCCATTGGGACTCCAGTCAACAGCGCGGATGATATGATTACGCCCGCCGTCACATCACATTACTACTCAGAAGCAGCCGGCTAAAACACTCAGCGTACCAAGCCGTCCCTTGCCCACACCCATTGGGGGGGACGCCCAGGAATTATCAATATATTTTTCAAAACTGTCACATCCGTGCAGGGCATGCAATGAACACCTCAAGACAAAAATGAGATATCAGTAAGGATCAAAGGAAAGCCAAATATAGCCGGTGAAGTACAAAATCTGACCGACAGAAGCGACGTGAAGACTAGCCAGGGAACGTCCATCAAATGTCCAATCAGTCGCAGAGCAAATAAATTGCACCACCTAGCAAGATATGGGCGGATCACGAACTCGGCTGCAAAAGACAAAATACATGCTGACCTCTGAAGCATAATATTGATGACATAATGCTGACCTCTAAAGCATAATATGGATGACATAATGCCGACTTCTAAGGCATTCAAAAAAAAGGAAATATGACTCTCGGCAAAAGGACACGAAATAAAGACCTTCGAGAGGATTGTTTTCAAAAATCCATTCAAAGCTCGGGGGCTACACCCATTGGGTGCACCTTCGGTGCACCCCATGGATCACCATTTCAAGCCAAGATAATGCCGACTTCTAAGGCATAGGGCAAGATTAAAGACAAGGCTGACCTTCAACCAAAGTGCAAGTGGGAAATAAAAATGATTTCTAATGAAGACCTTCGAGTGGATTATTATCCAGAATCCACTCGAAGCTCGGGGGCTACACCCATTGGGTGCACCTCCGGTGCACCCAATGAAATTCAAGGTCCTGCAATACGAAATGCCGATCTCCAAGGCATGAGTATGAGGCAAAACTACAGATTTCGAGTGAAGCAAAGCAGAAGAAGACAGTAAGAAATCGTTTTTACCAAACTGCCCGAGAAGCATTTCTTATCGTAAACGAAGCCCGCGAGTTGGGCCTAGGATCTTTGGGCCAATTATCTCAAAATCTACCCAAAGATCGGGGGCTTGTGGGGGACAGATATCCCCCGGGTCCATTAGAAAGATAGAAGACCTCACGAAAAGCCCAAGGGCCCGATAGATCGTAAGGTCACTCCTTCATGGGCCTGGGGAGGAGCAATCAGTAAAGCAGATCGATGTGAGGCCGGGTCGGTGCAAGCCCGGATGACTCCGCGACGTCGAGCAAGTAACCACAACAGGAGATCCGACTTTCCCGCGCTGGAGCCCCGCACAACGGAACCGGGCGAGGATAAGTCAGCCGAATCATAGGAAGATAAGCTCAAACAGTTCACTATCTTTTAGGTGCACGTTGTTATCATATCAGCTTGTATTGCCTCACGGTCAAATATATAAGGCCTAGGGGGCACCCCTTCAAGACGATCAATCCCAACTCTACTACTACTTAGCCATCCACCTCAACTCTCTACCTTGTAACCCATTACACAAAGCATATTCGCCACGACGTAGGGTGTTACGCATCTCAAGGCGGCCCGAACCTGTAAACACTGTCCATTGTCTTTCGTGCATCTGGCACGAACCATTCAGCTACAGTCGGCGACACCGTCCTACTCCTAAAACACCTCGAGGGGCAACCCCAGGTGTGCGGTCAGACCCAAAACACCGACAACGAGTTTGTCACTGACGACTCACCGGACAATCCGGTGAACCACCGGACAGTCCGGTGAATTATAGTTGTACCACTCCGTCGATTCCCGAGAGCAGCCGGTTCACCGCCGGCCAGCCTGAGGCTGAAAGGGAAAATGTGCCCTTGGGCCATTTCTAAGTATTTTGGTGATTTAGTGTCCAACACAAGTGCCTAAGTGTAAAAAGGTGGACAAAGTACAAATCAAGAATTAAGGTATGTTTCTCAGACTTAGTACATTGTTTTATGGACTAATGTATTGTGTCTAAGTGCTGGAAACAGGAAAAATCCAATTGGAAATGTCTTGGCTCGAGCAGCCAAGAATCTGCTGAGTCTGCAAGCACCGGACTGTCCGGTGGCGCACCGGACAGTGCCGGTGGCGCACCGGACAGTGTCCGGTGGCGCACCGGACAGTGTCCGGTGCGCCAGGCTGGCTCGAGCGAAGTGGCTGCTCTCGGGATTTCACCGGCGACGTACGGCTAAAATTCACCGGACTGTTCGGTGTGCACCGGACTGTCCGGTGAGCCAACGGTCGGCCGGGCCAACGGTCGGCCGCGCAATCTGCGCGGGACACGTGGCCGAGCCAAACGGCTAGAAGACGGCACCGGACTGTCCGGTGTGCACCGGACATGTCCGGTGCGCCAACGGCTCTCAGGCTGCCAACGGTCGGCTTCGCTATTTAAGGAAGGAAATCGGGCATCGGACAGTGTCCGGTGTGCACCGGACTGTCCGGTGCCCCCGATGACAGAAGGCAAGAATGGCTTTCCAAGTTTGTGCTCAACGGCTCCTAGCTGCCTTGGGGCTATAAAAGGGACCCCTAGGCGCATGGAGGATAACACCAAGCATCCTTTGAGCATCATTGATCACTCACACTTCATTCTTGCGCACTTGTTCGACATTTTAGTGATTTGAGCTCCATTCTAGTGTGCTAGTCTCTTGAGCTCAAGTCTGGGTTTTGCGTGTGCGTATTCGCTATGATCTTTGTGTCGTGTGTGAGTTGCTAATCCCTCCCTTGCTCTGTGATTCTTCGTGAACATCTTGTGTAAGGGCGAGAGGCTCCAAGCTGTGGAGATTCCTTGCAAACGGGATTAAGAGAAGCAAAGCAACACCGTGGTATTCAAGTTGGTCTTTGGACCGCTTGAGAGGGGTTGATTGCAACCCTCGTCCGTTGGGACGCCACAACGTGGAGTAGGCAAGCGTTGGTCTTGGCCGAACCACGGGATAACCACTGTGCCATCTCTGTGATTGATATCTCTTGGTTATTGTGTTGTGTTGAGATCCTTCTCTAGCCACTTGGCAAATTACTGTGCTAACAAGTAACCAAGTTTTGTGGCTTAAGTTTTTGAAGTGTTACAGGATCACCTATTCACCCCCCCCTCTAGGTGCTCTCAATTGGTATCGGAGCCGTTCTCTTCAAGAAAGGGACTAACCGCCTGAAGAGATGGATCCTAAAGGCAAGGGGATGGTGATCAACGACAAGGAGAAGGAGTCCTTCGTCAACGAGCCCAATGATGATAGGCCCACCGACTCAGGCTCGGGCCACAAAAGAAAGACGGGAGGAAGAAGAAGACAAGGCGCATCAAGGAAATTGTCTACTACGACAGCGACGAATCTTCCTCCTCCCAAAAGGACGACGATGACTACGATAGACGAAAGACGGTTAACTCAAACTTTTCTTTCGATTATTCGCGCATCCCGCATAGTTCAAATGCTCAATTGCTCCCCATTCCACTTGGCAAGCCCCCTCACTTTGATGGAGAGGATTACGGATTTTGGAGCCACAAAATGCGTACTCACCTGTTTTCTCTCCATCCAAGCATTTGGGAGATTGTGGAAAGTGGAATGAAATTTGATAGCTCGGATAGCCCTGTGTTTATTAATGAACAGATTCATAAAAATGCACAAGCTACTACTGTGTTGCTAGCCTCTTTGTGCAGGGACGAGTATCACAAGGTGAGCGGCTTGGACAATGCCAAGCAGATCTGGGACACCCTCAAGATCTCTCATGAGGGAAACGACGTCACCTTGCTCACCAAAATGGAGTTGGTGGAGGGCGAGCTTGGACGGTTCGCGATGATAAGGGGCGAGGAGCCGACACAAACATACAACCGGCTCAAGACCCTTATCAACAAAATAAGGAGCTACGGGAGCACGCGATGGACGGACCACGATGTCGTCCGCCTAATGCTAAGGGTCATTTACCGTTCTTAATCCTCATTTGGTGAACAATATACGTGAAAATTCCAGGTACACCAAGATGTCGCCCGAAGAAGTTCTTGGGAAGTTCGTAAGCGGGCGAATGATGATCAAGGAGGCAAGATACGTGGACGACGCGTTGAACGGTCCTAGTCATGAGCCTCAACCCATTGCTCTCAAGGCAACAAGGAGCAAGGAGGCGCTACCAAGCAAGGTGGCGCAAGTTGAGGCGGCCGGACTCAATGATGAGGAGATGGCCCTCATCATTAAGCGCTTCAAGACGGCGCTTAAAGGTCGCAAGGGGCAGCCAAGCAAGACCAAAGCCAAGGGGAAGCGCTCATGCTTCAAATGCGGTAAGCTTGGTCATTTTATTGCTAACTGTCCCGACAATGATAGTGATCAGGACCAAGGGAACAAGAGGGAGAAAAAGAAGCATTACAAGAAGGCCAAGGGCGAGGCACATATCGGAAAGGAGTGGGATTCGGATTGTTCCTCCTCCGACTCTGACAATGAAGGACTCGCCGCCACCGCCTTCAACAAGTCATCCCTCTTCCCCAACGAGTGTCACACTTGCCTCATGGCAAGAGAGAAGAAAGTAAGCACTCATACTAGTACTTATGCTTCTTCGAGTGAAGATGAGTCTAGTGATGATGATGAGATAGATTACTCATGCTTATTCAAGGGATTAGATAGAACCAAGGTAGACAAAATTAATGAATTAATTGATGCCTTGAATGACAAGAATATGCTTTTAAAAAAACAAGAGGATTTGTTGTATGAAGAACATGATAAATTTGTAGAAGCACAGAAATCTCTTGCTCTAGAAATTAAGAGGAATGAAATGCTCTCTAGTGAATTATCTTCTTGTCATGAAACTATTGCTAAGTTAAAAAGTTTTAATGATGATTTAAATGCTAAACTAGAAGTAGCTAGTAAATCTAATTCTTGTGTAGAAATTGTTGAAACTTGTAATAGGTGTAAAGATTTTGACATTGATGCTTGTAGTGATCATTTAGTTTCAATTTCCAAATTAAATGATGAATTAGCTAGTCTTAATGCCCAACTTAAGACTAGCAAGGATGAATTTGACAAGCTAAAATTTGCAAGGGATGCCTACACGATTGGTAGACACCCCTCAATTAAGGATGGACTTGGCTACAAGAGGGAAGCCAAGAACTTGACAAGCCATAAGGCTCCCATCTCCGCCAAGGAGAAAGGGAAGGCCCCTATGACTAGTAGTGTGCAAAAGAACCATGCCTTTATGTACTATGATAGAAGACAACCTAGAAATGCTTATAGGAGTTGTAATGTATATAATGCCTTTGATTCTCATGCCATGGTTGCTTCTAGTTCTTCTTATGTGCATGATAGAAATGTTGGTAGGAGAATGTTATTCATAATATGCCTAGGAGAAATGTCGTTAATGTTCCTAGGAAAGTTAATGAACCTTCTACAATATATCATGCTTTAAATGCTTCTTTTGCTATTTGTAGAAAGGATAGGAAGATAGTTGCTAGAAAATTAGGGGCAAGATGCAAGGGAGACAAAACTTGCATTTGGGTCCCTAAGGATATTTGTGCTAACCTTGCAGGACCCAACATGAGTTGGGTACCTAAGACCCAAGCCTAAATTTGCCTTGCAGGTTTATGCATCCGGGGGTTCAAGCTAGATTATTGACAGCGGATGCACAAACCATATGACGGGGGAGAAGAAGATGTTCACCTCCTATGTCAAGAATAAAGATTCCCAAGATTCAATAATATTCGGTGATGGGAATCAAGGCAAGGTAAAAGGGTTAGGTAAAATTGCAATCTCAAATGAGCACTCTATCTCTAATGTGTTTTTAGTAGAGTCTCTTGGATATAATTTGCTATCTGTTAGTCAATTATGCAATATGGGATATAACTGTTTGTTTACAAATGTAGATGTGTCTGTCTTTAGAAGATGTGATGGTTCACTAGCTTTTAAGGGTGTACTAGACGGCAAGCTTTACTTAGTTGATTTTGCAAAAGAAGAGGCCGGTCTAGATGCATGCTTAATGGCTAAGACTTGCATGGGCTGGCTGTGGCATCACCGCTTAGCACATGTGGGGATGAAGAACCTCCACAAGCTTCTAAAGGGAGAACACGTGATAGGTCTAACCAATGTTCATTTCGAAAAAGATAGACCTTGTGCAGCTTGTCAAGCAGGGAAACAGGTGGGAGGCTCTCATCACACCAAAAATGTGATGACAACATCAAGACCCCTGGAGCTGCTACATATGGACCTCTTCGGACCCGTCGCCTATCTGAGCATAGGAGGAAGTAAGTATGGTCTAGTTATCGTTGATGACTTTTCCCGCTTCACTTGGGTGTTCTTTTTGCAGCATAAATCTGAAACCCAAGGGACCCTCAAGCGCTTCCTAAGGAGAGCTCAAAATGAGTTTGAGCTCAAGGTGAAGAAGATAAGGAGCGACAACGGGTCCGAATTCAAGAACCTTCAAGTGGAGGAGTTCCTTGAGGAGGAGGGGATCAAGCACGAGTTCTCCGCTCCCTACACACCTCAGCAAAATGGTGTGGTAGAGAGGAAGAACAGGACACTCATAGATATGGCGAGGACTATGCTTGGAGAGTTCAAGACCCCCGAGTGTTTTTGGTCGGAAGCCGTGAACACGGCTTGCCACGCCATCAACAGGGTCTACCTTCATCGCCTCCTCAAGAAGACCTCATACGAGCTGCTAACTGGTAACAAACCCAATGTGTCTTATTTTCGTGTATTTGGGAGCAAATGTTATATTCTTGTGAAGAAAGGTAGAACTTCTAAATTTGCTCCCAAAGCTGTAGAAGGGTTTTTGTTAGGTTATGATTCAAATACAAAGGCGTATAGGGTCTTCAACAAATCATCGGGTTTGGTTGAAGTCTCTAGCGACGTTGTATTTGATGAGACTAATGGCTCTCCAAGAGAGCAAGTTGTTGATCTTGATGATGTAGATGAAGAAGATGTTCCAACGGCCGCGATACGCACCATGGCGATTGGAGATGTACGGCCTCAGGAACAACTGGAGCAAGATCAACCGTCTTCCTCAACTATGATGCATCCCCCAACCCAAGATGACGAACAGGTACCTCAAGTGGAGGCACATGATCAAGGGGGAGCACAGGATGTTCAAGAGGAAGAAGCACCTCAGGCACCTCCAACCCAAGTTCGAGCGACAATTCAAAGGGATCATCCCGTCGACCAGATATTGGGTGATATTAGCAAGGGAGTAACTACTCGCTCAAGATTAGTTAATTTTTGTGAGCGTTACTCTTTTGTCTCTTCTATTGAGCCTTTCAGGGTAGAAGAGGCCTTGCTAGATCCGGACTGGGTGTTGGCCATGCAGGAGGAACTCAACAACTTCAAGCGCAACGAAGTTTGGACACTGGTGCCTCGTCCCAAGCAAAATGTTGTGGGAACCAAGTGGGTGTTCCGCAACAAACAGGACGAGCACGGGGTGGTGACGAGGAACAAGGCTCCACTTGTGGCAAAAAGGTTATGCCCAAGTCGCAGGTTTGGACTTTGAGGAGACTTTTGCTCCTGTGGCTAGGCTAGAATCAATTCGTATCTTGCTAGCATATGCCGCTCACCATTCTTTCAGGTTGTACCAAATGGATGTGAAGAGCGCTTTCCTCAACGGGCCGATCAAGGAGGAGGTGTACGTGGAGCAGCCCCCTGGCTTCGAGGATGAACGGTACCCCGATCACGTGTGTAAGCTCTCTAAGGCGCTCTATGGACTTAAGCAAGCCCCAAGAGCATGGTATGAATGCCTTAGAGACTTTTTAATTGCTAATGCTTTCAAGGTTGGGAAAGCCGATCCAACTCTTTTTACTAAGACTTGCGATGGTGATCTTTTTGTGTGCCAAATTTATGTCGACGACATAATATTTGGTTCTACTAACCAAAAGTCTTGTGAAGAGTTTAGCAGGGTGATGACGCAGAAATTCGAGATGTCGATGATGGGCGAGTTGACCTACTTCCTTGGGTTCCAAGTGAAGCAACTCAAGGACGGCACCTTCATCTCCCAAACGAAGTACACACAAGATTTGCTAAAGAGGTTTGGGATGAAGGACGCCAAGCCCGCAAAGACGCCGATGGGAACCGATGGACACATCGACCTCAACAAAGGAGGTAAGTCCGTTGATCAAAAAGCATACCGGTCCATGATAGGTTCTTTGCTTTATTTATGTGCTAGTAGACCGGATATTATGCTTAGCGTATGCATGTGTGCTAGATTTCAATCCGATCCGAAGGAGTGTCACTTAGTGGCTGTGAAGCGAATTCTTCGATATTTAGTCGCTACGCCTTGCTTCGGGATCTGGTATCCAAAGGGGTCTAACTTTGACTTGATTGGGTACTCAGATTCCGACTATGCTGGATGTAAGGTCGATAGGAAGAGTACATCGGGGACGTGCCAATTCTTAGGAAGGTCCCTGGTGTCATGGAACTCTAAGAAACAAACCTCCGTTGCCCTATCCACCGCTGAGGCCGAGTACGTTGCCGCAGGACAGTGTTGTGCGCAACTACTTTGGATGAGGCAAACCCTCAGGGACTTTGGCTATAATCTGAGCAAAGTCCCACTCCTATGTGATAATGAGAGTGCTATCCGAATAGCGGAAAATCCTGTTGAGCACAGCCGCACAAAGCACATTGACATCCGACATCACTTTTGAGAGGACCACCAGCAAAAGGGAGATATCGAAGTGTTTCATGTTAGCACCGAGAACCAGCTAGCCGATATCTTTACCAAGCCTTTAGATGAGAAGACCTTTTGCAGGCTGCGTAGTGAGCTCAATATCTTAGATTCGCGGAACTTGGATTGAAATATAGCATACATGTGTTTATGCTTTTGATTATGTTCATTCTGCATATTGTTGCTTATTGTGGTGCTCAAGTTGTACAAACACTTCCCTGGACCTCACAAGTCCTGTTTGCAAGTGATGCACATATTTAGGGGAGCTGTGCTACAACTTGACCCTTTGTGGCTAACCATGTACTTGAGTTTGGTTGTTTTAGTCTCCAAGGAAAATTGAAAGGGAAAAGGTGGACTTGGACCATGCGAGACTTCCACTGCACTCCGATGAAAAGAGTAACTCTTCCAAGTTCATCGTTATACTCTTATTGCCTATTTGCTCTTAGTTGAAGATTTTGGTGAGGCAATGGGGTTAAAGGGCCAAGATTGATCCGTTTTGGTGCTTGATGCCAAAGGGGGAGAAAATAAAGGCCAAAGCGATAAATGGATCAGTTACCACTTGAGAGATTTTGAAAATAGTAGAATAGAGCTTTTGGTTTGTCAAAACTCTTTTGTTGTCTCTCTTGTCAAAAGTTGGCTTCTTGTGAGGAGAAGTATTGATTATGGGAAAAAGGGGAGTTTTTGAAATCTTAAATCAATTTCTCTTAGAATGACTCTCTTTATGTCTTAACATGTGTGTTTGACTAAGAGATAGAAATTTGAGTTTGATTTGCAAAAACAAACCAAGTGGTGGCATAGAGTGATCCATATATGTCAAAATTGAATCAAAACAATTTTGAGTTCTTATTGATTTGATTTTGTACTTGTTCTACTTGCTTTATGTTGTGTTGGCATAAATCACCAAAAAGGGGGAGATTGAAAGGGAAATGTGCCCTTGGGCCATTTCTAAGTATTTTGGTGATTTAGTGTCCAACACAAGTGCCTAAGTGTAAAAAGGTGGACAAAGTACAAATCAAGAATTAAGGTATGTTTTCTCAGACTTAGTACATTGTTTTATGGACTAATGTATTGTGTCTAAGTGCTGGAAACAGGAAAAATCCAATTGGAAATGTCTTGGCTCGAGCCAGCCAAGAATCTGCTGAGTCTGCAAGCACCGGACTGTCCGGTGGTGCACCGGACAGTGTCCGGTGCGCCAGGCTGGCTCGAGCGAAAGTGGCTGCTCTCGGGATTTCACCGGCGACGTACGGCTAAAATTCACCGGACTGTCCGGTGAGCCAACGGTCGGCCGGGCCAACGGTCGGCCGCGCAATCTGCGCGGGACACGTGGCCGAGCCAACGGCTAGAAGACGGCACCGGACTGTCCGGTGTGCACCGGACATGTCCGGTGCGCCAACGGCTCTCAGGCTGCCAAACGGTCGGCTTCGCTATTTAAGGAAGGAAATCGGGCACCGGACAGTGTCCGGTGTGCACCGGACTGTCCGGTGCCCCCGATGACAGAAGGCAAGAATGGCTTTCCAAGTTTGTGCTCAACGGCTCCTAGCTGCCTTGGGGCTATAAAAGGGACCCCTAGGCGCATGGAGGATAACACCAAGCATCCTTTGAGCATCATTGATCACTCACACTTCATTCTTGCGCACTTGTTTGACATTTTAGTGATTTGAGCTCCGTTCTAGTGTGCTAGTCTCTTAAGCTCAAGTCTGGGTTTTGCGTGTGCGTATTCGCTGTGATCTTTGTGTCGTGTGTGAGTTGCTAATCCCTCCCTTGCTCTGTGATTCTTCGTGAACATCTTGTGTAAAGGGCGAGAGGCTCCAAGCTGTGGAGATTCCTCGCAAACGGGATTAAGAGAAGCAAAGCAACACCGTGGTATTCAAGTTGGTCTTTGGACCGCTTGAGAGGGGTTGATTGCAACCCTCGTCCGTTGGGACGCCACAACGTGGAGTAGGCAAGCGTTGGTCTTGGCCGAACCACGGGATAACCACTGTGCCATCTCTGTGATTGATATCTCTTGGTTATTGTGTTGTGTTGAGATCCTTCTCTAGCCACTTGGCAAATTACTGTGCTAACAAGTAACCAAGTTTTGTGGCTTAAGTTTTTGAAGTGTTACAGGATCACCTATTCACCCCCCCTCTAGGTGCTCTCAGAGGCACCGGACATTGTCCTGTGCACCACCGGACACTGTCCGGTGCGCCATCGGACAGTCCGGTGCGCCAGGCCCGAGTTGGTGTTGGCTATACACAGCCAACCTTTTTCCAATTCGAATCTTCTTGTCTTGACACTGTTTCTAGCACTTAGATAAATATGTTAGTATTCACAAAAAAAAATCACTAAGTCTGGCAACATACCTTGTCTTTGATTTGTACTTCTTGCTCGTTTAGCACATGAGAGTTCAATGCATTTGTGTTGGGCATCTAATCACCAAAACACATTATAGAAATGGCCCAAGGGCACATTTCCCTTTCAATACGTCATCGTAGTCGATGATAGTGGACGAGATCGCAGTCTTGTCGCTCCTATTTGACTGTGGCGTCACGTGGGGTAGGTATTTGCATTGAATGCTCGTGTCTCGGCGGTTCCCGTGACCTTTGGCTGAGGCGGGCTCAGGGTTGTCCTCCTATCCGAGACAGGCTCGGGCGAGGCTGAAACAGCTGTTCCGTGAATAAGGGACTTCGGGCGGGATGAGAATTTTCCCGAGTGCTGCCCTCGCTTGAGGGCAAGCTCGGGCGAGGCAAAATTTTGAGCGACTGCCGAGTGGGGTCTCGGACGAATCGTGGCTAATACTTTCTTGACCTCGAGGAATGTGTTCTTGCCGTAGTTTAGGGATCAACATGTTTAGGGCTGTAAACCCAGGTATTCCTAATTACGATACCCAACAAGTTTGCTTTGAGAAAACCATGGAAAACACATAAAATCTAAAAAATAGGTATAAATCTAGAGTTACACCTTAAAATAGGGACACTGATTTAATCTCTACTAATTATTAAGGCTGCAATAGTAGTCTGTCATTCCGTGTTCTGCCTCTGCCTTTCTGATTCCCTCCTCCTCGCGCACAGTCTATTCCCATGTTCTACCACCATTCTATATCTATCATTCTCATCCCTCCTCCCCGCAAAGGCCATTCTCATTCCCCCGTACAACCGTCGTCTAGCTAAAATTAAAAAAAATACACATGGCCTCAAGGGGATTCGAACCCACGACCTCTCAAGTAAATGCTAACAGTAGCTACCGCTACACTACATATGTGTTTATGTCCACATCTATAACAGAAAACACATCTACTACATCTCTTCCCAAGCCCACTTGCTATCCCTGCACAATGCGTAGTAGTAGATAAGTATCACCGAGATTTTTGAATTATATTTTTAGATGGAGGGAGTAGTAATTTAAAGAAGAGCCTTGCATGCAATTTCTTTTGTTGAATAATGTTTTTAACTTAAATTTCTTTTTTGCATGCGTGACATTTATTCTTCTTAATATTTTTTCATGGATCTGACTTGTGAGTCATTTTTATAAACCAACGTCAAAAATAAATCCATGCTTCTTACTCGAAAACCCCGAACAAACACCATTAGCAGGAGGCACTCGCGTTGGGGTCACTCATCGACGACGAGAAGAAACTTGGCGACTGTCAGTTCGACCTCTAGAAACAGTCCTACGTGGTCGTATGTGCCTCTATATACGACAAGCTCCGACGCAGCCGCCGCTTGGACGCGGTGCAGAGTGGCTGCTCTGTGCTGTCCTTCGTCAAGCAGGGGGACCTCATGGTCGTCGTCAATGTTGGCGACTCTCGGGTTGTTCTAGGCACCACATTCAACGACGACGCCATCATGTCGTCCAGCTCATCGTCCACCTGAAACCCAACCTGCCACGTAAGTCGCTACTGACCGACCATGAATTCTTGTGCGCTGGGACGATGGCAGTTGCTGACGTTGTGTGAGTGTTCTCGAACATGATATATGTAGAGGAAGTAGCGCATCTGGTGGTGCAATGGCCAGAGGTACTACCTTGCCGATGAGACCGGTGTGCACTTCGTTTTACAGCCCAGCCTAGAGTCATCAGTACTCGGTATGCCACGCGCGTTCGACGACTACTATATCAAGGACTGTGGCGTCATCTTGGCGCCGTAGGTGACACAGGGGAGGACCGACAACAATAACCAGTTGTCATCCTCGCCACCGTTGGGGTAGCTTTTGTGCCTACTTGCCTTTAATTCTCTTCGCAAACACACACTTGTCTTTTTGTTTAAGCAAAATCGTATGGTGGTACGTGTCTGATGACTAACGATGTACGAGGGAATTTCTTCCGATATGTGTGGAACGTGCTCTCCAATGATGAGATCATGCAAATCGTGACATATATCAAAGTCTGCATTATACTGATGGTTGCAATGTAGTGGTGAAACAGATAGATTAAAATAACAAAATTTATATATGGCCTGAATTACAAATTGATTATGAAACATTTTCTCATAAGGGTATAACACATATTTTATATATAAGTTATCGTAGTATACTAGTATTATATATTCCCGTTGCAATGTACAGGCACTCAGTCCCGTTGCAATGTACAGGCACTCAGCTAGTTACCCTAAAAGAAAGCATGTCCGTTCCCTTGAACTAAAGCGCTGCTGCAGCCGCAACAGCTTTGGCTGCAAATTACTCAGTGAAGGCGAACAAATTAAATTGAATATATAAAAATTAACTTTACAATATTATTTTGCAAAACAGTATACAAGCTATATTGCAAATGAGTTTTTATAATAGCTTTAGGCCCCGTTTAGTTTATTTAGTCACCACTAAATTTTACTAACTAAAGTTTAGTCATTAAAAAGGGCATTAATTAGGGAGTGTTTGGTTTCTAGGAACCAATTTTTAGTATCTCAATTTTATTTCATTTTAATATATAAATTGCTAAATATGGAAATTAATTAAAATAAAGTTTTAGTTTCCATATTTATAGGGCTAGGTATTCGGTTTTTTTGAAACTTCGGTTCGATTTCTCGATTTAAAAAAAACTTCGGTTTTCTAGACATTAGAAACCAATCGGTTTTTCTTGAAAATGAAAAACCGAGAAGTTCGGTTTTCGGTTTTTTACTTCGGTTTTTTTTGGTAAAAACCGAATACCAAACTTATACTCAAAACAACACATACAAAAGTTTATACAATAGATTACACATAATTTTAAAAAGTAAAAATTATATATGTACAAATATTTAGAGATACATCATACATCACATATAAATAAGTGAATACCAATTTAATTAGTTCACACATTTATTTCACATATAAATAAGTCAAAAATCTGAAGTAAAAAACCGAAACCGAACTTCTCGGTTTTTCATTTTCAAGAAAATCGATCGGTTTCTAATGTCTAGAAAACCGAAGTTTTTTAAAACCGAGAAACCGAACCAAAATTTCAAAAAACCGAATGCCCAGCCGTATAAATATAGAAATTAAAACTCTATTTTAATTAATTTCGGTATTTAACAATTTATATATTAAAATGAAATAAAATTAAGATGCTAAAAATTGCCTCAATCACCCCAGCGACCGGGGATCCTCTCCCCCAATCAGCTTATATCCCCTACTATAAGAACTTAGATGCAAGAAATATAAAAATCGGTTTTAGTTCACATAAAAATTTAGTCAACCTGGTCATTTTATCAGCACCGGATCAGGTTCGAGGAGAATTCTTGCGTGTCCGACGGGCCGAAAAGCCCAAAAATTACAGCCCATCTATATTTTACGCCTTTGCGTCGCCCCCAATCCTTTTCCTCCCCGTCGCGGCGTCGCCGCCTCGCTGGCTCCCACGGTCCACCGACGACTCTTCTTCCTCACCTCCCTCCCGCTCCAGCTCCAGCTCGTCTCTCTCCTCGCCTCGTGTAGGGTTTCGCTTCCCGTCTCGCCGTCGTCAGCATGGGGGACAAGTAAGTATCTCTCCGCTCCGTGCCCCCTATCTCTTTCTGCCTCTCCTAGGGTTTCGACGCCTCACTTTGATTCCCCTCCTCGATCTACACTCCCAGCTACGATGACGAAGGCGAGCCGATCGTGAACCTAGACGAACGGGAACCCTCCCCTGAGCATCATCCGTACGAAGACCTCGATGACGACCTCGACGGCGGCGGCGATTGGACCCGTGACCGCTCTCCGACCCCCGTCCACGGCGACGACGGCGGGGCAGGGGTCCTCCTCCAAGCCCCGAAAGCGCCTTCTCAAGAAGGGCGGCGGTGGAGGCATGCCCGGCGATGACGGGCTGGATGACTTTGGGTTGGAGGACGAGGACGCGGACCCTTCGGCTGAGGCGAGGAAGAGGAATGGGCTCGTCGGCGCTGAGGGACCTCGCGAGGGGCGGAGCGGGCAGGGAGAAGAAGGCTAAGAAAATGCGGATGGAGGACGACGGGAGGGGGAGGGATACTGGGATGGTGAGGGATAGGCGGGGATCAGGAGGGAGGGACTCAGGCGGTAGGGATGACCAGGATGATGGGGAGAGGGAGATCCAGGAGCTCTGGGATACCATTGCTGGTGGTGACTCAGAGGTAATTTTGACTGTGTGCAATATGTTTGATTCAGCTCTTTTTCAATTCTAGCTAGTTGATTACTGCTTGGATGCCCCCTTTTACTGTACTACATATGTGCATTAGCTAGTTATACTTATACCTACTTTGAGCTTAATATTAGAGCAACTCCAACCATGAGCCTTATAGTTAAGCCTTATAATTTAATTTACTACCTGTTCTATTTGTTTAGGGCCCAAATTCAATCGATTCCAATCATGGACCCTAAAATAGCTTACGTTTGCAACTACCTCATGTTCGTGTACGTAGCCCCCTCTATTTCTCTCCCACTCTGAACACCATTCCCGCCTAGCTTTTTTCCGATTGCTTCCAGAAAATTGTTGAGCCCTCGCTGGCGGCTGCGACCGTGGGGACGGTGGCCTTTGATCTATCAAGCACCTAGCATATCAAGAGGAGGGGAGATGACAACAGAAAAGAGCCTAGCAAATCAAGAGAGGAGCTGGGAGACGAACCACAGGGAGGCAGGATGATGGAGAGAAGGCGGGATGGAGAGGGGACGATCGTCTTCCTCAGCGGCTCGTCGCCGAGAAACGAATGGGGTGACCTAGCGATGAGACTGGGGCGGGCGCGTGGGTCTGGATCGGTGGCGGCGAGGAAGTTGTCTCCGTGAAATGTCCAGCGGAGGTTGGAAAGACCGCGAACAGTATTGGGCCGCACGTTTTGAGTCCCAAGTATTGTGTACCTACAGGTCCCATGAGGCCATAATCCGTCTCTCTCATGCGCCAATTGATAATGAAGGAAACAGAAGAGGGCACACACCTGGTTCATGGGGGGGCGCTGCTAGAGTCTTGCTGCTCCACCTCTTCTGCTCCTTTGATAACACTTCTCTCCTTTGATTTGAGCCTCCCTTCATCTTCTCCACTAATTTGTGCCCCTGATTGGTGCCTTCTATGGTCCTCCTATGCTGATTGATTCATGGCTCTTTTCCCTTTTCTGTTGGTTCCTGTCTGCAGTCTGGCGTCATAAGGTCACGGAGGTACGTAAGCATCTCTTCCTCTCCCTTCGTCTTCCCTCCTCTTGGATGTGCACTGCCTCTGCTCTTTACTTGGATATGCTCTGCAGTTTGCCTATCCTCTGCTTTCTTTCTCTTCCTCTTACTTTCCTGCTTCTCTGCACTTATGCTACTTGTATTGTTTTGCACTAGCAGCACTAATTAATTAAGTTATACTATGCAATTAGAGAGTGTTTTTTTTGACATTGAGAGATACATTTGTTATTTTGCTAATTTATATTGTGTACTAACACTCCGGTAGCACTACTTATTATGGTATTATGCTAAGAACAGGCAATACTAAGGTATGCTTTGTTTCTGAACTTCAGTGACATTATATACTCCCTCCATTCAGATATGATAGTCTTTTTTTTACAATGGCACAATGACTAAGGAAAGAGTGGCTTGCTTATCAACTAATTACTCCATCCATCGGTAATCCCGTTGCTGTTTTTCCACCATGCGTCTGTTCTGTACCACATCCCTTTAATGTGAAGCTGCTAGTTCGTGAGGAGTATAGATGGGAGCAGGTGAGCCAATTTAAAAAGATATTATAGCAACGGGAAGCACGTACGGGTGGCAGATTAAATGGAACGGGAATCGAGACAGGCATACACAGTTGAACACGAGGACTTGAGAAGACTATCATATCCGATTTTCTCAGATTTTGAGAAAAGACCATCATATCTGAATGGAGGAAGTATTTAGTTGTTTGTATGACGTCGCCTCACTGCACCTTAAACACCTAGTCAACTCTTTTTTTTTGGGCAGGTGAGAGGGGTCGCTGTGGCTCGACTTACTTGCCTAATAACCATGCTTGCTATTATGCAATATGACTTTGTCACTTTCAATTACTTTTAGCCTACTATTTTTATTGTCTTTGATAAAGTAATCCTCTTTATTGACATGACATTCTAATCTGATGGGTCAGGATGACCAAGAAGGTGTTAGAACCGTAGATGATGATAATTTCATTGATGACACTGGAGTTGATCCAGATGATCGTTATGGCAGCGATAATGAGCGACATTCACCTGGACGTTATGCACAGGTATTTGTTCTCAACTGTTCAGGTGCCTTACAGCATTAGCTTTTCATATCCTTTAAGTTGAATTGTCATACAGGCTGGATAAATGCCTGGTAGTTCATTGTCCCTTATGTCTTAGCCTTGGTTATGTTCCATGCCAGTCACTCTAGTGACAATATTCGTTGTCCTGAGGAATTGGTTGCAGTTCCCTATATTTACTGAAGTAGGGTGTTAGACATCCTTTCGTAGCCTTGCAGGAATTGATAGAAGCTTTGGGGTTTAATCCTTATCGATGAAGCTAAAACCATGGTGGCAATATCTCCTTGTTGGGTTGACTATCCCTATTCATTTCTGGGCCTTATGCTATCTTTTGTTTGTTTTTTTTAATCACTAATAATATGGGTTGATGACTATAGGCTGAGGAGGGTGAGGAGGACGATGAAATTGAACGACTCTTCAAGGGTGGTAAGAAGAAGAGAAGAAGATGATCGCCCTCGTGCAGATATTGGCCTTATAGTGGAACAATTCATTGCTGAGTTTGAGGTAGCAGCCGAAGAAGATGCAAACTTGAATAGGCAATCAAAACCAGCCATTAACAAACTTATGAAGCTTCCTCTGCTCATAGATGTTCTCTCCAAGTAAGATATCTGGAATCTAAGTGCCAGTGCATATTGTCATTTGTTTATAGCTGATACCTGACAGTAATATATTTCTTGTTTATCTCCATTTCACAGGAAGAATCTTCAGCAGGAATTTCTTGACCACGGAGTTCTCACTCTTCTAAAAATTGGCTTGAGCCATTACCTGATGGAAGCATGCCAAACATGAATATTCGATCTGCTGTACTGAAATTATTAACTGATGTAGGCATCTTTATTTCCTTCGGCCCTTTTGCATTGTAGAACTTTGGTTGCACAAGAACGTAGTTGTCTGTGATCTATTTTTGGATGGCTTGGAATTTGGTTGCTAATGGAAGTTTTATGCCTCCTGCAGTTTCCAATTGACTTGGAACAGTATGACCGGAGAGAGCAGCTTAAGAAAGTGGTCTGGGAAAGGTATACTTATACCAGTCCCTCAGATATATTATTTTGCAAAAGATTATTTGTTATGTGCTAAATCTATCCATTGGTGCATATTTAGGTCATTATGTTTTTGTCCAAATCTGACGAGGACTACTGCAAATAGGAAATTGGCTAAGGAGTTGGTTGATAAATGGGTAAGTCTGTTCTCAGTATCCATATATGTTTTTGTGTTTGGTTGTTGTGAAGGGTTCTTACTTGTTACTTGTAAAAAAAATCAGAGTCGACCAATATTCAACAAGAGCACAAGATTTGAGGACATGAAGAGATATGATGATGAAAGAGCACCTTACAGGCGGCCACAAATGAAGAAGTAAGTGCATGCACTTATTGGGCATTTGAGGACTATATCTTCTTGTCCTGTATATTATGTGTACTTTGTCTTCTTATTGGTTAACCTTTGTGTCATACTGTCATGAAGACCTTCATCGAGTAGCTCTGGAATGGAATCCAGAGATGATGATCTTGATGCTGACTTTCACAGTAAGTTTATCATATTTGTTTGGCATTGGATGCACATGTGCTTGTTTTCACCATTTCCTAATTGTTAGTTTAATCTATTTTATTTATTCTTTGTATTTAGACGCAAGTCTGGGCAAAGTAGTTTCAAGGCAGCACGCTTCTAGGCCAGAAGCCTCGCCTTTGGACTTTGTCATTCGTCCACAGTCCAAAATTGACCCTGAGCAGATACGGGCTCGCGCTAGGCTGTCCAAGACCAGCGTCGGCTGAAGGTTTACCTTCCATACTTGAAACACATTGGTTTTTGCCTTCCTTTAATAGCTAGCTGAGTTTCTTCCGTGCTTGCCTACTCTTGAAGTAGGACCAAATGCAATAGCTTGTTCTTGTTGGATATGCAGATGAACAAGAAATTGCAGCAGCTGAAAGCGCCCAAGAAGAAAACCTTCAGGCGTCGAAGCTCAGCGTGGAAGGCCGTGGCATGATCAAGTACCTGTAGATCACCCGCTGTGGCATCCACAGTCAGCAGTGCCCAGCACATGATACAGGACCTGCATGGACCCAGGGATTGCTGAATTACTAAGAAGCATCCTATCACCATTCCATGGCAAACAGCTCGGCACCAATAATTCCTTGGATCCTTTTTCCAAATATTTTTCTTGCCTGGTAGGGTGCAGCATCTGCGCTTCAGAAACCGGTTGATTTGAGCACTATCTATGAGCATGTATAAATATGGTGCTTTTCAAGCAGAGTGGTGCCTTTATATTGTATAAAATATTTGTCATGCTTATGAGTTACAGTTATCTGTTACGTTCTCGATGTATGTACTAGGGTCTCAAGCCCTCTTAATGGAGGGTTGTGATAGGTTAAGCGAGTCAACGTTAAATCTCCGTTAAATGTTAGGTTAAGCGAGTCAACGTTAAATCTCTCCAATCTAATGGAGATGAAATCCGAAAGAAAGAATCCGTTGAGGAGTAATTCTCTTAGTGATGTGTCATATCGAAACTAGAGTATGATGTTAAATAGGCAATAATCTAGTCGACACCTCCATGCATAGTCGAAACTTCGCGGTAGCTTTTGATTTGTTAGTAGTCAGCACTTTCTTCAGCAAGAGACTTCATGGCTTCATTTAGTTACCTACTATAGCAGTGACCAACACTAGTCAAATTGATTTTGTTCTCATATAAAGGGAGGATAAACGAGTATGCTTGGATTATAAGATGATACCTAGGGAACGTTGTTTTTCAACATAAGTTTGTGCTGGCATTCTTTTATTTTAGGTATGTGCCTGTAGGGATAAACAAGCTAAAATTATGAGAATACAATGGTGGGAACTGAGAGGGAGAGAAGGCAAAAGTTTTTAAGAAAATAGCTATCAAAGAGAACACTTGGAAGGAAGAAGATGTAAACATGTGAAAGATGACAACCTACATTCGGAGGGTGGCCTCAAGGGTGGTGGAGCAACTAAAGAAAGTGAAGGTGAAGCTAAAGATAATTAATGATGGAATGAGAAAGTCCAAAGGGCTATTAAGGAGAAGCAATAATGTTACAAACATCTGCACCATGATAGGAGTATGAAATTATGAATAACATAGAGAAGTATAAGATGACAAATGAGACTATAAACTAAGTGCATTAAGGATGAAATAAAGCCCCTCTTGGTGGAGGATGAGAACAGACAAAGATGGTGAGAGTATTTTGACAAATTGTTCAATAGGGAGATGAAGATACAACCTTTTAGTTGAATGACTCTTTTGATGATACCAATAGATGCTTTATGCATAATCCAAGAATAAGGCTAGATATGCATTGAAAAGGATGAAAGTGGTAAGGCAATGGGCCTTAATGGTATCTCATTTGAGTTATGGAGATGCCTCAGGGACATAGCTATAGTATGGCTAACCAAGTTGTTCAAGCATATCTTCCAATCGAACAGATATCTGATGAGCAGAGAAGTATATTAATATGATCTACAAGAATAATGGAGATATTTAAAGATGTACTAATTATTAGGAAACTAAATTCAGCCATACTATGAAGCCATGAGAGGATTATAGAGCATCATCGGATAGGAATAACAAAGATCTCTTGAACCAGTTTAGTTTCATTCTTAAAAGGACAACAATAGAAGCCATTTTCTTAATAACATAAGTGATGGAGCAGTATAGAGAGCAAACTAAGGACCTACACATTGTTTTTATTGGCTTAAAGAATGCTTATGACATGAACAATAATATTGTGACTAGTGATCGAACAAGTGATGGGAACACATATGACTTCACGACTAGAATATGACTACATCAAGGATTAGCTTTGATTCGATACCTTTTGCCTTGGTGATGGATAAGATCATAAGCATCTACAAGGAGACGATGTATGTTTTTTGTGGATGATGTAGTGCTAGTTAATGAAAGTTGGGCAAGAGTTAATAAGAAACTAGAGTTACGGCAGGAGACTCTAGAGTCCAAAGGTTTATACTTAAACTACAATCGAATATATGAGGTATGATTTTGACACTTGTTGGTGTTTGGATCGCGGGTCCTTAACCAACTAGTAAATGTGCCGCGTGGCCGACTCTAGATGGTGTGCGAGATGACACAAGCGATTATCCTAGTTTGGGCTTCTTAAGGTCCTACTTCTAGTAGAGGGGATGGGGCTTATATTACTCGTACCATGGTGCCTGTAGTAGGGGTTTACAAGCACAGCGGGAGAGGGAAGCCCCCAAGTCCCTAGAGATGAATGAGACAAGTGCCAATATCTAAGACAGAGTGAGAAAGCAAGAACTCATCTATGTGTGTCCTTTTTGTCCCATGAAGGGACCACTGCCCTATTTATACATCAAGGGGAGCGTCCACAGTGAAGTTGAGTCTTGTGTTCGAAGAAGAGATGCCCTAGCGTCTGACGTGACGGCGAACCATGCAGTAGATTCGCGCCTGCTGACTCTACGCAGAGAGCCAAGGCTGAGGGGTTGTCCGTACGCCCGAGCCCTCGAGGGAGAGGCCACCCATGCCGTAGTGGTTGTAAACAATGTCAGGGTATGGGCCAAAGGCTGCTTATATGACGCGTCATCGTCCTGGCGCGTGATGACGCCGAGATTCCCTGCAACGCTCATCGAGATTAGAGTCCCTGCTTGGTTGATGCAGAAGTCTTCCCGAGGCGCTGGCTGAGCCGTGTGCTACAGTCGGGCGGAGTGGCTGTCTGTGGGATTCGCGGCGCAGTCGGTGGCCAAGGCCGAGCTTGGGCGAGATGCAGAACTTGCCCGAGTCCTGAGCCCGGGGTCGGACGAGGCGGAGCGGTTGCGCCTAAAGGCTCGTCCGCTCGGCTTGTCGCGTTAGGCATCCCATCGGAGGGTGTCAGGCGGTGTGCGCGCACTGTGATGTAGGTGTAACCACATCGCTGCTCTGGACGTGATTGCTGTCTTGTCCGCTACTGTGTTCTACTGCCACATGATGGGTTGGCACACGCATTAAATGCGCCTGTCCCCATCTGTTTTTGAGTGCCCTTGTCCTATTTGCTTGAGGCTGGCTCGGGCAAGACAGACCGGGTTGAGGCGGCTTTGGGCGAAGTGGAGCAAGTGGTGTCGACCTCGGGTGAGGTGGGGCCCAGCTCGAGATGTGAGACCCTCGGGGGGGGGGGCGTCTCGGTTTTGTTATAGGCGGCTTGGTTGTCACCCTTCGGGGGTTTGGTCCTTATTTCTTTGAGTGCGTTTGTTTAGGGAATAATCAGGGTGTCTCTAATTACCGCCCCCGACAGTAGCCCCCGAGCCTTCCAAGGAAGTACCTTTGGCACTTGTTTGGAGGCTCTGTAGCTTGCCCACGAGCGTGCTGCTTTTCTGAGAGATAGGACGTGTTTGTTTTCTGAGGGGTGCGCACGAGTGCACCCGTCGGGTGTAGCCCCCGAGGCCCCGAAGGAGTGGTTGACTCCTTTGAGGGCTTTAATTCTTTGATAGGCCTCGTTTGATCTTTTGGTCAGACTGGGGGACCTTTTTGCGAGGGCAGCCCCAAGCCCTTGCATGGAGGAATAGGTCGATCGAGGGATGTCTCGACTTTTGGTTCATACGCCCCTTTGTCACCTCTCCGTGAGGAGGAAGAGGGGGAATGTGTCATGCTGCCCTCGATGGACGATGGGTGACGAGCGTGACGTTTCCATTGAGCTGCTAACAGGAAATCTGAGCGGGGGTCCGAGCTCCTTTTGATTGGAGTCGGCTTGAGGCCCGAAGACACACCCCAAAGGCACCTGCGGGTGATTCGCCTGGTCCCAAACCCGTTCGATGGGGTCCAAGGGCTCGATGCCTCCCTACGATGGGACACCGTCACAAATCGCTCCTAGGGGTTCTCACATATGTCTTAAGATACCTTGGGTCACAACCCGAGCTGAGGCCATGTACGGGCGTACCTATAGTCATCCCTGACTCTGTGCTCTGGGGTGGTTTTGGAGCCCTTTCGAGGGGCCAACCTTCGAACCCCTGATAAGTATTGAGCTCGGAGCCCTAAAGTCCTGAGGCGGTTCGTATTAGTCCTATCGAGGGTCGAGCCTTCGAACCTCTGAACAGTATCTCTTTTGCCTTTTTTCCTCCTGAAGCAATAGGCCGAGGTAGAATATGACTTTATCTGATTCGCTGCTCCTTTCTCGAAGGGGGTTGCCCGAGGCAGATGCCGCTTCTTTCTTGTTTGATTGCCGAGGGGAGTAAGAGGCTGTGTAGTCGAGGGGAGTGCATACCTTTTGAGGCGGAGTGTGGAACATCGCTCGACGTGCTTTTTCCTCAAAGGGGACACGATCATTTAATGCGACGGGACATTTTGCCTGCCAACCG
>JAOPSE010000020.1:43489109-43550087 GCA_029449295.1 Zea luxurians | reverse complement strand
TGGTAAATGAAGCATTGCAAGCATGATATATTGTAGAGGTTCATTAACTTTCTTAGGAATATTAACAATATTTCTCCTAGGCACATTATGAACAAAATTTCTCCTACCAGCATTTCTATCATGCACATAGGAAGAACTAGAAGCAAACATGGCATGAGAATCAAAAGCATCATATGCATTATAACTCCTATAAGCATTTCTAGATTGTCTCTTATCATGGTACATAAAAGCATGGTTCCTTTTAGCACTACTAGCCATAGGGGCCTTCCCTTTCTCCTTGGTGGAGATAGGAGCCTTATGGCTTGTTAAGTTCTTGGCTTCCCTCTTGAAGCCAAGTCCATCCTTAATTGAGGGTGTCTACCAATCGTGTAGGCATCCCTTGCAAATTTTATCTTATCGAAATCACTTTTGCTAGTCTTAAGTTGGGCATTAAGAATAGTCAATTCATCATTTAATTTGGAAATTGAAACTAGGTGTTCACTACAAGCATCAATATCAAAATCTTTACACCTAGTGCAAATCATGACATGTTCTACACAAGAGTTAGATTTGCTAGCCACTTCCAGTTTAACATTTAAATCATCATTAACACCTTTTAAAGTAGCAATGGTCTCATGACACGTAGATAGTTCATAAGAAAGCATTTCATTTCTCTTAACTTCTAAAGCACGAGATTTTTGTGCACTAACAAATTTATCATGTTCTTCATATAACAAATCCTCTTGCTTTTCTAAAGTCTATCCTTTTCATTCAAGGCATCAATCAATTCATTGATTTTATCAATTTTATTTCTATCCAATCCCTTGAACAAGCTAGAGTAATCTATTTCCTCATCGCTAGACTCATCATCACTAGAAGAATCATAAGTAGTACTGTCTCTAGTACATACCTTCTTCTCCTTTGCCATGAGGCATGTGTGACGCTCGTTGGGGAAGAGGAATGACTTGTTGAAGGCCGTGGCGGCGAGTCCTTCATTGTCGGAGTCGGAGGAGGAGCAATCCGAATCCCACTCCTTTCCGATATGTGCCTCGCCTTTGGCCTTCTTGTAATTCTTATTCTTCTCTGTTGAGGGCTTGTTCTCAAATGCTATGAATTAAGAACAAGACAACATAAAAGTGTTAAATGTCGAACTCCTTCGTCCTTAGAAACAGTATATCCCTTCGGGTATAATGAATCTCGGATCAAGGTTACGAAAGGAAAGACCTTCGTTAGATTAAAATGGTTAAATAGAGCAACTATATATATAATGTGCGAGTAATAATACCAGCATTATCATTGATATATTTCCATTATTAAATTCATAAAAACGAATTACAAATGTACCTTCAGATTGATGTAAAGTAAGGGTACAAACGTGATGCGAAAAAGCGTATGCCAAGTCAGCGTGAATAGTACGGGAGTACTGTTCACCTATTTATAGGCACGGACGCAGCCCGTGTAAAATTACATTGATGCCCTTTACATTTATCATAACTACAGTAATTCTTCGAGGTCCAATTTGGCTTTTCATCTTTAAGTCGGTTCCTCTTTTCTGTTATTGTGCCGAAGCCTTTCTGCACATAGCTTCGTGATCGTCTTATCCTTCGTCATGATCGTTTTTCGTTCCAGTCAAGCTTCGTCTTAACCATGCTCTTGTATATTCGCGACCTGACTCCGAAGGTGCCTGTTCCGAAGGTGCCTGTTCACATATTACACTTGGAAAATATTGTCAAACTATGCTTTTGAGGACCTTCGGGAGCCGAAGGCCCCCAACAGTAGCCCCTCGCAATATCAATTTATTATAAAGATAAATTCATATTGCGACATGGACGAAGGCTTTAAGCCGAAGGTCCGAAAAAACACCTTCCTTTTGCTAGAATAGCAACAGTCATTGACAAGCGGGCCCTCCAGTTTTTGACATACTGGGTGTATAAATACAAATTCACCACGAGTTTATTTGGCACGCCCTTTTGCCACCTGCTTTTTACTCACCCAACTTTTAGCCTGCGCGCGACAGCATTTGCTCGGTCTTAAATTTTTAAGCTTCGGTTTCAAGTCTGGTTTGCCAGCATTCGCGAAAATGTCTGAGGATAAGATAGTTGCTGGTGCTTCGAAGCCAAGCCTTTCGGAGGAAATGCACCTGGGTTTTCTTGAGTCAATTTCGAAGACCAATACGGAAAAGATTGTCAAGGAAACTTTAGAGGGTTTATCTGAAGATACTGGCGACAGTGATAGTTATGATGTGGATAGTGGTGGAGAGGACTCCGAAGATCGCCCGTGGCGGCCTAGTCACTCAAACTTCGGAAAATCAACTATAAAGCAGAGTCACCTTGAAAATATGAGGGGAGATATTTCCGAGATATATCCATCGTGAGGGCAGATGACGGAGAAAAAACTACGCCGACCCCCGAAGATAATGAAGTCGTGATCTTCCGAAGCATTTTAAAGGCTGGGCTACGATTCCCTCTAAGCAGGTTTATGGTGGGAGTTCTGAAAATATATCAAATTTACCTTCATCAACTTACCCCTAAGGCAGTGATAAGATTGGGAATCTTCGTCTGGGCCGTGAGGAGCCAGGGCCTGGAGCCAAGTGCAAAAAGCTTTTGCAATATACACGAGCTAGTATATGAGACGAAACCCTGGGGTAAGGAGCAATATCATAATAATTTTGGTTGCTATAGCTTCGGTGCCCTCTCTGGGTCAAGCTGTCCCGTGCCAACCTTTCGGAAGAGATGGCCCGGGGAATGGATGAAGGAATGGTTCTATGTGAAGAACGATTTGAAGGTTCGGGAAGATATCAAAGATATCATCATGCGCCCTATCTGGCAGTGTTTCGGACTCCGGAAACCAAAGGTAGAAATGGACGAAGCAGATGAAGAATGTCAGAGGGCCTTCGGAGTGGTCTGTTCTTTTATTGGGACCAGGGATTTAATGCAAGAGCACATTGCCTTCAGAGTGTGGCCACTTGTAGATAACTGGGAAGTGCCGAAGGAGACCGTTAAAGGAACTGACGAGGGTGGACTAATCAGGCTGAAATATACATTCAAGTACGGAGATAAGTTTGTTGAACCGGATGATGATTGGCTGAAAAGCATTGAGAATGTAAGTGATGAATTGCTTGGGGCATACTCAAAGGTCAAAAATACTGCATTATCAGCGGCTTTCGGAGGCCAAAAGAAGAAGAGACTCAATCGAGTATTTGATGCAATTGGGTTTATGTATCCCGACTACTATTATCCAATGCGAGGTCAAAAGAGAAAAAAATACTTCTCCTGCAAAGGACACTGCTTCGGCTTCTCCCGGGGGGCCAGCGCCGAAGAGGAAGAAGGTAAAAGTGTTCACACACCCTCCACACTGTATTGAGCCGGCCATAGTGCCCGAGTTTATTGGTGAGGCCTCTTCGGCCACCGAAGCCAGAGAACCAACTACAGCGCCAAAATCCGAAGAAATGGCCGAAGCACCAGCAATAGAAAAAACAGGAGAAGAGAGAACTGAAGAAAGAAAAACACTAGATGTTTTAAGTCCTTCATCAAAATTGAGGCAGCTAAAAGCCAGAAGGGGCCAGCAGCGACCCCGAAAAGAAAAAGGATGGTTAATGTGCTGGATGTTTTGGAGACAATTAAATCTTCAAGCACAACTCCAAAGAAAACTGTTGAAGTGTCTATTGAAGCCTTTGCTGCTGAAACTTCGAAGCAGCAATTTGAAACTGAAGCTGGGCCTTCGGAATCTACCAAGATACAACCTTTGGAGGTCGAAAAAATGTCAAAAGCAAGTTTAGAAACTGAAAAAGCAAAAATAACAGAGCCGATTCTGACTGAGGTAATTGACACTGCCACCCCCGAAGCATCTTCCAAAATACATGATTATATTGTGCGACATGCTTCGGGGAAGAAACTATCTGAAGAAGAGATTTTTGAAGCCAATCACTATGCCCGAGAACTGAAGTATCCGAGGGGGCTTGTAGTGTTCAATGGGACAAACGAAGATGATTTCCTGTACTATCTCCCAGACAATAAAGAATTATCCGTGTGCCGGGAGATGGCTAGAAGCATGGGGTTCTCGAAACTCGAAGCTGGCCTCTGCGCCATGTCGAAGGACGATCTTGCGGATAGCCTGGCATACAATAGTCTGAAGGTACAAAAATTGTGAATTTTAAAGTTTATGAATTTTGAATTAGTTTTTTGCTCTTATGTTAACTCATTCATTCTTTTGAATAGTGCTTAATACTCAGCAATGCCTTAAGGGCTCAGAAGAATGCCGAAGATGAGAGCTGCACCATTGCTCTCAACAACCTTCGAACAGAGGTTATCAGGCTAAGAAACGAAGCCTTGGAGAAGGACAGAATTCTGCTTACATTAGTGGAAAAAATGAAGGAAGACGAAGCTAACTCTAAAACTCAAGCCGAAGCTCAGAAGCGTGAAATCGAAGATCTTCGTAAACAACTAGCCCGAGCCAAAGAAGAACGCATTCTTGAAGAAACAAAACGAGAATTAAGCGATCAATGGGTAGATCATTTGGAAGTAAATGTTAAAGAGCTTCGTGCTTCGAAGAAGAGGTGCTACGATAAATCCATAGAATGTGTTAAGAAAATAAAATCTAGCTTCGCCAGTGTTGGCGCGTTCTCTAGTGAAGAAAATTTTACAAGAGGAAATCCAGAAGGCCCAATTGAATGGATTAGCCACGAAGCTGATGTCTTCGACGAAATCTTGAATAGTCGTGGGACATTTGTGCTTTTTCGGGCGCCAGGGGAATTGTTACCATTTTAGAGAAGAAAGGGTGCGAGCATGTGAAATCTTTGGCGCAGTCTGAAGCTACTTTGTCCTCTGAAGATATCATAGACCCTTCAGCCGAAGCAAGCCAGGTTGGTGGAAAATTTTTCACTGACATTTGGGACAATGGCGGCCGAAAAATGGCTCAAGAGATCATTCAGAGAAGTGAAAATACATCCATGATGCTAGGGAGGTAGCGAGAGCTGCTGAAAAAAACACATGGCTCGAAGGGCAAATAGGTATTAATTAGTGATTTTTATTTTGTTGTAATTCTTGATTTTGAACTTTATTCGTAGTTTGTAATAGTAATATAGCCGTGTCCTCTCCTCCCTCAGAACCCGCTGAGGCATCTGCGGACCCTCCCCGAAGGGAGACACGAAATTAGACAAATGGCCGAAGCCATCATGGACGAAGTTGTCATTCAGCTGCTAAACGAAGCTGCAGAAGTAGTTCTTAGGGAAGATTAAATGCTATTGTAAAAATGCTTGGAACATGACAAGTGTAAAACTTTATAACTTTGAATGTAATATATAATCTATTTACAGTTCAATTCTTTATGATGCATGAAAATTTTGTTCATACATACCGCTTTTTAAGCCTTCGGCGAAAAACACCTTCCCTTCTTTTCATGCTTCGTAAAGAAAATCTTTTATGTGTCACAAGAATGGCCATATTTATTTGATGAAGAATCTCCGAACTTCATGAAGACATTCTTTGAATCCATAAAAAAGTCTTATGTTGCCTCTCAAATGAAGCTACATTTCTTCTCAATTTATCTTGTGCCTTGGCACGATTTTCTCTTTTTCAAAACATTCTTCGAAGATCAATGCTGTGTCCCCTTCCTGTTTTCCATGTGAAATGATGGATGATGCTTATGTTATGCAAAATGATAATGATGTTATGTTGTGCAAAATGACATTTATGCTGAAAATACACATATCCCTGCCATAGGGCACACAATCTTTTTATCTCAGCGTTGACTTTTCGCTGTAAGCCTCCCTTAAGAGCTTCTTCGCCTTTTACTTTCAGCGGAATCAACGTTTATTTTTCGCTGTAAGCCTCCCTTAGGAGCTTCTTCGCCTTTTACTTTCAGCGGAATCAGCGTTTATTTTTTGCTGTAAGCCTCCCTTAGGAGCTTCTTCGCCTTTTACTTTCAGCGGAATCAGCGTTTATTTTTCGCTGTAAGCTCTGCATTCCCTTTGGAACGACTTTCGAGCAGAAAACTTATACTGCGCTCCCTTAGGAACGACTTTTTATTACTTGAAAAAGTTACGGCTCATTCCTTAGAACAAGTTTTCGATAATCCGAAGGTTCTCCGTGCCTCCATAATTCTTGTGCTTCGGTAACTCAAGCCTTTGGAGGAGATATATTTTCATTATGATAATACGGTAAACTGTTACAAGGATTTGAAAAACAATAAAAAACACTTAAACTCCCCATAATTGTTCTTTACTGCGAAGAAAATAAAACTGAACGTGAAAACATAAAAAACTGCTGTGGGAGTAGGATATTTTTGTCAGTAAATGTGCTTCGACTCTGGCACAGTGCTATTAACTGTACGAGCTTCGGATTCTTCTCTGAAGTCCCTCTGGGGATGAGAGTGCTGGCTCCCTTCTGGCGGAGCTCGTTGTATTGGTGGTGGCGGTGGAAGCTGTTGCCAGGAAGCTTGGGGTTGGCTTGCCGAAGCAAGAGGCTGCAGGGTGATTGCCTACATATTCTGGAATGTAAGGCGAATGATACGAAGCAGTATGCATAACCTGCTTCGGCTGACTCTGTTGTGCTGCAGCCTCTGCTAGCTCCTTTTGCTTTTGAATGGTAACATGACACATTCTGGTAGTATGGCCCTTGCCTTCACCGCAGAATAAGCAGTAAATTTTTCTTGGTTGATCTCCAAATCTTCCCCCGAAGCCCCTGGCGCCTCTGCCTCTTGGCGCTTGCGACCGAAAAGAGCTTTGCTCTTGCCTCGAAGCTTGCTGTTGCCCCGAAGCTTGCGAGGAATACTGTGACCTTTGCTGCTGACTCCCTTTGTCATCATTTTGAGTAGAATTATGAATCGACCTGACATGCTTCGGATAAAACCTTCCTCTGAAGCCCCTGGTCATTTCAGAAAACCTGAGAGCTTCCTCCCTTCTTTGGCGAAAATCATTGTCGAATATATTCGTCCATCTTCTGGAGCAGCTTCTCCAAAGTTTGAGGAGGTTTCCTGGCAAAGTACTGAGCTGAAGGTCCTGGCCGAAGCCCCTTAATCATGGCCTCAATGACAATTTCATTGGGCACTGTTGGTGCCTGTGCCCTCAGACGTAGAAACCTTCGGACATATGCCTGAAGGTACTCTTCGTGATCTTGGGTGCACTGGAATAAAGCTTGAGCAGTGACTGGCTTCGTCTGAAAACCTTGGCTGGTTATCAACATATCCTTCAGCTTTTGCCATGAGGTGATTGTTCCTGGCCTAAGGGAGGAGTACCAGGTTTGTGCAACGCTCCTGACAGCCATGACAAAGGACTTTGTCATGACCGCTGTGTTGCCACCATACGAAGATATAGTTGCCTCATAGCTCATCAAGAATTGCTTCGGTCTGAATGACCGTCATACATAGGGAGCTGAGGTGGCTTATAAGACTGTGGCCAAGGTGTAGCCTGCAGTTCTGTTGACAGGGGAGAAGTGTTATCAAAAGCAAAATTTCCATGATGGAAATCTTCATACCAGTCATCCTCATTGTAGAAACCCTCTTGATGAAACTCTCTGCACGGGCCTTTGATTCTGGTCTCTTGAGCGAGATGTCGAAGCTCTTTAGAGGCTTCATCTATCTGCTTTTGAAGGTCAGCTAGACGAGCCATCTTCTCCTTCTTCCGTTGAACCTGTTTGATGGGAGCATCTCCATTTTTTGTATTTCTTGGTCCAAGTCGTCTTCCGGAGGCGTTGACTGATGGCCTTCCTCTTCTGGCTTCGGGCCTCCCTAAGAGAGACGACATCCTGATTGGGGTCCAGCGGCTGCAGAGTGGTAGCCCCTGTCGTTGAAGCTTTTTTCGGTGGCATGACGAAGGCGACGCTTGCCGAAGGTTTTCAAAACCCAAAAAGTGGAAGTGAGTTCACCGGAGGTGGGCGCCAATGTTGAGGGCTTGTTCTCAAATGCTATGAATTAAGAACAAGACAACATAAAAGTGTTAAATGTCGAACTCCTTCGTCCTTAAACAGTATATCCCTTCGGGTATAATGAATCTTGGACGAAGGTTATGAAAGGAAAGACCTTCGTTAGATTAATAAATGGTTAAATAGAGCAACTATATATATAATGTGCGAGTAATAATACCAGCATTATCATTGGTATATTTCCATTATTAAATTCATAAAAACGAATTACAAATGTACCTTCAGATTGATGTAAAGTAAGGGTACAAACGTGATGCGAAAAAAGCGTATGCCAAGTCAGCGTGAATAGTACGGGAGTACTGTTCACCTATTTATAGGCACGGGACGCAGCCCGTGTAAAATTACATTGATGCCCTTTACATTTATCAATAACTACAGTAATTCTTCGAGGTCCAATTTGGCTTTTCATCTTTAAGTCGGTTCCTCTTTTCTGTTATTGTGCCGAAGCCTTTCTGCACATAGCTTCGTGATCGTCTTATCCTTCGTCATGATCGTTTTTCGTTCCAGTCAAGCTTCGTCTTAACCATGCTCTTGTATATTTGCGACCTGACTCCGAAGGTGCCTGTTCCGAAGGTGCCTGTTCACATATTACACTTGGAAAATATTGTCAAACTATGCTTTTGAGGACCTTCGGGAGCCGAAGGCCCCCAACATTCTCCCTCTTGTTTCCTTTTTCCTGGTCACTATCATTATCGAGACAGTTAGCAATAAAATGGCCAAGCTTACCACATTTGAAGCATGAGCGCTTCCCTTTTGTCTTGGTCTTGCTTGGCTGTCCCTTGCGACTCTTAAGCGCCGTCTTGAAGCGCTTGATGATGAGGGCCATCTCTTCATCATTGAGTCCTGCCGCCTCAACTTGCGCCACCTTGCTAGGTAACGCCTCCTTGCTTCTCGTTGCCTTGAGAGCAACGGGTTGAGGCTCATTGATTGGACCATTTAGTGCGTCGTCCACGTACCTCGCCTCTTTGATCATCATTCGCCCGCTTACGAATTTTCCAAGGACTTCTTCGGGCGACATTTTGATGTACCTGGGATTCTCACGAATATTATTCACCAAATGTGGATCAAGAACGGTAAAGGACCTTAGCATTAGGCGGACGACGTCGTGGTCTGTCCATCGCGTGCTTCCGTAGCTCCTTATTTTGTTGATACGGGTCTTGAGCCGGTTGTATGTTTGGGTTGGCTCCTCGCCCCTTATCATCGCAAATCTTCCGAGCTCGCCTTCTACCAACTCCATCTTAGTGAGCAAGGTGACGTCATTCCCCTCATGAGAGATCTTGAGGGTCCCAGATTTGCTTGGCATTGTCCAAGCTGCTCACCTTATGGTACTCATCCCTGCACAAGGAGGCTAACAACACAGTAGTAGCTTGTGCATTTCTATGAATCTGTTCATTAATAAAAATAGGACAATCCGAGCTATCAAACTTCATTCCACTTTCCACAATCTCCCATATGCTCGGATGGAGAGAGAACAGGTGACTACGCATTTTGTGGCTCCAAAATCCGTAGTCCTCTCCATCAAAATAAGGAGGTTTGCCAAGTGGAATGGAGAGCAAATGAGTATTTGTACTTTGCAGAATACGAGAGTAGTCAAAGAAAAGTTCGAATTAACCGGTTTCCTTCTCTCGTAGTCGTTGTGGTCGTCATCCTTTTGGGAAGAAGTAGACTCATCACTGTCGTCGTAGTAGACGATCTCCTTGATGCGTCTCGTCTTCTTCTTCTTCCCATCTTTGCGTCTATGGCCCGAGCCCAAGTCGGTAGGCTTGTCATCCTTAGGCTCGTTGACGAAGGACTCCTCTTTATCGTTGATCACGATTCCCTTCCCCTTAGGATCCATCTCTTCGGGCGATTAGTCCCTTTGTGAAGAGAACGGCTCCGATACCAATTGAGAGCACCTAGAGGGGGGTGAATAGGTGATCCTGTAACACTTAAAACTTAGGCCACAAAAACTTGGTTAAGTGTTAGTGCAATAACCGCCAAGTGGCTAGAGAGGAGTCTTCAACAATAACCAACAAGAGATCAATCACAGAGATGGCACGGTGGTTATCCCGTGGTTCGGCCAAGACCAACGCTTGCCTACTCCACGTTGTGGCGTCCCAACGGACAAGGGTTACACTTGAAGTTCACACAAAGAAGCACGAAGCAAGGGAGGGATTAGCAACTCACACAAGACACAAAGACCACAGCAAATATGCACACACAATATCCAGACTTAAGCTCAAAAGACTAGCACACTAGAACGGAGCTTAAATCACTAGAATGTCAAACAAGTGCGCAAGAATGAAGTGTGAGTGATCAAGATTGCTCAAGGAATGCTTGGTATTCTCCTCCATGCGCCTAGGGGTCCCTTTTATAGCCCCAAGGCAGCTAGGAGCCGTTGAGAGCAATCTTGGAAGGCAGATCTTGCCTTCTGTCGACTGGCGCACCGGACAGTCCGGTGCACCACCGGACACTGTCTGGTGTGGATTCCCTTCCTTATTTGGCGAAGCCGACCGTTGGAGTCTGAGAGCCGTTGGCACACCGGACACTGTCCGGTGCACACCGGACAGTCTGGTGCACCAATGTGACCGTTGCTCGGCCACGCGTCACGCGCGGAATCCTCGGCCGACCGTTGCCCTGGCTGACGCTTGACTCACCGGACAGTCCGGTGCTCCACCGGACAGTCCGGTGAATTTTAGCCGTACGCCGTCGTTGAAGTCCCGAGAGCAGCATGTTCGCCAGGGCCAGCCTGGCGCACCGGACACTGTCCGGTGCACCACCGGACAGTCCGGTGCACCCAGACTGAGCAAACCTTGGCCGAACAAAGCCATCTCATTTTCAATTCAACTTCTCCTGTTTCCAGCACTTAGACACAATACATTAGTCCATAAAACAATGTACTAAGTCTAGAAACATACCTTTTGACATGATTTGTACTTTGTCCACCACATTGCATATCAACACAAAAGCACTTGCGTTGGCACTCAATTACCAAAATACTTAGAAATGGCCCAAGGCACATTTCCCTTTCACCTACACACCACAACAAAATGGTGTGGTAGAGAGGAAGAACAGGACTCTCATCGATATGGCAAGGACGATGCTTGGTGAGTTCAAGAGCCCTGAGCATTTTTGGTCGGAAGCCGTGAACACGGCTTGCCACGCCATCAACCGGGTCTACCTTCACCGCCTCCTCAAGAAGACTTCGTATGAGCTTCTAACCGGTAACAAACCCAATGTGTCTTACTTTCGTGTATTTGGGAGCAAATGTTACATTCTAGTGAAGAAAGGTAGAAATTCTAAGTTTGCTCCCAAAGCTGTAGAAGGGTTTTTGTTAGGTTATGACTCAAATACAAAGGCGTATAGAGTCTTCAACAAATCATCGGGTTTGGTTGAAGTCTCTAACAACGTTGTATTTGATGAGACTAATGGCTCCAAGAGAGCAAGTTGTTGACGTTGATGATATAGATGAAGAAGACGTTCCGACGACCACAATACGCACCATGGTGATTGGAGATGTGCGACCACAGGAACAAAAGGAGCAAGATCAACCGCCTTCCTCAACAATGGTGCATCCCCCAACTCAAGACGATGAATAGGTTCATCAAGAAAAGGCGTGTGATCAAGGGGGAGCACAAGATGATCATGTGATGGAGGAAGAAGCACAACCGGCACATCCAACCCAAGTTCGAGCGACGATTCAAAGGAATCATCCCATCGACCAAATTTTGGGCGACATTAGCAAGGGAGTAACTACTCGCTCTAGATTGGTGAATTTTTGTGAGCATTACTCTTTTGTCTCTTCCATTGAGCCTTTCAGGGTAGAAGAGGCCTTGCTAGATCCGGACTGGGTGTTGGCCATGCAGGAGGAGCTCAATAATTTCAAGAGAAATGAAGTTTGGACACTGGTGCCTCGTCCCAAGCAAAATGTTGTGGGAACCAAGTGGGTGTTCCGCAACAAACAGGACGAGCACGGGGTGGTGACAAGGAACAAGGCTCGACTTGTGGCAAAAGGTTATGCCCAAGTCGTGGGTTTGGACTTTGAGGAGACTTTTGCTCCTGTGGCTAGGCTAGAGTCCATTCGTATTTTGCTAGCATATACCGCTCACCATTCTTTCAGGTTGTTCCAAATGGATGTGAAGAGCGCCTTCCTCAACGGGCCAATCAAGGAGGAGGTGTACATAGAGCAACCCCCTGGCTTCGAGGATGAACGGTACCCCGACCACGTGTGTAAGCTCTCTAAGGCTCTATGGACTTAAGCAACCCCCAAGAGCATGGTATGAATGCCTTAGAGACTTTTTAATTGCTAATGCTTTTAAGGTTGGGAAAGCCGATCTGACTTTATTCACTAAGACTTGTGATAGTGATTTGTTTGTGTGCCAAATTTATGACGATGACATAATATTTGGTTCTACTAATCAAAAGTCTTGTGAAGAGTTTAGCAGGGTGATGACGCAGAAATTTGAGATGTCGATGATGGGCGAGTTGAACTACTTCCTTGGGTTCCAAGTGAAGCAACTCAAGGATGGCACCTTCATCTCCCAAACGAAGTACACACAAGACTTGCTAAAGCGGTTTGGGATGAAGGACGCCAAGCCCGCAAAGACTCCGATGGGAACCGACGGACACACCGACCTCAACAAAGGAGGTAAGTCCGTTGATCAAAAGGCATACCGGTCTATGATAGGGTCTTTACTTTATTTATGTGCTAGTAGACCGGATATTATGGTTAGCGTATGCATGTGTGCTAGATTTCAATCTGATCCAAGGGAGTGTCACTTGGTGGCCGTGAAGCGAATTCTTAGATATTTAGTTGCTACGCCTTGCTTCGGGATCTAGTATCCAAAGGGGTCTAACTTTGACTTGATTGGATACTCAGATTCCGACTATGCTGGATGTAAGGTCGATAGGAAGAGTACATCGGGGACGTGCCAATTCTTAGGAAGGTCCCTGGTGTCGTGGAACTCTAAGAAACAAACTTCCGTTGCCCTATCCACCGCTGAGGCCGAGTATGTTGCCGCAGGACAGTGTTGCGCGCAACTACTTTGGATGAGGCAAACCCTCGTGGACTTTGGCTACAATCTGAGCAAAGTCCCACTCCTATGTGATAATGAGAGTGCTATCCGAATAGCGGAAAATCCTGTTGAGCACAGTCGCACAAAGCACATTGACATCCGGCATCACTTTTTGAGAGACCACCAGCAAAAGGGAGACATCGAAGTGTTTTATGTTAGCACCGAGAACCAGCTAGCCGATATCTTCACTAAGCCTCTAGATGAGAAGACCTTTTGCAGGCTGCGTAGTGAGCTAAATGTCTTAGATTCGCGGAACTTGGATTGATTTATAGCATACATGTGTTTATGCCTTTGATCATGTTCCTTATGCATTTTGTTGTTTACTTGGGGTGCTCAAGTTGTACAAGCACTCCCCAGACCTCAAAAGTCCATATGTGAGTGATGCACATATTTAGGGGGAGATGTGCTTCAACTTGACCCTTTGAGACTAACCGTGTGCTTGAGTTTGCTTGATTTAGTCTCAAAGGAAGTTCGAAAGGTAAAGGTGGACTTGGACCATGAAAGACTTCCACTGCACTCCGATGAGAGGGTAACTTATTCCAAGTTCATCTCATGTACTCTTATTGCCTTTGTATTCTTATTTGAAGATTTTGGTGAGGCAATGGGGTTCTAGGGCCAAGATTGATCCCGTTTTGGTGCTTGATGCCAAAGGGGGAGAAAATAAGGCCAAAGCAATAAATGGATCAGCTACCACTTGAGAAATTTTGAAAATAGGAGAATAGAGCTTTTGGTTTGTCAAAACTCTCTTGTTGTCAAAAGTTGGCCTCTTGTGGGGAAAATAGTCGATTATGGGAAAAGGGGGAGTTTTTGAAATCTTGAATCAATTTCTCTTGGAACGACTCTCTTGGAGTCTTAACAAGTGTGTTTGACTTAGAGATAGGAAGTTGAGGTTGATTTGCAAAAACAAACCAAGTGGTGGCAAAGAGTGATCCATATATGCCAAATTTGAATCAAAACAATATTGAGTTTTCATTTGCATTGATATTGCACTTGTTCTAGTTGCTTTATGTTGTGTTGGCATAAATCACCAAAAAGGGGGAGATTGAAAGGGAAATGCCCTTGGGCCATTTCTAAGTATTTTGGTGATTGAGTGTCAACACAAGTGCTTTTGTGTTAATCTATGCAAAGTGGTGGACAAAGTGTAAATCAAGTCAAAAGGTATGTTTCTAGACTTAGTACATTGTTTTATGGACTAATGTATTGTGTCTAAGTGCTGGAAACAGAAGAAATCGAATTGGAAAAGAGATGGCTTTGTTCAGCCAAAGTGTGCGCAGTCTGGGTGCACCGGACAGTGTCCGGTGCGCCAGGCTGGCTCTGGTGAACAGGCTGCTCTCGGGACTTCGACGGTGGTGTACGGCTATAAGTCACCGGACTGTCCGGTGGTGCACCGGACTGTCCGGTGAGCTGTTCACAGGCGAACTCGTCGCTCTCGGAAGATGATTAACGGCGTATGGCTATAATTCACCGAACTGTCCGGTGGTGCACCGGACTGTCCGGTGAGCCAACGGTCGGCCGGGCCAACGGTCGGCCGCGCGATCTGCGTGGGGCACGTGGCCGAGCCAACGGCTAGAAGAGGCACCGGACTGTCTGGTGTGCACCGGACAGTGTCCGGTGCGCCAACGGCTCTCAAACTCCAACGGTCGGCTTCGCCAAAAACCACTGTGCCATCTCTGTGTTGATCTCTTGTGGTTATTGTGTTTTGTTGAGACTCCTCTCTAGCCACTTGGCATCATTGTGCTAACATTTAACCAAGTTTTTGTGGCATTAAGTTTTCAAGTTTCACAGGATCACCTATTCACCCCCCCTCTAGGTGCTCTCAGAAACCTGCCGCCCCTGGCACCAACATGCCTCCGCCTGGCACCAAATGGCGGAGAGTTTGGCTGCCCATTTTGCGATTCTAGCGGATGCCTTCGGGTTCCTGAACAATTCTCCCAGACCCCTGTCCGATGTGACCCATACTTTGAATGCCTTGAAGTAGTGTCACAGTTTGCGCGATGTCATGACAACTGCATATGAAATTTTTTCAAGTTCAGTCATGTTGCACTTAGAAACCATGACGACTTCGGATACATAATACACTGGTCACTGCCGACTTGTCCCTTCTCTGTCCTACTCTTGGACCAACGCTGCGCTGACTGCATATGGTGAAGCCGCGATGTATAGAAGAAGAGGCAGCGAAGGGTTGGGACTTGTGAGTGTTGCTAAGTCGGACAGGTGTTGTTTGAGCGACTCAAAGGCCGCCGCCTGCTCTAGTCCCCAAGCGAAGTATTTTGCACCCACAATGTCTTGAGGAAAGGTAGACTATGATCTACGGATTTGGAGATGAATCTGTTCAGGGCGGCCAATCTGCCTGTCAGACATCCCTGGTGGACTGTGGAGGTGCCATGTTGATGATCGCTTGGATCTTAGTTGGGTTGGCCTCGATCCCTCGGTGCGACACCAGGTAACCAAGTAACTTCCCCTGGCGAACTCCGAAGACACACTTCTCAGCGTTGAGCCGAAGTCGTGCATCGCGCATGTTAGCGAATGTTTCTGTGAGGTCGGGTAGGTGATCCTCTTTGCTTTTGCTTGCGACGACGATGTCGTCTACGTAGGTGAAAATGTTGCGGCCTACTTGACTTTCGAGGACCCTCTTGGTGAGGCGAGAAAAGGTTGACCCGACATTTTTGAGTCCTTTTGGCATTCGGACAAAGTAGTACGTGCCGAAAGGTGTGATAAAGCTTGTGCTTGCCTTGTCCTCCTCTTTCATGTAAATCTGGTGGTACCTGAAAAAGCAATCAAGGAGGGACATGACCTCGCAGCTCGTTGTGCTATCGACTATTTTGTTGATCCGTGGCAAGGGGAAGTTATCCTTGGGACAAGCCTTGTTGAGGCTCGTGAAGTCTATGCACATGCGTCACTTGCCACTCTTCTTTTGTACCATGACCATGTTGGCGAGCCAAGTGGGATAAGCGATTGGTTCGATGAACCTGGCTTCCAATAGGCGGTGCACCTCGGCCTTGGCTGCTTCAGTTTTCTCATATGACATTTTCCACAGTCGTTGCTTTTTCGAGCGCATGGTCGAGTCGATGCCTAGGCTGTGCTCGATGATAGAGCGGTTGACCCCGACCAGATCGAGGGCAGACTAAGCGAAGACGTCATTGTTTTTGGAGAGACAGGAAAGGAGTTTTTCCTCGTCTCACGAGGTCAGGTTTTTGCTTATTACTACTGTTTGATTAGGCATTGCTGGGTCGAGGGGTACGGCCTTCGTTCCGTCATTGCTCTGGAGCCGTGCTTTGGCTTTTTCTTCTTTGATCGGGTGACTGCATTCAAAGCCTTCGCGCTCTGCCATTAGGCAGTGGATGTTCTGTTGCCCTGGAACGAAATCCCTTCCAATGTTGCGCGCTGTTTGCTGGTCGTCGTAGGCGTTGATCACGCCCTGAGGGCCTAGGACTTTCATGCAGAGGTAGAGTCCATGAATGGCCGCCTCAAGCTTGTTGATCGAGCCCTGACCCATTATAGCATTGTTGGCGTTTCGGACCTGGGGGGTCCTCCGAACCGACTAGTGAATTTGTCGCCACTGCGTGTCCTAGCCCAGATGGGTTGGCGCGAGAAGGAACACAAACAGGGGACTTGTATTATCTCGCACCGGGGGTGCCGCTCGTAGTAGGGGTTACAAGCGTCGCGAGAGGGAAGAAGAGAGCCGGTTCGTCAGCCCGCCGTCTCCTCCGCGCGAGAACCCTCCTCCTTTGCGGGAAGGCCCTGGACCTCCCTTTTATAGATGCAAGGAGAGGGTCCAGATGTACAATGGGGGGTGTAGCAATGCGCTAACGTGTCTGGCAGAGAAATGCCTAAGCCCTATGTACATGCCAACGTGGCTGTCAGGGGAGAGCTTGAGCCCTGTATGCGTGATAGCGTGGCCGTCGGAGAAGCACCTGAGCCCTGTAGGAGCACAGCTGGCAGTGCGGCAAGGATCCTGCTGACGTCTCCTTGCTGCCGTAAGGGGCTGAGAGCCACCGGCGTCATGGTTGCACGCGGGGCACCATCCTTACCCGTCGTCGGGGTAAGCCAGATGGGACGCCGGTCTTGTTCCTTGTAGCCTGAGCTGGCTAGGGATAGGGTAATGATGTATCCCCTATGGCGTTGTCGGTCCGAGCCCAAGGTCAGGCGAGGCGGAGACTTCTCTTGAGGCCGAGGCCGGGGTCGGGCGAGGACGTGATTCCTCCCGAGACCGAGGTCGAGGCCGAGTCCGGAGGTCGAGCGAGGCAGAAACCTCCTTCCGAGGCCGGAGCCTGAGGTCGGGCGAGGCGGAGACATCCTCCTGAGGTCGGAGCCTGAGGTCGGGCGAGGCGGAGACCTCCTCCCGAGGCCGGAGCCTGAGGTCGGGCGAGGCGGAGCTTCCTGTTGCGCCCGAGGCCGAACTCGGTGGTTGATCGTGACTTGTTGTCAGCTTCGCCTCGGTGGTTGGCACAGTAGTCGGAGCGGGGCGAGCGGCGCTGTTTTCCCGTCAGATCGGACAGTAAAAGGGGGGCGAAGTGACTGTGGTCACTTCGGCCCTGCCGACTGAGGCGCGTGTGTCAGGATATGGTGTCAGACGATCCTCGCATTGAATGCGCCTGCGATGTGGTCGGTTGGTGAGGCGGTTTGGCCAAGGCTACTTCACAACGAAGCCTGCCCGAGCTGGGCTTCGGGAGAGCCGAGGGGTGCCCGCTGCCTGAGGAGGCCCTTGGGCGAGGCGTGAACTCGTCTGGGACAACTGCTCCAGCCCGAGGCTAGGCTCGGGCGAGGCCGCGTCCCTTGGGTAGATGAAGCCTTGACTTGAACCGCGCCCGTCAGTTGGTCTAAGGGTGTTTACCAGCCGTGATTAGGAGTGTTGGGGGTACCCCTAATTATGGTACCCGACAGTAGCCCCCGAGCCTCGAAGGGAGTTGGTACTCGCTTGGAGGCTTTTACCGCATTTTTGGTGAGGGGACCGGCCTTTCTCGGTTTTGCTTTGTTCTGGTGGGTGCGCGCGAGCGCACCCGCCAGGTGTAGCCCCCGAGGCCTCGGAAAGAGTGGATTGACTCCTCTGAGGTCTTAATGCTTTTCGTGATGCCTTGGTCGGTCTGATCGTTCCCTCATGCGGCCTGGCCGTAGCCCGGGTGCATGGTCAGATCCTGAGTTATCAAGCTGGTTTGTTGACGCTGTCAACAGTTTGACCGTAGCCGGGTGCGAGAGCAGCCTCCGAGCCTCTGCACGGAGCGAGAGGACGATCAAGGACTTTCCCGACTTTTATCATACGCCCCTGCGTCGCCTTTCTGCAAGGAGGGGGAAAAGCGCTATGTTGCCCTCGGAGGGCGCCGAACATGGTGTTTCCAGTGAGCTGCTAACGGGTGATCCGAGTGGACGCCCGTGCCCCGTTCGCTAGGGGTCGACTGGTGGCCCAGAGGCGCGCTCCAAAAGTACCTGCGGGTGATTCGCCGGACCCGAACCCCTTCGACAGGGTCCGAGGGCTCGATGCCTCCCTCCGGTGGGATTCCGTTACAAATCGTTCCCGCCGGTCTCGAAAATGTCCTAGGGTACCTCGGGAGTGTAGCCCGAGCCTCGTCCATGTATCGGATGTACCCAGAGTCATCCCTCACTCTGCGTGCTCTGGGGCGACTATCGAACCCTTCCGAGGGCCAGCCTTCGAACCCCTGATCAGTAATGGGCACGGAGCCCGAGCGCTCTAGGGCGACTGTCGAACCCTTCCGAGGGGCCAGCCTTCGAACCCCTGATCAGTAATGGGCTTGGAGCCCGAGTGCTCTGGGGCAGCCGTCGAAACCCTTCCGAGGGGCCAGCCTTCGAACCCCTGATCAGTAGGAGGGCTCGGGGCCCGCTTCCTTCGCCGAGAAGGGATCCTTTCCACAACATCCCCTTTCCCGGTCCCTGTAGCAAGAGAGAGAGAGAGGAGGAGGGGAAGGATATGAATTTAAATAAGGTGGCACACCTTTTTTTGACGCGGTCACCATAGCGGAGGTGAAACGATGCCCGCCTCGCCTGCCGGAGGTGTCGCTTGCTTTGCCAGGGAGTTAATGCGACGGGACGGGCGATTCACGTGGCGCTCATTGCTCGTGCGAGCCATTCGAGGAACGGAAAGATCATTTTACCTTCGAGTTTTGAATTTTGCGGCGAGTTCGGGCGAAGTTTTGAATGGTTCTCGCCCGGGCCTGAGCAAAATGTAACCGTTCAAGGACTTAGACATTTGTCATAGGTCAGGAGAATCGCCGAGGGTTCTACCGACGTCTAAGTCTATGTAGCATAGTTACCCCAAGTATATGTGTTTGTTCTTTGTGGCTGTCGAGGCCTGAACATTTGGGTATTCGAGTATAAAGCTGCATTTCTTCCTCATTTCGAGCACTGGGACTTGCCTGTTGGCTAGCCGAACCACTTAACCGAGCGTGAGTTGCCTTTCGCGGAAGGTGACGAGTGAGGTATCCATATCCTGGAGGCGTAGGAGTCCCTCGGCTCGGTCGGCCTTGCCGCTCTAGGCCTCTCTTGCTCAGTTTTTAGAACCCTCGGCTGCTCTGCGATGAGCCAGAGCCGGAGGCAGCGGTGCTGGCGCGGACAGAGGCGGAGTCGGCTCGAAAAGAGACTTCGTCGGCCCGGGAGCTGGCGACTTCCCAGGCTGAGGAAGATGTGGCAACAGCTGGAGCCTGGCCAAGACATCCGCTGGCACGGTGCTGGCGTCCTCCCTTGGGTGGAGGTCCTTTCGCCCGGGTCATCGTCCGAGGCCGGGCCAGGTTCCGCCGAGGGTGGAAACAACGCCGAGGGTGCTGCTGCTCCCCCTGCCGATGCCTAAACCTGCAGGAACAGTTTGTCTGTAGCATGCGCATGTTTTTCGCGGCCGCCGAGACCTAAACACTTTATCGTCGTGTGAAAAAGCTGCGTTTTCTTTCCTCTCGTTTCGAGCGTCATGACTTGTCTATCAGTAGCAGAATCGTTTATCCAAACGAGAGTTACTTTTTGCGGAAGGTGATGAGTGAAGTATCCGTATTCCGGAGGCATAGGAGTTCCTCGGCTCGATCGGCCTTGCCGCTTACGTGCACTCTCATTTGGTCGTAGGATTCCGTTATCGATACAGTCGAGAAGGCACGAAAGTCGTTTTCCACCCAAGTGTTTGGACTTGTTCGGTAGCAGGATCGCTTATCCGAGCGTGAGTTACTTCTCGCGGAAGGTGATAAGTGAGGTATCCGTATCCCAGAGGCGTAGGAGTTCCTTGGCTCGGTCGGTCTTGCCGTTTACGTGTACTCTCGTCGTTTTCAGGATCCCGCTATCGATACGGAAGTCGAAAGCACGAAGGTCGTTTTGGTAGAAAATTTTTTCCGAGGAAAATTTTGACGCAGAGGGGGTTCCCCCCTTCTAGCCCCCGAGGGAGGGTCGGGCTTTGCTGAGGCAAGGCCGACCCTTCCTTGACGGTTAGACTTTATGTATGTAAATAAAACGAGGTACGTGAACGACTTAAAACATCTCAAGGGTAGAAGCGACGTAGCTGTTGGATGTTCCAAGCGTTGCTGCAGACCTCGCCTTGGTCGTTGGCCAGCTTGTATGTTCCGGGTTTCAAAATCTTGGCGATGATGAATGGCCCTTCCCAGGGAGGAGTGAGCCTGTGGCGCCCTCGGGCGTCCTGTCGTAGACGGAGCACCAAGTCTCCCACTTGGAGGCCTCGGGGTCGAACGCTTCGGGCGTGGTGGCGTCGCAGCGACTGCTGGTATCGTGCCAAATGTAGTAAGGCAACGTCCCGAGCCTCTTCGAGCTGGTCCAGCGAGTCCTCTCGGCTGGTCTGGTTGCTTCGGTCGTCGTATGCCCTGGTCCTTGGGGAACTGTATTCTAAGTCCGTGGGGAGGACGGCCTCGACCCCATAGACTAGAAAAAACAGCGAGAACCCCGTGGCTCGGCTCGGCGTCGTCCTCAGACTCCAGACTACCGAGGGTAGCTCTTTTATCCACCGCTTGCCGAATTTGTTGAGGTCGTTGTAGATCCTCGGTTTGAATCCCTGCAAATCATACCGTTGGCACGCTCCACCTGCCCATTCGTCATGGGGTGAGCCACGGCGGCCCAGTCCACACGAATGTGGTGGTCGTCGCAGAAGTCCAGGAACTTTTTTCCGGTGAACTGCGTGCCATTGTCGGTGATGATGGAGTTCGGGACCCCAAAGCGATGGATGATGTTGGTGAAGAATGCCACCGCCTGCTCGGACCTGATGCTGGTCAAGGGTCGGACCTTGATCCACTTGGAGAATTTGTCGATGGCGACCAGCAGGCGCGAGAAGCCCCTGGGTGCCTTCTACAAGGGACCAACGAGGTCTAGACCCCATACTGCAAACGACCAGGTGATGGGTATTGTCTACAGGGCCTGAGCGGGCAGGTGCGTTTGCCTCGCGTAGAATTGACATCCTTGGCAAGAGCGTACAATCCTAGTGGCGTCGGCCACCGCGGTTGGCCAGTAGAAACCTTGTCGGAAGGCGTTTCCCACAAGGGTTCGAGGTGCTGCGTGGTGACCGCAAGCCCCCAAGTGTATTTCTTGCAACAGCTCGTGTCCTTGGGCGATGGATATGCATCGTTGGAGGATGCCCGAGGGGCTGCGGTGATAGAGCTCCTTTTCATCACCCAGCAAGATGAATGACTTGGCGCGCCGAGCCAGTCGTCGAGCTTTGGCCTTACCGAGGGGAAGCTCTCCTTGGAGAAGATATTCCAGGTACGGGGTCTGCCAGTTCGGATCTGGCGTGACCCCATTCGGTTCCCCCTCGATGGGCAAGGCCTCCTCCTCGATGGCCGAGGGTACCTCGGGCAGGGCCGAGGCTTCTTCGGGCTCGGGCGTGTCATTGATCAAAGAGTGTGGTGGTCCTTGCGGGGTCTTAAGTGATCCTTGAGAAGAAGAAGAGCTCGACGGTCTTGCGTGATCGGTGGAGAGAGGGTAAGGGTTGAAAGAGACCCGTCCTTAGTGGACTCCTCAACGGGGACTAGGCCTTCGAGGGTCGAACCTCAGTAAAACAAATCACCCGTGTCTCGTGTGCTTATTGCTTGTGATTTGTTTGTTCTTTCCCTTTCCAAGTTTTTTCTTGCACTATTTGTTGCTAACATTATTTAGTGTTGCTTTAAGTTAAATTCTCATTTAGTGAAGCAACACCTTGCAAGAAAGAACTTATGCTATTGCTCTTCTTATCTAAGCCCTCTTGCTTTATTCTCATAGACTTATTAGTTGTATTGTTTTATCAATTTCGCATTATTTGAAAGCAATACTCTTTACAAGCAAGGACTTAGTTTTTATACTTCGACAATTGTATATCTTGTTCTAACCACTAATCAAGGGATCTAGTTGGGGGATAAAGTTTTAATTTTTTCAGGTTTCGCCTATCCACCCCCCTCTAGGTGACTTTCACGACTTGAGCGTCAGGAATTTTCTGTAGTACTCACGAAGGGTTTCCTTCTCTTGTTGCTTGCAGAGGGATAACTCGGCCAGGGCGTCAGTATCAGGTCGAGACCCTTGAAAGTTGAGCAGGAACTTGTCACGAAGTCCTTTCCAGGAGTCAATGGACAGTGGCAGTAACCTGGTGTACCAAGTCAAGGCCGGGCCTTCGAGCGCGATGATGAAAGATTTGGCCATTGTGGCGTCGTCTCCTCCGGACGATGCGGCGGCAACCTGATAGCTCATGATGTATTGTGCCGGGTCAGTACTGCCATTGTATTTGGGGTAGGTGCCAGCCCTGAAGTTGGCGAGCCAAGGCGATGCTTGGAGTTGCGGAGCCAAGGGGCTTCGCTCGTCGAGGTAGTTGATCCCTTGGAAAGCTACGACGGGTGGAATGAAGGGGCCACACTGTGGTATGAATGGGTCTCCGGCTTGGACACGCTGCTGGAGAGGCGCTAGCGGTGCAAGCGGTCCACGCTGCAGATTGTACTGGCCCTCGTCCTGCATGAGCGCGATCTCTTGCTCTAGCTCCCGAGCTCTCTGCTCCTCATCTTGTATCATCTGACGCACCTTGGCTTGCATGGTGACACGTTGGCGCTTGGCCTCGAGGATTTCTTTTTGCTTTTGGAGGTTATGGTTCTTGATGCGCAGGGCCGGCAGCGTTAGCTGGTCTTCGGCTGAGATGTCGATGACTTCTCCGTCTTCTATTGTATCTTCGCCCTCTGGTGGAGTGAAGCCTGGTGGGGGTGCTTGCGGTGCGCCTTCGGAGCTGCAGGTGCGTACGGTGCCTTCGGGGTGGGACGGTCTTGGCGCTGTCTTTTTGACAGCGTCATCTTCGGAGGCCTCTTGGGGGGTGTTGTCCGCGAGGGCCTTGCCTTTTTTCTCCACCAGTAGCGCTGTCTTCGTCGCTTCGTCGATGGATGGGACAGCCTTCGAACTAGCTCGCTTGGGGGCCATCGCGGGTTGTTTTTCGTAGCACGAACGGTGGGCATCAAATGTTGGGAACCTTTCCCTCCGGGCAGGTTAATCCAACGGGAAACAGAAAGTGTGTTTGCAAGGTTTAGTATGGAATGCCAAAAGCTTTTCTCCCTGCTGATGCGAGCACTATACAGGGGTATTTATAGGCACTCGAGCGACCGCCTGTCCCTTGACAAAGATGTTTATGCCTCGAGTACCTGGTTTATCCCCAGAATATTCCCACGAGGGGAGGTTACAGGCAGTCATTACGGTAAGGCTATTACAGACACGGCCCTTAACGCGCTTATCCTCGCGGGGCCCATTACAATGGGCCGAATCCCACATGGGCCTCCCGTGGCGGTGACGACGTGGGAAACCTGTAGACTTCGATAAAGCCTTCGTCTTGCAACCCGTCCGCGAAGGGGACCGCGCAGGTCTCCGTCTGGTCGGCGCCTTCGGCATGTTCAAACGCGTTGTGGATGTGACCATCTGCACAATGGGCAGGCGAAGTCATGGAGTGAAGGGTAGCGTGTTCGCCTTTGCCCCAACATGGTTATGCTTATGATCGGTTCCTTGGATCTATGCTTGCTTATTTATCCTCAGATATGTTTATCTTGGTCCTTCATGCCTCACTATGACGAATCTAATGTGTGTTGCTTGATTTCTACATGTTATGTTGTAGATCTCGTATTGTTTTAGTGCCTTTGATTTTCTAAATACGATGTTTTCTACTGTCTTCTAGGTTAATTAGGTATTCATGGTTACTTTTGTTCGTCTGTACTTCTGTTTTTGTATTTTTACCTTGTCCTGGTAACTTGTTCATTATTGTCTCCCTTGTTATCCTCTACATCCCATGTTGTGTTTGCTTTTTGTGTTGGGTTATCCTTATTGCACATGATTATAATTTATCAGTATATTCTCTATTGTGAGCAACATATCTAGGTCAATGATTACATTTATAATACAACACTAGTGTATCACTGGAGGAGCATCTATGGATGCATCATCCTTTGGTACTTAAAATGTACCTAATTGGAGATGTAGGACCATATTGTTAACATATCTACTTGGCTACCTTCTGTTAGAAAATGTAAAATGGGCTTGAGAGTCATTGTCAAACACAGAAGGATGGGGTCTAGATCTATAACCTATGGTCCTCTGTTGCATAGAGATACCTAGAGGCAGAATAACCTATGGTTCATATATAAATCTGATGACACACATTGATGTTTTTAAGCATGGGGGTATGAATTTATGTAATCTTAAGATTACTATGGGGTATGAAACTACTTTGATGGCCTGAGTTAGCTGAATGGCTTGTTATCTGGTATTAAGAAAACTCCTAGATTTATGATGCTCACCTCTGTCATTTGTGAGTTTTTTTCTTTGAATCCGAATGGGTGCAGCTGTTGTATGGTATTACAGACTATATAAGTTGTGTGATGTCCAAAGAGGGGGTTCCCCCCTTCTAGCCCCCGAGGGAGGGTCGGGCTTTGCTGAGGCAAGGCCGACCCTTCCTTGACGGTTAGACTTTATGTATGTAAAGAAAACGAGGTACGTGAACGACTTAAAACATCTCAAGGGTAGAAGCGACGTAGCTGTTGGATGTTCCAAGCGTTGCTGCAGACCTCGCCTTGGTCGTTGGCCAGCTTGTATGTTCCGGGTTTCAAAATCTTGGCGATGATGAATGGCCCTTCCCAGGGAGGAGTGAGCCTGTGGCGCCCTCGGGCGTCCTGTCGTAGACGGAGCACCAAGTCTCCCACTTGGAGGCCTCGGGGCCGAACGCTTCGGGCGTGGTGGCGTCGCAGCGACTGCTGGTATCGTGCCAAATGTAGTAAGGCAACGTCCCGAGCCTCTTCGAGCTGGTCCAGCGAGTCCTCTCGGCTGGTCTGGTTGCTTCGGTCGTCGTATGCCCTGGTCCTTGGGGAACTGTATTCTAAGTCCGTGGGGAGGACGGCCTCGGCCCCATAGACTAGAAAAAACAGCGAGAACCCCGTGGCTCGGCTCGGCGTCGTCCTCAGACTCCAGACTACCGAGGGTAGCTCTTTTATCCACCGCTTGCCGAATTTGTTGAGGTCGTTGTAGATCCTCGGTTTGAATCCCTGCAAAATCATACCGTTGGCACGCTCCACCTGCCCATTCGTCATGGGGTGAGCCACGGCGGCCCAGTCCACACGAATGTGGTGGTCGTCGCAGAAGTCCAGGAACTTTTTTCCGGTGAACTGCGTGCCATTGTCGGTGATGATGGAGTTCGGGACCCCAAAGCGATGGATGATGTTGGTGAAGAATGCCACCGCCTGCTCGGACCTGATGCTGGTCAAGGGTCGGACCTTGATCCACTTGGAGAATTTGTCGATGGCGACCAGCAGGCGCGAGAAGCCCCCGGGTGCCTTCTGCAAGGGACCAACGAGGTCTAGACCCCATACTGCAAACGACCAGGTGATGGGTATTGTCTACAGGGCCTGAGCGGGCAGGTGCGTTTGCCTCGCGTAGAATTGACATCCTTGGCAGGAGCGTACAATCCTAGTGGCGTCGGCCACCGCGGTTGGCCAGTAGAAACCTTGTCGGAAGGCGTTTCCCACAAGGGTTCGAGGTGCTGCGTGGTGACCGCAAGCCCCCAAGTGTATTTCTTGCAACAGCTCGTGTCCTTGGGCGATGGATATGCATCGTTGGAGGATGCCCGAGGGGCTGCGGTGATAGAGCTCCTTTTCATCACCCAGCAAGATGAATGACTTGGCGCGCCGAGCCAGTCGTCGAGCTTTGGCCTTACCGAGGGGAAGCTCTCCTTGGAGAAGATATTCCAGGTACGGGGTCTGCCAGTTCGGATCTGGCGTGACCCCATTCGGTTCCCCCTCGATGGGCAAGGCCTCCTCCTCGATGGCCGAGGGTACCTCGGGCAGGGCCGAGGCTTCTTCGGGCTCGGGCGTGTCATTGATCAAAGAGTGTGGTGGTCCTTGCGGGGTCTTAAGTGATCCTTGAGAAGAAGAAGAGCTCGACGGTCTTGCGTGATCGGTGGAGAGAGGGTAAGGGTTGAAAGAGACCCGTCCTTAGTGGACTCCTCAACGGGGACTAGGCCTTCGAGGGTCGAACCTCAGTAAAACAAATCACCCGTGTCTCGTGTGCTTATTGCTTGTGATTTGTTTGTTCTTTCCCTTTCCAAGTTTTTTCTTGCACTATTTGTTGCTAACATTATTTAGTGTTGCTTTAAGTTAAATTCTCATTTAGTGAAGCAACACCTTGCAAGAAAGAACTTATGCTATTGCTCTTCTTATCTAAGCCCTCTTGCTTTATTCTCATAGACTTATTAGTTTATTGTTTTATCAATTTCGCATTATTTGAAAGCAATACTCTTTACAAGCAAGGACTTAGTTTTTATACTTCGACAATTGTATATCTTGTTCTAACCACTAATCAAGGGATCTAGTTGGGGGATAAAGTTTTAATTTTTTCAGGTTTCGCCTATCCACCCCCCCTCTAGGTGACTTTCACGACTTGAGCGTCAGGAATTTTCTGTAGTACTCACGAAGGGTTTCCTTCTCTTGTTGCTTGCAGAGGGATAACTCGGCCAGGGCGTCAGTATCAGGTCGAGACCCTTGAAAGTTGAGCAGGAACTTGTCACGAAGTCCTTTCCAGGAGTCAATGGACAGTGGCAGTAACCTGGTGTACCAAGTCAAGGCCGGGCCTTCGAGCGCGATGATGAAAGATTTGGCCATTGTGGCGTCGTCTCCTCCGGACGATGCGGCGGCAACCTGATAGCTCATGATGTATTGTGCCGGGTCAGTACTGCCATTGTATTTGGGGTAGGTGCCAGCCCTGAAGTTGGCGAGCCAAGGCGATGCTTGGAGTTGCGGAGCCAAGGGGCTTCGCTCGTCGAGGTAGTTGATCCCTTGGAAAGCTACGACGGGTGGAATGAAGGGGCCACACTGTGGTATGAATGGGTCTCCGGCTTGGACACGCTGCTGGAGAGGCGCTAGCGGTGCAAGCGGTCCACGCTGCAGATTGTACTGGCCCTCGTCCTGCATGAGCGCGATCTCTTGCTCTAGCTCCCGAGCTCTCTGCTCCTCATCTTGTATCATCTGACGCACCTTGGCTTGCATGGTGACACGTTGGCGCTTGGCCTCGAGGATTTCTTTTTGCTTTTGGAGGTTATGGTTCTTGATGCGCAGGGCCGGCAGCGTTAGCTGGTCTTCGGCTGAGATGTCGATGACTTCTCCGTCTTCTATTGTATCTTCGCCCTCTGGTGGAGTGAAGCCTGGTGGGGGTGCTTGCGGTGCGCCTTCGGAGCTGCAGGTGCGTACGGTGCCTTCGGGGGGGGACGGTCTTGGCGCTGTCTTTTGCTGACAGCGTCATCTTCGGAGGCCTCTTGGGGGGTGTTGTCCGTGAGGGCCTTGCCTTTTTTCTCCACCAGTAGCGCTGTCTTCGTCGCTTCGTCGATGGATGGGACAGCCTTCGAACTAGCTCGCTTGGGGGCCATCGCGGGTTGTTTTTCGTAGCACGAACGGTGGGCGTCAAATGTTGGGAACCTTTCCCTCCGGGCAGGTTAATCCAACGGGAAACAGAAAGTGTGTTTGCAAGGTTTAGTATGGAATGCCAAAAGCTTTTCTCCCTGCTGATGCGAGCACTATACAGGGGTATTTATAGGCACTCGAGCGACCGCCTGTCCCTTGACAAAGACGTTTATGCCTCGAGTACCTGGTTTATCCCCAGAATATTCCCACGAGGGGAGGTTACAGGCAGTCATTACGGTAAGGCTATTACAGACACGGCCCTTAACGCGCTTATCCTCGCGGGGCCCATTACAATGGGCCGAATCCCACATGGGCCTCCCGTGGCGGTGACGACGTGGGAAACCTGTAGACTTCGATAAAGCCTTCGTCTTGCAACCCGTCCGCGAAGGGGACCGCGCAGGTCTCCGTCTGGTCGGCGCCTTCGGCATGTTCAAACGCGTTGTGGATGTGACCATCTGCACAATGGGCAGGCGAAGTCATGGAGTGAAGGGTAGCGTGTTCGCCTTTGCCCCAACATGGTTATGCTTATGATCGGTTCCTTGGATCTATGCTTGCTTATTTATCCTCAGATATGTTATCTTGGTCCTTCATGCCTCACTATGACGAATCTAATGTGTGTTGCTTGATTTCTACATGTTATGTTGTAGATCTCGTATTGTTTTAGTGCCTTTGATTTTCTAAATACGATGTTTTCTACTGTCTTCTAGGTTAATTAGGTATTCATGGTTACTTTTGTTCGTCTGTACTTCTGTTTTTGTATTTTTACCTTGTCCTGGTAACTTGTTCATTATTGTCTCCCTTGTTATCCTCTACATCCCATGTTGTGTTTGCTTTTTGTGTTGGGTTATCCTTATTGCACATGATTATAATTTATCAGTATATTCTCTATTGTGAGCAACATATCTAGGTCAATGATTACATTTATAATACAACACTAGTGTATCACTGGAGGAGCATCTATGGATGCATCATCCTTTGGTACTTAAAATGTACCTAATTGGAGATGTAGGACCATATTGTTAACATATCTACTTGGCTACCTTCTGTTAGAAAATGTAAAATGGGCTTGAGAGTCATTGTCAAACACAGAAGGATGGGGTCTAGATCTATAACCTATGGTCCTCTGTTGCATAGAGATACCTAGAGGCAGAATAACCTATGGTTCATATATAAATCTGATGACACACATTGATGTTTTTAAGCATGGGGGTATGAATTTATGTAATCTTAAGATTACTATGGGGTATGAAACTACTTTGATGGCCTGAGTTAGCTGAATGGCTTGTTATCTGGTATTAAGAAAACTCCTAGATTTATGATGCTCACCTCTGTCATTTGTGAGTTTTTTTTTTCTTTGAATCCGAATGGGTGCAGCTGTTGTATGGTATTACAGACTATATAAGTTGTGTGATGTCCAAAGAGGGGGTTCCCCCTTCTAGCCCCCGAGGGAGGGTCGGGCTTTGCTGAGGCAAGGCCGACCCTTCCTTGACGGTTAGACTTTATGTATGTAAAGAAAACGAGGTACGTGAACGACTTAAAACATCTCAAGGGTAGAAGCGACGTAGCTGTTGGATGTTCCAAGCGTTGCTGCAGACCTTGCCTTGGTCGTTGGCCAGCTTGTATGTTCCGGGTTTCAAAATCTTGGCGATGATGAATGGCCCTTCCCAGGGAGGAGTGAGCCTGTGGCGCCCTCGGGCGTCCTGTCGTAGACGGAGCACCAAGTCTCCCACTTGGAGGCCTCGGGGCCGAACGCTTCGGGCGTGGTGGCGTCGCAGCGACTGCTGGTATCGTGCCAAATGTAGTAAGGCAACGTCCCGAGCCTCTTCGAGCTGGTCCAGCGAGTCCTCTCGGCTGGTCTGGTTGCTTCGGTCGTCGTATGCCCTGGTCCTTGGGGAACTGTATTCTAAGTCCGTGGGGAGGACGGCCTCGGCCCCATAGACTAGAAAAAACAGCGAGAACCCCGTGGCTCGGCTCGGCGTCGTCCTCAGACTCCAGACTACCGAGGGTAGCTCTTTTATCCACCGCTTGCCGAATTTGTTGAGGTCGTTGTAGATCCTCGGTTTGAATCCCTGCAAAATCATACCGTTGGCACACTCCACCTGCCCATTCGTCATGGGGTGAGCCACGGCGGCCCAGTCCACACGAATGTGGTGGTCGTCGCAGAAGTCCAGGAACTTTTTTCCGGTGAACTGCGTGCCATTGTCGGTGATGATGGAGTTCGGGACCCCAAAGCGATGGATGATGTTGGTGAAGAATGCCACCGCCTGCTCGGACCTGATGCTGGTCAAGGGTCGGACCTTGATCCACTTGGAGAATTTGTCGATGGCGACCAGCAGGCGCGAGAAGCCCCCGGGTGCCTTCTGCAAGGGACCAACGAGGTCTAGACCCCATACTGCAAACGACCAGGTGATGGGTATTGTCTACAGGGCCTGAGCGGGCAGGTGCGTTTGCCTCGCGTAGAATTGACATCCTTGGCAGGAGCGTACAATCCTAGTGGCGTCGGCCACCGCGGTTGGCCAGTAGAAACCTTGTCGGAAGGCGTTTCCCACAAGGGTTCGAGGTGCTGCTGGTGGTGACCGCAAGCCCCCAAGTGTATTTCTTGCAACAGCTCGTGTCCTTGGGCGATGGATATGCATCGTTGGAGGATGCCCGAGGGGCTGCGGTGATAGAGCTCCTTTTCATCACCAGCAAGATGAATGACTTGGCGCGCCGAGCCAGTCGTCGAGCTTTGGCCTTACCGAGGGGAAGCTCTCCTTGGAGAAGATATTCCAGGTACGGGGTCTGCCAGTTCGGATCTGGCGTGACCCCATTCGGTTCCCCCTCGATGGGCAAGGCCTCCTCCTCGATGGCCGAGGGTACCTCGGGCAGGGCCGAGGCTTCTTCGGGCTCGGGCGTGTCATTGATCAAAGAGTGTGGTGGTCCTTGCGGGGTCTTAAGTGATCCTTGAGAAGAAGAAGAGCTCGACGGTCTTGCGTGATCGGTGGAGAGAGGGTAAGGGTTGAAAGAGACCCGTCCTTAGTGGACTCCTCAACGGGGACTAGGCCTTCGAGGGTCGAACCTCAGTAAAACAAATCACCCGTGTCTCGTGTGCTTATTGCTTGTGATTTGTTTGTTCTTTCCCTTTCCAAGTTTTTTCTTGCACTATTTGTTGCTAACATTATTTAGTGTTGCTTTAAGTTAAATTCTCATTTAGTGAAGCAACACCTTGCAAGAAAGAACTTATGCTATTGCTCTTCTTATCTAAGCCCTCTTGCTTTATTCTCATAGACTTATTAGTTGTATTGTTTTATCAATTTCGCATTATTTGAAAGCAATACTCTTTACAAGCAAGGACTTAGTTTTTATACTTCGACAATTGTATATCTTGTTCTAACCACTAATCAAGGGATCTAGTTGGGGGATAAAGTTTTAATTTTTTCAGGTTTCGCCTATCCACCCCCCCTCTAGGTGACTTTCACGACTTGAGCGTCAGGAATTTTCTGTAGTACTCACGAAGGGTTTCCTTCTCTTGTTGCTTGCAGAGGGATAACTCGGCCAGGGCGTCAGTATCAGGTCGAGACCCTTGAAAGTTGAGCAGGAACTTGTCACGAAGTCCTTTCCAGGAGTCAATGGACAGTGGCAGTAACCTGGTGTACCAAGTCAAGGCCGGGCCTTCGAGCGCGATGATGAAAGATTTGGCCATTGTGGCGTCGTCTCCTCCGGACGATGCGGCGGCAACCTGATAGCTCATGATGTATTGTGCCGGGTCAGTACTGCCATTGTATTTGGGGTAGGTGCCAGCCCTGAAGTTGGCGAGCCAAGGCGATGCTTGGAGTTGCGGAGCCAAGGGGCTTCGCTCGTCGAGGTAGTTGATCCCTTGGAAAGCTACGACGGGTGGAATGAAGGGGCCACACTGTGGTATGAATGGGTCTCCGGCTTGGACACGCTGCTGGAGAGGCGCTAGCGGTGCAAGCGGTCCACGCTGCAGATTGTACTGGCCCTCGTCCTGCATGAGCGCGATCTCTTGCTCTAGCTCCCGAGCTCTCTGCTCCTCATCTTGTATCATCTGACGCACCTTGGCTTGCATGGTGACACGTTGGCGCTTGGCCTCGAGGATTTCTTTTTGCTTTTGGAGGTTATGGTTCTTGATGCGCAGGGCCGGCAGCGTTAGCTGGTCTTCGGCTGAGATGTCGATGACTTCTCCGTCTTCTATTGTATCTTCGCCCTCTGGTGGAGTGAAGCCTGGTGGGGTGCTTGCGGTGCGCCTTCGGAGCTGCAGGTGCGTACGGTGCCTTCGGGGTGGGACGGTCTTGGCGCTGTCTTTTGCTGACAGCGTCATCTTCGGAGGCCTCTTGGGGGGTGTTGTCCGCGAGGGCCTTGCCTTTTTTCTCCACCAGTAGCGCTGTCTTCGTCGCTTCGTCGATGGATGGGACAGCCTTCGAACTAGCTCGCTTGGGGGCCATCGCGGGTTGTTTTTCGTAGCACGAACGGTGGGCGTCAAATGTTGGGAACCTTTCCCTCCGGGCAGGTTAATCCAACGGGGAAACAGAAAGTGTGTTTGCAAGGTTTAGTATGGAATGCCAAAAGCTTTTCTCCCTGCTGATGCGAGCACTATACAGGGGTATTTATAGGCACTCGAGCGACCGCCTGTCCCTTGACAAAGACGTTTATGCCTCGAGTACCTGGTTTATCCCCAGAATATTCCCACGAGGGGAGGTTACAGGCAGTCATTACGGTAAGGCTATTACAGACACGGCCCTTAACGCGCTTATCCTCGCGGGGCCCATTACAATGGGTCGAATCCCACATGGGCCTCCCGTGGCGGTGACGACGTGGGAAACCTGTAGACTTCGATAAAGCCTTCGTCTTGCAACCCGTCCGCGAAGGGGACCGCGCAGGTCTCCGTCTGGTCGGCGCCTTCGGCATGTTCAAACGCGTTGTGGATGTGACCATCTGCACAATGGGCAGGCGAAGTCATGGAGTGAAGGGTAGCGTGTTCGCCTTTGCCCCAACATGGTTATGCTTATGATCGGTTCCTTGGATCTATGCTTGCTTATTTATCCTCAGATATGTTATCTTGGTCCTTCATGCCTCACTATGACGAATCTAATGTGTGTTGCTTGATTTCTACATGTTATGTTGTAGATCTCGTATTGTTTTAGTGCCTTTGATTTTCTAAATACGATGTTTTCTACTGTCTTCTAGGTTAATTAGGTATTCATGGTTACTTTTGTTCGTCTGTACTTCTGTTTTTGTATTTTTACCTTGTCCTGGTAACTTGTTCATTATTGTCTCCCTTGTTATCCTCTACATCCCATGTTGTGTTTGCTTTTTGTGTTGGGTTATCCTTATTGCACATGATTATAATTTATCAGTATATTCTCTATTGTGAGCAACATATCTAGGTCAATGATTACATTTATAATACAACACTAGTGTATCACTGGAGGAGCATCTATGGATGCATCATCCTTTGGTACTTAAAATGTACCTAATTGGAGATGTAGGACCATATTGTTAACATATCTACTTGGCTACCTTCTGTTAGAAAATGTAAAATGGGCTTGAGAGTCATTGTCAAACACAGAAGGATGGGGTCTAGATCTATAACCTATGGTCCTCTGTTGCATAGAGATACCTAGAGGCAGAATAACCTATGGTTCATATATAAATCTGATGACACACATTGATGTTTTTAAGCATGAGGGTATGAATTTATGTAATCTTAAGATTACTATGGGGTATGAAACTACTTTGATGGCCTGAGTTAGCTGAATGGCTTGTTATCTGGTATTCAGAAAACTCCTAGATTTATGATGCTCACCTCTGTCATTTGTGAGTTTTTTTTTCTTTGAATCCGAATGGGTGCAGCTGTTGTATGGTATTACAGACTATATAAGTTGTGTGATGTCCAAAGCAATTCAAGAATTGTGATGTATTGACTTTATCTGATGATCCCTAGGACATAGTTTGATAAATGGTAATTTAACATCTCCTTTTAATCTATTGCCTCTTTCTATATTGACTTTATAGATGTTCGAAGTAATCCAGTCGTTTTCTTGTGTTTATGCTGATCTATTAGCCTATCCTTTTATCTGTAATTTGTTGGTCTGGCGATGAGTTTGTTCAGACTGAATGATGTGCTACGTTCATGTTTTCAATTTTGCTGGCTAGATTATATTAGGTTTTGGCTTCAGACAACTTTTCTATCTAGTTTGCATGTGCTCCAACTTATGCCTTAAGGGATCAAATGGTGTTTGTTTATGTCTGAGTTCAACTTATGGTTATTGAAATTTGAGACTTACTACTTTGCATTTTTGTTTATATAGCCTAATGACTTGGTATGTGGTGTTCTGTGGGCGACAGTCCGGTATATATGATACATGACATCAATATGCCCAAGTTCGTGGATTCAAAAACAACCATTACAAATCCTATAATTCCTATGAAGAAGCAATTGGAGCCTACAATTTATATTTTGGAGTCGTAGTTGAAAAGAAGGAACCAAAGAAAGCTGGAGTAGCCCCAACAGTCCAGTTTTTCTTTTTGTGGAAAGAACTGTTAATCATGTTTCAATTTATAGCTATTCTATTTTTACTATTCAAGATAATGTAATCTGGTGATTAAGTAGAACATTGGAACTAATAATGTATTAGTATTTAATTTTGAGTGTATGATGTGACAATGTAATCTTGTATGAATTTATAACTTTCAACTAATACTATAATGTAATCTGGTTTGTGACATTACTTTGTGTTTTGAATACCATGGAGAAAATTGAATTTAAATGCAAAGCTAATCCTCAAAAAGTTTGGCGCAAAAAAGCACACGTGGCGCTAAATGAAGAGTTAGGCTCAATGCTAGACTCAACCAACCAAACAAACTAGTGCTTGAATCAGTTCATGCGAATCAGGCAACCATTCAGATTTTTGAGTGAGGCAGAACGAGATTTTGACTTAGCCAGAACGACATAAGAAATGAAACCAAACAATATATGTTGACCCTGCACAATGCAGATTGGCTCTGTTGAGATCTTCTCATTTTAGCTCTGTTGGGATCTCATTTTAGCCTAGCTAAAAAACGGTCGAGCTAGGCTGTTTGGTTTGATGTCTAACTTATCATAATTTATCACACATAAGGTTAGACAAGTTAGACATGTGTTTAGTTTTATAGCCATAGTTATGACAAAATATTTCTTTTCCCGCATAGATTCACTCGTCATTGACTTGTTTGAAGAATGAGAGATACCTTTAAACATGTCACAGTTGGCATAAAATGTGTGGCATTTTTTGAAACCTTAGAGCATCTCCAACAATGCCTCAAACTAGTGCATCAAATTGAAATATAGGGCTCTACACAGGAAAAACAACTCCAACAGTGCCTCAATTCAACAAATTTTGTTAAAAAACTATAGGGCACTCTCTCAAGTGCCTCAAATATACTACACCGTAGTGGGCTGCCCTATAATCTAGATTTGAGGCTTTACTGTTGGAGCGGGGTGCTTTATTAGTGCCCTAAATTCTATAAAATTTACTTATTTTTAAATATAAGGCATTTTTATAGGTCACGTTGTTAGATGCTCTTAGTATAGGCCGAACCACAAATAATCGCGGCCATAATGCAAATATGAGTGCTTGGTAAGGGATCCTAGCGTCCTATGGCTGAGGATATCGCATATCGTACAATAATTGGCTGCCTGCCTCCGTGCAACGATTGCATTCGGAGACCAGGTTAATCCGTACTCCAGGGCATCAATGATCAGTACAATCTTGGCAGTATTCGACCAATGTGGGGCCGGGGGCACAACAAGGCTACCATATCCTAAAAAACCAAAATGCCCAAACTAGTCTCACAAATTTGTGTAGACGCTGTAGACTAGTGTCACAAAAGGGCGTCGGGCGACGACGGATCCATCGTGATTCACACACAAAAAAAGGCTACACAAACACCACTATCGCTATGTCCTGAGGCAAACATTATTAGCAAGATGAATCAAGCTGTAGAGTAGCCTCACAAAAAGCTAGGGGGAGGGAAATCAGCATCCGCACCAGCGCAAAGTTAGTAGCTTACATAGCACTGCACGGTTAAACAAAAAAATAGTCTGATCTGTCTTCAGCACATCACCGCAACAGGGTGAAGGGTTGGAACATCTTAAGCGGACTTCACACGTCGGCGGTGTTGATGATGTCGATGAACTCGGGCTGGAGACAAAGATATGGGAGGGAAACAGTCAGGTTGCTGACATAGGTCATTTTGTTCTTTCTTTGGGTCACAAAAATAAAGGGACAGACAGGACATCAACTGTCATCCTGGATTTTTTTTTCCCATTACCTTCAAAGAAGCACCGCCCACAAGGAAACCATCGACATCAGGCTGTGCTGCCAGCTCTTTGCAGTTCGCAGCAGTTACTGAACCTGTAGCACAGAAGGCACATTCGTGATTGTCACAAGATGGTTTAGCAGCCAACACATGAAACACCAAGTCAATTGCTCCAAAAATGTATGTATACCTCCATAGATGATCCTTGTAGATTCAGAGACCTCAGGGCTGACATTGATCTTTACCCAATCCCTCAGGGAGGCGTGCACCTGGGAACATAGTGCAAATCTGAGTGTTAACCATAATAACAAATCTGAGTGTTGCACAGAGAAAAGGATAACGCATGTAGCAGATCAACATATTTATAATCATAGTGCATCGCAGCCCAATATTGAAACAGATAAAAATACATTAACCGGTAGAGAGTTGTACCAAGAGGCAAGAGAGAACAGAACTTACTTCCTGAGCCTGAGCTGGGGTGGCGACTTTGCCAGTTCCAATAGCCCAGACTGGTTCATAGGCAAGAACAACGTTGCTCCAGTCCTTGATCTTCTCTGTAAAACAAACAGCCATTTGATCCATTCAGCCTGATTTTTCGTATAGGGTCAAAAAAACTTGGTAACTTCAAAGCAAGGCACTAAATGTTCACATGAACAAAACAAAGGGCAGACCCAGCTCCCACATGAATGTGGGGTCTTTCCCCCACAAATGCGGAAAGGAAAATCCAGCTTGTAAATTCATCCAAGCAACAGAAACAAAAACTCAGCTGGGGAGGGAAAAACCGACCTCCCGGTATTCTATTAAGAAGAGATCGAAACATGGTCCCGGCCGAGAAAATCCCCGAACCCTGCCCCCCCCCCCCCATCACTAGTGGGCCGTCACCGCCCACTCTGTAACGGCCCAGCCAGAGGGTGGCGCGCATGACGTAACCCAGAGCGGGCGGAGCACAGCGAGGGATTTTTTTAACCAAACCCGAAATTCACCCCCAAGGGGGATCGAACCTGGGACCTAGATGTGCTACTTGGAAGCCTTAATCATTACGCTAGAGGCCCTTTAGCAGCAAGTCAGCAACAGAAACACACATAAGTTGATTCCTAAACTAAAGCTGTTACAGAAAAACAGTAATGTCCGAACTCCGGATATGTAGATATCTAACAGAACTGATCACAAGAAGCAAAGGGCCTGTTCAGCTGGGGTTTCAGCTGCTGTGGCTAGCTGCAGCTATCTTATGACTACAGTAACTCTACTGTAACACCTGAGAGGCAGCAGCCAATAACTCCATAAATGCCAGCCGAACAATCTCAACCAAAAGATGTATAGCTACATTTATATAATGAACCAACAAGACAGCAACTCTTCATTACCATTAAAAAACTAACCATGATGGGCATAGAAAGAGACTACACATGTCACTGGAGTGAATGTAAAGGAAAAGTACCAGCAATTGCTTTTGTTTGTGCAGCAACAACATCCATGGTTGAACCAGCCTCCCTCTGCTCAAGGGTCTCACCAACGCATGCAATGACCTTTAGTCCCTGAGACAGAGCATAAGCAACCTTGTCTCCAACAAACTGGCATCCAAGCAGAGAGAGTAAAACAATTAGATGTGAACATTCTTTGAATGGCAGTGGCTATGCTGAGAAGACAGGGAACAGCTAAATAATTGGTTGGTGTCTCAGGGGAGATTAAAGTAGATACAACATAGTCCCAAATAAAAAATATGCACGCATTACAAGCGCAATGAAAATAACACAAAAGACATGTTGCATAAGTTGTGACATGGATCATACCTCATTTGATTCTCCCAGCAGAGCTCTCCTTTCAGAGTGTCCAAGAATGACCCAGGGAACACCAAGGTTGACGAGCATCTCAGCACTGCATCAATAATGACTTCGTAATCAACTAATAGTGAAATTCAATGGGGAAACAAGCGCAATACACAAACTGCTGAATTATGTTACATATATGCAGGATGCTCAACATAGCATAGTAATCAGATGATAATAGTTAAAATTGAATGAAAACATGAAAGTGACCTCAAAGGACCCCGTGCATAATGGTCAAGAAATATAAGCAATTATTCTAGTACAAGACTGTATGTATTTGCTTCAAAGTTTTGACAATAATCCTTCCACAGATTGGTCATTATGACATATGTCGTAGTCAGCCAGGATAGAATTAAAGACTAACCTAATTTCACCAGTGAATGCACCTCCCTTCTTCACCCAGCAGTTCTGAGCAGCAACTTGGAACTCTTGGCGCAGCTGGCTCTTGACCACCGAGAGGAACACATAAGGAGGACTGACAACGACCTCTGCAATGCAAACAGTTACAAGTCATTAAGCACATCATACAATTGGTAAATTTCTCAGGACTACACAAATGTATGCAATGTTCAAGGTCAATCCTAAAACATATTATGTAAATTTTGGTTGTCCATACCAACAACATCTGAAGAGGGAACATTTCCTTCATTCAGGGTTTTGACAATCTTCTCAACCTGATCTGCGGTTCCATTCTGCACGCATCAATATCAACCATGACATGATCAGTTAACAAGCAATTCAATATATATACATGTCACTTGTATGAAATTTGGCAAAGCAACAGGCTCTTTCACTGCCAGTGTGTATTCGATTCACAAAAGGAGCTCCAACCTACTATCAGATTGAGCAAGCTCTTACACTGCCAATGAGTACTCAATTCGCGAGGAGCTCCAACCTATGCTCAGATTGAGCAAGCCCCGAGCTCCATGACAAGAAACGTAAGGTTAATTCGTGCAGCAAACGAGAATGGGTCTCCAAAAGTTGGATATCGAACTCCTCTGCTCCTACAGACAACATGCATCACGAAACTTATGAAGGGCTTTTACGATTTGCTCTGCGCTGGAGCCTGGAAGCACAGGCGCATTGGAAGAAGAACGCGGGCTCTTCCAGCTAGGTCACAACATACAAAAACCATCAACGTCACCTTAGATTCCGTTTTGTACGAGAACGACCAGATCGATTCTATTCGTGGCCGGACCTTAACCTGGAGGCATCATATCCGGGCTTCCCAACCAAGAGCAAAAAACCCAATTATTACGGTGAACTGAATCCAGAGCAACCGAATCCAAACCCCTTCCTCCCCAAACAAAAACAAAAACAAAAACACTGCCTAGCTTAACCGTAAACGGGATCAGATATACTACCAAAGGTCCACATCCCATCCACGAAAGAAAAATAGGCAGTTCGACGGGGGAAGAGAAATTACGCATTTCCAGTTGCCACCAACGAAGAACTTGCGGCCCATCTCGGCCGGGTGTCGATTAGATTGGGTACAGATGGGGAGAGGAGGAGGGGCGCTTCTAAATTGTATTTGGCTTCTCGCAGAGGAAGGAAGAGAAGGTGCACATGATAACATAGACGGAGTGAGGTTTGTGGCCTCTCATGTGAGACATGAGGCCTGCCGGCCAGTATTCACGATGACATGTGGTCCCTACTGCCATCGAATTTTCTTGGACGTTTTAACTTAAAAAAGACGTATAGGTATCTTTCTATCTCTATCTCTATATATCTTCTTATTATACATATAAAATATATATAAATTATCTATTTATCTATTCTACTGTATAGACTATCTTTATCTATCTATCTATCTATCTATATAGAGATAAAATTTTAAAAACAAAAAGGGTGTTCTACTCTACATCTATGTATTTATCTACCAATAACAATGATAGAGAGTGAAGAATTTTATTAACCTGACTTTTATTTCTGAAGTGTCTATTTATTTTTACATATCTTATGTGTGATTCAAACTCACAGCTTGTACTCATATAAATCAAAATAATTGTATTTAGTAACAATATACTCTTTTCGGTCTAAACAAATCATCTATTTATCTATTCTACTATATAGACTACCTTTATCTATCGAACCTATCTATATATATAGATAAAATTTAAAAACAAAAGGGTGTTCTACTCTACATCTATGTATTTATCTACAAATAACAATGATAGAGAGTGAAGAATTTTATTAACCTGACTTTTATTTCTGAGGTGTCCATTTTTTTACATATCTTATGTGTGATTCAAACTCACAACTTGTACTCATATAAATCAAGATAACTGTATTTAGTAACAATATACTCTTTTCGGTCTTAATTATAAGTCATTTAAACCTTTTCGAAATGAAAGTATCTTAAGTTCAACTAAATTTATACAATAGCATTAATAGATTAAAAAGTACAGTTATAATTTTTATTAATTATGTTTTTATAGCATGTCTATTTGATAATATAAATTATCATGATGTTTTCCGTAGTTTTTATTTAAAGTTAAGGTGTTTTGGCTCTCTAAAAAAAGATAAAAATGACTTATAAGCAGGCTTGCAGCATATGAAATATATTTTGCTAGTTATGGGCAAAAGCTAAAACATTTAGGGGTCTTTGAATGTACTAGACTAATAGTTAGTTGGCTAAAAATTGCTAGTAGAATTATCTAGCTACTATTAACTAATTTACTAAAAATAACTAATAGTTAAATTATTAGCTAGACTGTTTGAATATATTTAATTAGTTTTAGCCGCTAACTATTAGCTCTGTATTTAAACACCCTTTAGTCTACCTTGTTGAGGCAGGCAAAATGTAAAAATATCTATACCTCGATACTGCAGCACAATTTATGTCTCCAACAGACAGGTAAAATGCACATGAAGAGATAAGTTATGCAAATGCATAATTTTGCATATATATAATCTGTTAGAGAAACAAAATTTTGTGCACCACCCATATACCCTTGTTATAAATAAGAGGCTAGTTTGAGAACTCTATTTTTCTAAAGGATTATTATTTTTTCAAAGAATAATGAATTAATTTTTCTTTAAAAATAAAAATCTCTTCCCAAACTAAGCCTAAAATATATTTCCGCGTCGAAAACGTGCCGCGGAGGCAAATCCCAAATTTGCTACTATGATCGCTCCATGTTATTAATTTTATCGTCACATATAGCTGTCAGTATCCAATTCACCACTTTCTTATTAAAAAATATAGGAAGATTCATATCTATTCTATTTCTAATGATAGAAAGTAAAGTGTTTCTTCGTATCTGTTTTTTTTTTATTCGTAGAATACCCGTCTTTGGTCCGTCATCCTGTCCGATTTTTTTCCCGTGTTCGGTCGTTTTCCGTCACCTGAACCCGTTTGATTCGCTGTATGTAGTTTGGAAACTGAATGCTGATTGGACAACGGACTGGCTGCTAGCTGTCCCTCGTCTCAACATAATACAAACAAATAACTTGATTAGATGGAACTAGCTGTATGTACAGGAGTTTGTTTTTTTGCTGAGTTGATTTTGATTCGATTCATTATGAGGCTGATTTCAATCATTCCCCCTATTTACTCTCCTTTACATTTTAACTAAGGTATTTGATTTTATACAACATTTTTGGAGTTAAAAAATATAATATTTATAATATCATAATATACATGGTTATATGGTGACTAATATTGAAAATAATTAATTTTGTAATTAATATCATTGATCGGTGAAGGGGGGATTAGGGTTTTTCTCTTCTCAATGAGAATGGGGGAGGAGGAGAGTGGATGGTTGTAGCATCTCAGTGAGCGATCATACACCGAAAATCACGGGGAGGTGAATGGTCTAATGTATGTACGAGCAAATCTATCTATACCATCTATTTATATCTACACCTAATATTTAAAAGCTAAATTGTATTCGTTATTTTCTTATTACTATCTAATATTCTAGAATGATGAGGTCGTACTAGCATTAGTGTAGAAAGAGACCCTAGGTGCGCCGCTCCATGATGACCCTGAAGAAGTGATGGAGAGGACACATGTCCTTCATCATGAACTCGCGCTGAAGAGCGGTGATCGTGTGACACAGGAGGGCGGCATTGGATGCCATGTCGTTTTTCGTCACTGAACTTACTGTAGTTCGTTGTATGTGTAGTTTGGAAACTAAATATCGATTAGACACAGACTAGCTGCTAGTTGAACTCTCGTCACAATACAAACAAATAACTTGATTAGATGGAAGCTAGTTGTATGTACTGGAGTTTTTTTTTTGCTGAGTTGAATTTGATTCGATTTATTACGATGTTGATTCCAATCATTCTCTCTCTTATCTCTCCTTATTCGTACTTTATATTCATTTTAAAAACCTCTCCCTCTCTTATTTTCTCCTCTTATTTCTCTTTATTCAGCTCACCTTTACATTTTAATCGAGGTATTTGATTTTATAATCATTTTTTGGAGTTCAAAAAAATATAATATTTATGGTATCGTAATATACATGGCTATATGGTAACTAATATTGAAAATAATTATTTTCGTAATTAATATCATTGATTGGTTAAAGGGGATATTGGAGCTCCCCATCACAAGGTTTTTTCTCCTCACCCGAATAGGAGAGGAGAAGAGTGGATGGTTGGAGCATCTTCGTGAGCAATTATACACTGAAAATCATGGGGAGGTGAGTTGCGTGCACGGTTGGAGCCGTGGTCTAATGTATGCACGAGCAAAAATCTATCTATATCTACACCTAGTATTTAAAAAGCTAAATTTTATTCACTATTTTCTTATTACTACTTAATATTCTAGAATGTTGAGGTCGTATTTGGCACTGGTGTAGGAAGAGGCCATTGGTGCGCCGCTCTACAGTGACCCCAGAAAAGTGGTGGAGATGGCACATGTCCTTCATCACGAACTCCCATTGAAGAGCGACGATCGTGCACTGGAGAAGGGCGGCACTGGATACCGTGAGCACGATGTCGTCGATGTAGAGGAGGAAGTAAGCGATGTCGTCGCCACGTTTGATGGATGAACCGAGACATGCCCAACTTGGCCTCGACGAAATCAAGGGAGACCAAGTAGGAGGCGAAGCAAATATACCAAGCTCGTGGTGATTATTTGAGGCCATACAGAGAGCAGTTCAACATGCAGGTCAAACCCACGCGAGCGGGGTCAATGAAGTTGGCGGGATGGCTACAGTACATCATCTCGATCAGAGTGTCATGGAGGAAGACATTCTTAACGTCCAGCTGGTGGATCGTCCAGTCCTGGGAGAGGGCAAGGGTAGTCCTAACGGTGGCGAACTTGATGACGGAGCTAAAGGTCTCTTCGTAGTCCACTTTGGGGCGTTGCGTGAAACCTCAAAGGACCTAAAAGACCTTACACTGATCCAGAGGGCATCAAACATGAGCTTGTGGCAGAAAAATCACTTGCCGGTGACCACGTTGGTGGTCGGTGACACACACCAAGTCCCAAGTGTGGTTGGATAGTAGGGTCGCGTACTCCTCTATGGCACGACACCAATGGGGATCGGTGAGTGTGGCACTAACGGAGGATGGACATGCAAGGGAGCTAGAGCAGCGTCGGTCGTGAGCACCAGTCGATCGATGGGCCATAAAACATCGACCGAGCATTGCGTCACCATCGGATGGAGGTGATGAGGGTTGCTGTAGAGGGTGACCTGATGGTACACTAGCAGTTCATCCCATAAATGGCCTAAGGCACGGGCCGACACAATAATCGCTTGCAGAGCCACGCCAATCTTCATTGAAAGAATATTGTCTGATGATACCTACAGGGTATGCTCTAGCTACCCCGAGACAACAACACATACTCTTACCCTACAGTTTTGCTCGTGACTTATAGTTTGTTGCTGGCATTAGCGTCGATACCTCCGCATGCTGCACCCGTCTCCACTCTCCACCAACTTCCTCGTCCCACTACACTCCATCGGGACGCCTTCCCCCACCTATGTTGGGCTTTGTTGCTGGCACTTTTGGAAGCGTCATAAGAACTACATCTTCTGGGGCGAGTCTACCACTATCACCGCCACCCTCCGCGCATGTCTGGCGGATGCCTGTTTGTGGGCATATCATCTAAAGATAGTGAATTCCACCAAGGGAGCTCTTGGTGTGCCAATCTCCCCCTTGCCATTTCTCGCATGTAATTCAACATGTATCCCCTCCCTAGGTTTTTTCCTTAGCCTCCTAGGCCTCAAATCAATATATCCGGTGGGGGATTCATCCATCGTCGAAAAAACATGAACCTCTTGTACAATGGGGGATATACAGGAAAACATAAGATACATCTAACACTCTACACTGAATCCTCACCGCCTCCACACTTTCGAGATGTGCAAAAATTTCACGTTGCAGTGTGATACATGGTTTATTGTTTGAAAGTCGCCTAGAGGGGGGTGAATAGGGCGAATCTGAAATTTATAAACTTAAACACAACTACAAGCCAGGTTAGCGTTAGAAATATAACCAAGTCCGAGAGAGGGTGGAAAACAAATCACAAGCAAATATAGAGTGAGACACAAGGATTTGTTTTACCGAGGTTCGGTTCTTGCGAACCTACTCCCCGTTGAGGTGGTCACAAAGACCGGTCTCTTTCAACCCTTTCCCTCTCTCAAACGGTCACTTAGACCGAGTGAGCTTCTATTCTCAATCACACGGGACATTAAGTCCCCGTAAAGACCACCACACAATTGGTGTCTCTTGCCTTGGTTACAATTGAGTTTGTCACAAGAAAGAATGAGAAAAAAGAAGCAATCCAAGCGCAAGAGCTCAAATGAACACAAATGTCGCTCTCTCTAGTCACTATTGATTTGGAGTGATTCTGGACTTGGGAGAGGATTTGATCTCTTTGGTTGTGTCTAGAGTTGAATGCTATAGCTCTTGTATGAGGTATGAATGCTGAAAACTTGGATGCAATGAATGGTGGGGTGGTTGGGGTATTTATAGCCCCAACCACCAAACTAGCCGTTTGGTGGAGGCTGCTATCGAATGGCGCACCGAACAGTCCGGTGCGCCAGCCACGTCACTCGGCCGTTAGGGTTCGACCGTTGGAGCTCTGACAGGTGGGTCTTCTGGCTGTCCGGTGGTGCACCGGACAAGTCCTGTAGACTGTCTGGTGCGCCTGCTGCGCGTGCTCTGACCTCTGCACGCGCAGGCACGTATTAAATGCGTTGCAGTCGATCGTTGCGCGTGAAGTAGTTGTTGCCCCACTGACACACCGGACAATCCGTGCCACCGGACACTGTCCGGTGCATACACCGGACGGTCTGGTGAATTATAGCAGAGCGGCCTCCATTTTCCCGAAGGTAGCTAGTTCAGCATCGAGTTCCCTGGTGCACCGGACAGTCCGGTGCGCCAGACCAGGGCACACTTCGGTTGTCTTTGGCTCTCTTTGTTTGAACCCTTTCTTAGTCTTTTTATTGGTCTATTGTGAACCTTTGGCACCTGTAAAACTTATAATCTAGAGCAAACTAGTTAGTCCAATTATTTGTGTTGGGCAATTCAACCACCAAAATCAATTAGGAAAAGGTGTAAGCCTATTTCCCTTTCAATCTCCCCCTTTTTGGTGATTGATGCCAACACAAACCAAAGCAAATATAGAAGTGCAGAATTGAACTAGTTTGCATAATGTAAGTGCAAGGTTGCTTGGAATGAAACCAATGAATATTACTACTAGATGCGCATGGATGTCTTTTCTTCTTATTAACATTTTGGACCACGCTTGCACCACATGTTTTGTTTTGCAAAAATGTTTTGGAAATTCTTTTCAAAGTTCTTTTGCAAATAGTCAAAGGTAAATGAATAAGATTTTGAGAAGCATTTTCAAGTTTTGAAATTTTCTCCCCTTGTTTCAAATGCTTTTCCTTTGACTAAACAAAACTCCCCCTTAATGAAATCCTCCTCTTAGTGTTCAAGAGGGTTTTAGATATTAATTTTGAAGAGGGTATACCAATTTGAAATTGTATCAAAATAAGATACCAATTGAAAAACTTCTTTTAATACCAAATGAAAGACTACATTTTTTTGAAATTGGTGGTGGTGTGGTCCTTTTGCTTTGGGCTAATACTTTCTCCCCCTTTGGCATGAATCGCCAAAAACGGATACTTGAGTGAAATATAAGCCCTTTAAACTACTCTCTCCCCCTTTGGATGGAAGTAAAGGAGTGAAGATTATTCCAAAGTTGGAGAGTTAGTGCGGAGTGACGGCGAAGGATGAATGATTCGATGGAGCGGAGTGGAAGCCTTGTCTTCGCCGAAGACTCCTTTTCCCTTTCAATCTATGACTTAGCATGAAATGGACTTGAAAGAACACATTAGTCATAGCACATGAAAGAGATGATCAAAGGTATATATATATATGAGCTATGTATGCAAGACATTAATAAAAATTCCTAGAATCAAGAATATTTAGCTCATGCCTAAGTTTGGTAAAAGTTTGTTCATCCAATGGCTTGGTAAAGATATCGGCTAATTGTTCTTTGGTGCTAACATATGCAATCTCGATATCCCCTTTTGTTGGTGATCCCTTAGAAATGATACCGAATGGCTATGTGTTTAGTGCGGCTATGCTCAACGGGATTATCCGACATGCGGATTGCACTCTCATTATCACATAGAAGAGGAACTTCGGTTAATTTGTAACCATAGTCTCTGAGGGTTTGCCTCATCCAAAACAATTGCGCGCAACAATGGCCTACAGCAATACTCGACTTCGGCGGTTGAAAGAGCCACAGAATTTTGCTTCTTTGAAGCCCAAGACACCAGATCTTCCCAAGAACTGGCAAGTCCCTGATGTGCTCTTTCTATTAATTTTACCCTGCCCAATCGGCATCGGAATAACCAATTAAATTAAATGTGGATCCCCTGGGTACCAAAGGCCAAACTTAGGAGTATAAACTAAATATCTCAAGATTCGTTTTACGGCCCTAAGGTGAGCTTCCTTAGGATCGGCTTGGAATCTTGCACACATGCATACGGAAAGCATAATATCCGGTCGTGAAGCACATAAATAGAGTAAAGAACCTATCATCGACCGGTATACCTTTTGATCTACGGATTTACCTCCCGTGTCGAGGTCGAGATGCCCATTAGTTCCCATGGGTGTCTTGATGGGCTTGGCGTCCTTCATCCCAAACTTGGTTAGAATGTCTTGAATGTACTTCGTTTGGCTAATGAAGGTGCCCTCTTGGAGTTGCTTCACTTGAATCCTAAGAAATACTTCAACTCCCCCATCATTGACATCTCGAATTTTTGTGTCATGATCCTACTAAACTCTTCACATGTAGATTCGTTAGTAGATCCAAATATGATATCATCAACATAAATTTGGCATACGAACAAATCATTTTCAAGTGTTTTAGTAAAGAGTGTAGGATCGGCTTTTCCGACTTTGAATCCATTAGCAATAAGAAAATCTCTTAGGCATTCATACCATGCTCTTGGGGCTTGCTTGAGCCCATAAAGCGCCTTAGAGAGTCTATAAACATGATTAGGATACTCACTGTCTTCAAAGCCGGGAGGTTGCTCAACATAGACCTCTTCCTTGATTAGTCCATTGAGGAAGGCACTTTTCACGTCCATTTGATAAAGCTTGAAGCCATGGTAAGTAGCATAGGCAAGTAAAATGCGAATTGATTCAAGCCTAGCTACGGGTGCATAGGTTTCACCGAAATCCAAACCTTCGACTTGTGAGTATCCCTTGGCCACAAGTCGGGCTTTGTTCCTTGTCACCACACCATGCTCATCTTGTTTGTTGCGGAAGACCCACTTGGTTCCTACAACATTTTGGTTAGGACGTGGAACTAAATGCCATACCTCATTCCTTGTGAAGTTGTTGAGCTCCTCTTGCATCGCCATCACCCAATCCGAATCTTGAAGTGCTTCCTCTACCCTGTGTGGCTCAATAGAGGAAACAAAAGAGTAATGCTCACAAAAATGTGCAACACGAGATCTAGTTGTTACCCCCTTATGAATGTCGCCGAGGATGGTGTTCACGGGGTGATCTCGTTGGATTGCTTGGTGGACTCTTGGGTGTGGCGGCCTTGGAACTTGCTCATCCTCCTTGTCTTGATCAATTGCATCTCCCCCTTGATCATTGCCATCGTCATGAGGTGGCTCATCTTCTTGATCTTCCTCTTCATCATCTTGAGCCTCATCCTCATCTTGAGTTGGTGGAGATGCTTGCATGGAGGAGGATGGTTGATCTTGTGCTTGAATGGGCTCTTCGGATTCCCTAGGACACACGTCCCCAATGGACATGTTCCTTAGTGCAACGCACGAAGCCTCTTCATCATCTAATTCATCAAGATCAACTTGCTCCACTTGGGAGCCGTTAGTCTCATCAAACACAATGTCACAAAAAACTTCAACTAGTCCAGTGGACTTGTTAAAGACTCTATATGCCCTTGTGTTTGAATCATATCCTAGTAAAAAGCCTTCTACAGCCTTAGGAGCAAATTTGGATTTTCTACTTCTTTTAACAAGAATAAAACATTTGCTACCAAAGACTCTAAAATATGAAACATTGGGCTTTTTACCGGTGAGGAGGTCGTAGGATGTCTTCTTGAGGATTCGGTGTAGATACAATCGGTTGATGGCGTAGCACGCGGTGTTGACTGCCTCGGCCCAAAACCGATCCAAAGTCTTGTACTCATCAAGCATGGTTCTTGCCATGTCCAATAGAGTTCTATTCTTCCTCTCCACTACACCATTTTGTTGTGGCATGTAGGGAGAAGAGAACTCATGCTTGATGCCCTCCTCCTCAAGGAAGCCTTCGATTAATGAGTTCTTGAACTCCATCCCATTATCGCTTCTAATTTTCTTGATCCTTAAGCCGAACTCATTTTGAGCCCGTCTCAAGAATCCCTTTAAGGTCTCTTGGGTTTGAGATTTTTCCTGTAAAAAGAATACCCAAGTGAAGCGAGAATAGTCATCCACAATAACAAGACAGTACTTACTCCCGCCGATGCTTATGTAAGTGATCGGGCCGAATAGGTCCATGTGGAGGAGCTCGAGTGGCCTGTCAGTCGTTAAGATGTTCTTATGTGGATGATGAGCGCCAACTTGCTTCCCGGCTTAGCATGCGATACAAATCCTGTCTTTCTCAAAATGAACATTGGTTAGTCCTAAAATGTGTTCTCCCTTTAGAAGCTTGTGAAGATTCTTCATCCCAACATGTGCTAGTCGGCGATGCCAGAGCCAGCCCATGTTAGTCTTAGCAATTAAGCAAGTGTCGAGTTCAACTCTATTGAAATCAACTAAGTATAGCTGACCCTCTAACACTCCCTTAAATGCTACTGAATCATCACTTCTTCTACAGACAGTGACACCTACATCAGTAAATAGACAGTTGTAGCCCATTTTGCATAATTGAGAAACAGAAAGCAAATTGTAATCTAAAGAGTCTACAAGAAAAACATTGGAAATAAAATGGTCAGGAGATATAGCTATTTTACCCAAACCTTGGTTCCATCCCCGAATGTAATAGCTCGTTGGGGATCTTGGTTTTTCTCATAGGAGGAGAACATCTTTTTCTCCCCTGTCATGTGGTTTGTGCACCCGCTATCGATGATCCAACTTGAGCCCCCGGATGTATAAACCTACAAAACAAATTTAGTTCTTGTTTTTAGGTACCCAAACAGTTTTGGGTCCTTTGACATTAGATACAAGAACTTTGGGTACCCAAACACAAGTCTTTGATCCCTTGTGTTTGTCCCCAACATACTTGGCAACTACCTTGCCGGATTTGTTAGTCAAAACATAGGATGCATCAAAAGTTTTAAATGAAATGCTAGGTTTATTTGATGCACTAGGAGTTTTCTTCTTAGGCAATTTAGCACGAGTTGATTGCCTAGAACTAGATGTCTCACCCTATACATAAAAGCATGATTAGGGCCAGAGTGAGACTTCCTAGAATGAATTCTCCTAATCTTATGCTCGGGATAACCGACAGGGTACAAAATGTAACCCTCGTTATCCTGAGGCATGGGAGCCTTGCCCTTAACAAAGTTAGATAATTTTTTAGGAGGGGTATTAAGTTTGATATTGTCTCCCTTTTGGAAGCCAATGTCATCCTTGATGCGACGACGTCTCCCACTATAAAGCATACTACGAGCAAATTTAAATTTTTCATTTTCTAGCTCATGCTCGGCAATTTTAGCATCTAATTTTGCTATATGATCGTTTTGTTGTTTAATTAAAGCCATATGATCATGAATAGCATCAATGTCAACATCTCAACATCTAGTGCAAATAGAAACATGTTCAGTGGTAGATGTAGAGGGTTTGCAAGTTTTTAGTTCAACAATCTTAGTATGTAAAATATCATTTTCACTTCTAAGATCGGAAATGGAAGCATTGCAAACATCTAAGTCTTTAGCCTTAGCAATTAATTTTTCATTTTCAATTCTAAGGCTAACGAGAGAGGCATTTAATTTTTCAATCTTAGCAATAGAAATAGCATGATCATTTCTAAGATTGGCATATGAATCATCACAAACATTTGAATCAATCTTAGCAATTAATCTAGCATTTTCATTTCTAAGGTTGGCAATCAAATCATGACAAGTGCTTAGCTCACTAGTTAATTTTTCACATTTTTCCATTTCTAGAGCATAAGCATTCTTAACCTTAACATGTTTCTTATTTTCCTTAATTAGGAAGTCCTCTTGGCTATCCAAGAGTTCATCCTTATCATGAATAGCGCTAATCAATTCATTTAACTTCTCTTTTTGTTCCATGTTAAGGTTGGCAAAAAGAGTAAACAAATTATCCTCCTCATTACTAGAATTGTTTTCATCACTAGAGGATGCATATTTAGTGGAGGATTTAGATTTAACCTTCTTCCTTTTGCCGTCCTTTGCCATGAGGCACTTGTGGCCGACGTTGGAGAAGAGGAGTCCCTTGTTGACGGCGATGTTGGTGGCGTCCTCGTCGGAGGAGGAATCGGTGGAGCTCTCGTCGGAGTCCCACTCGCGGCACACATGGGCATCGCCGCCCTTCTTCTTGTGGTACTTCTTCTTTTCCTTTCTTCTCCCTTCTTGTCGTCGCCCCTGTCACTGTCACTAGAAATAGGACATTTTGCAATAAAGTGACCGGGCTTACCACACTTGTAGCAAACCTTCTTGGAGCGGGGCTTGTAGTCCTTCCCCCTCCTTTGCTTGAGGATTTGTCGAAAGCTTTTGATGATTAAAGCCATCTCCTCATTGTCGAGTTTTGAGGCGTCGATGGGGAGCCTACTTGGTGTAGACTCTTCCTTCTTCTCCTCCGTTGCCTTGAATGCGACGGGTTGTGCCTCGGGCGTGGAGGAGGTCCTTGCTCGATGATTTTTTTGAGCCTTTGATCATTAGCTCAAAGCTTACAAACTTCCCTATAACCTCCTCGGGAGACATTAGCTTGTATCTAGGATCACCTCGAATTAATTGAACTTGCGTAGGGTTAAGAAAAATGAGGGATCTAATAATAACCTTGACCATCTCATGGTCATCCCATTTGGTGCTCCCGAGGTTGCGCACTTGGTTCACCAAGGTCTTCAAGCGGTTGTACATGGCTTGTGGATCCTCTCCTTGGTGAAGCATGAAGCGACCGAGCTCCCCCTCGATCGTCTCCCGCTTGGTGATCTTGGTCACCTCGTCTCCTTCGTGCGCGGTCTTGAGCACGTCCCAAATTTTCTTTGTGCTCTTCAACCCTTGCACCTTATTATACTCCTCACGACTTAGAGAGGCGAGGAGTATAGTAGTGGCTTGGGACTTGAAGTGATGAATTTGGGCTACTTCTTTCGTATCATAGTCTTCATCCCCTACGGATGGTACCTGTACACCAAACTCAACAACATTCCAAATGCTTGTGTGGAGTGAGGTTAGATGATGCCTCATTTTGTCACTCCACATATTGTAATCTTCACCGTCAAAAACCGGTGGTTTGCCTAATGGAACGGAGAGTAAAGGAGTACGCTTTGAAATACGAGGGTAGCATAGGGGAATCTTACTATACTTCTTGCGCTCATGGCGCTTAGAAGTTATGGATGGCGCGTCAGAGCCAGAGGTGGATGGTGATGAAGAATCGGTCTCGTAGTAGACCACTTTCCTCATCTTCCTTTTCTTGTCGCCACTCCGATGCGACTTGTGGGAGGAGGATTTCCTTCTCCTTCTCTTTGTTGCGGGACTCTACCGATGGAGCCTTCCCGAGGCTTGTAGCGGGCTTGTCGCCGGTCACCATCTCCTTCTTGGCGTGATCTCCCGACATCACTTCGAGCGGTTAGACTCTAATGAAGCACCGGTTCTGATACCAATTGAAAGTCGCCTAGAGGGGGGTGAATAGGGCGAATCTGAAATTTATAAACTTAATCACAACTACAAGCCGTGTTAGCGTTAGAAATATAACCGAGTCCGAGAGAGAGGGTGGAAAACAAATCGCAAGCAAATAAAGAGTGAGACACAATGATTTGTTTTACCGAGGTTCGGTTCTTGCGAACCTACTCCCCGTTGAGGTGGTCACAAAGACCGGGTCTCTTTCAACCCTTTCCCTCTCTCAAATGGTCACTTAGACCGAGTGAGCTTCTCTTCTCAATCACACGGGACACTAAGTCCCCGCAAGGACCACCACACAATTGGTGTCTCTTGCCTTGGTTACAATTGAGTTTGTCACAAGAAGAATGAGAAAGAAAAGAAGCAATCCAAGCGCAAGAGCTCAAATGAACACAAATGTCGCTCTCTAGTCACTATTGATTTGGAGTGATTCCGGACTTGGGAGAGGATTTAATCTCTTTGGTTGTGTCTAGAGTTGAATGCTATAGCTCTTGTATGAGGTGAATGCTGAAAACTTGGATGCAATGAATGGTGGGGTGGTTGGGGTATTTATAGCCCAACCACCAAACTAGCCGTTTGGTGGAGGCTGCTGTCGAATGGTGCACCGGACAGTCTGGTGTGCCAGCCACGTCACCCGGCCGTTAGGGTTCGACCGTTGGAGCTCTGATAGGTGGGGTCTTCTGGCTGTCCGGTGGTGCACCGGACAAGTCCTGTAGACTGTCTGGTGCGCCTGCTGCGCGTGCTCTGACCTCTGCGCGCGCAGGCGCGCATTAAATGCGTTGCAGTCGACCGTTGCGCGCGAAGTAGTCGTTGCTCCACTGACACACCGGACAGTCCGGTGTGCCACCGGACACTGTCCGGTGCATACACCGGACGGTCCGGTGAATTATAGCGGAGCGGCCTCCATTTTCCCGAAGGTAGCTAGTTCAGCGTCGAGTTCCCTGGTGTACCGGACACTATCCGGTGGCACACCGGATAGTCTGGTGCGCCAGACCAGGGCACACTTCGGTTGTCTTTGGCTCTCTTTGTTTGAACCCTTTCTTGGTCTTTTTATTGGTCTATTGTGAACCTTTGACACCTGTAAAACTTATAATCTAGAGCAAACTAGTTAGTCCAATTATTTATGTTGGGCAATTCAACCACCAAAATCAATTAGGAAAAGGTGTAAGCCTATTTCCCTTTCATTGTTGATTTATCGTCTCCTTTGTCAGGGGATCTTGTCGATGTGCATTTTGGAAAACTATGGTGTTGATCCTTACAACAACGAGCTCTTTTTATAATTATGCTCAATTTTGTAACCTGGCTGCTAATTATGCCAGCATTCATGTTATGTGTCGCTGGCCCTGCTGCCCCATTGTGCTTAGTGTACAATTGTTTTCGTTGTTTATTATGGTTGGTGCCCACAAAAACCTTGTAACGCTGCATGACCTGTATGTAGAGTACATAACACAAGGTTGGTGTAGTTTGCCAGTATGAAATGCAGTCATCTAGGTGCCATTTGATAGTTTCATTAACCATGTTACCTTATGATTCGCTGAATTGTGCGTGTTCAGTGGCAAGCAAGGCTAGTGGAACATTTGATCTATTGTTGTCTGTAGTAGATCATGTAAAGTAGGGAATTTGTTCTGTAGATGATAGTGTTTTAGAGTGAAGTTTCAAATAGGGGATGAGATAGAGGATGAGATAAGATAGCTGCCGGGGCAGCCACCGATGCTATGGGTGTGAAGGTTGGATAAATTCGGGGCGTTAGTGAAGGAAGCGGCTTTTGTAAGTTAAGGTTCGATAAATTTAGGACGTTAGTGAAGGAATCAACTTTTTAAGCTCACATCGTTGTTCATAGGCAACTAGGCAAGGCAAACACCTAAATTCTTGGGTGTTCCCATATGGTTGCCATCTTCTCATCACCAGGATCACAATATCAAGGGGAAAAAAGAAGACTATGGTCGCAGACTGAAAGAAAATGTAGGTGCAAACCTCCTTCTGACTGTATGTCATTATTTTTTTAACATGTTGGTTTCATTAGCTATCTCATTTTATTTGACATGAGGCAATGGCAGAGCAAGGATTTGACTAAGTGTAGGGTCGGATGTGACACTAAAAATCTGTCATTGTATTCTGGATGTACCTACGTCGTGGATCAGCGGATGATGTAGTCACTGCCGGTTGTTGTGCCATTGTGGATGTCGACTCCAGTGGGTGGCCGCGCCGTGGAAGGCAAGAAGAAAGCAGCAAGCCACGCACCATACACGGTCGCACTGCACGCTGCTAGCCCATAGCCTGCGCCCTTGCCTACCTCATTGGTCGCAACAAAGGCGGCGCGCCGGCATGGTGCCTCCTGTCGCTTGTGGCCTTGTGCAGCGCTTGTTCACCGTCGCGACCGCTCGTAAAGCGCCACCACCGCTGCTCGTGGCCTCGCGCAAAGCATCGTCGGTCTCCCGCCGCTGTCGCTGCTGTTGGCGGCTTCACGCACCATCACCGCCTTTCGATCTGGTGCATATGAGCCATCGTCACTCTTTTTGAAACCCTAGCTAGCTAGCACACACTCCCGTTCGGCTGCACGGCCCGCACCCGCTTGCAAGTCGCAGCTAGTACGCGCATAGTCGACTGGATGAAAACTTTCTACCATGTGAGGACTTTTTAGTTTTTGAGCTTGGGCCTATAGCAGTTAGTTGGGTCAAAAGTAGGGTCTGGGCCCTAGTAGCCACAGGCCTAGCTCCGCCAATGACATGAGGTCGATTCCTCGGTCACAAACTTACAATGCCTTGGACTGGTCGCCTAAATAGGAATGTTAGGTGGGTACTCCTCTAAGGGATGTGTTTGGTTCAACTTTCTGAACCAGATTCGTTGTAAAAAATCTATAATATCAACTAAACAGGTACAACATGAGAATAGATTATCAAAAATTTATAGATTTCTCTAGTTAAATTTAAAATCACCTACCTCATTTTTTGCAGACTTTTGTCATGCATGTTACAAGTTGGCATGCTCTTATATGATCTACAATTAACATTGTTTCAAACAAAGAAATTTCAGTTTTTTGTTCACAATTGCCAGTTCACAACAACTTTCTCACATCACACAGCTAGAATAAGATTTTTTTATAAATCTTTCGCTGAACAAAATTGTCGGCGTTTCGGACCTGGGGGACCCTCGACCGGACCGACTAGTGAATTTTGTGCCGCGTGCCCCTGCCCAGATGGGTTGATGCAAGATGGAACACAAGAGGAGGGATGAGGCTTATATTATCTTGCACTGGGGTGCTTGCAGTAGGGGCTACAAGCTTCGTGAGAGAGGGAACCGGCCCTAGGCCTCTTGAGAAGCCTAGTGTTGCAGAGTGGAGTTCGATGTTCGAGTGAGTCTGTCTCCGTCGTTCTTACCACTCGTGCCCCCTCCCCTCAGAAGGCCCTGGGCATCCCATTTTATAGATACAAGGGGTGGTCCAGCTGTACATATGGGGGTGTAGCTATGTGCTAACGTGTCCGGCAAAGAAGTGCTTGAGCCATGTATGAAGCGCAGCTGGCGGTGCGGCCCTGGGTCCTGCTGACGTTTCTTTGCCTTCGTAGAGAGCTTGAGAACAATCGACGTCATGGGCGCATGCAGGGAACCATCATTACCTGTTGCCGGAGTAATCTAGATGTGACACTGGTCTTATTCCTTTGTAGCCTGAGGCGGCTAGCTAGAGGTAGGGTAATGATGTGTCCCCTGTAGCGTAGTCGGTCCGAGGCCGAGGTCGGGCGAGGTAGTGACTTCTCCCGAGGCCAAGGCTAAGGCCGAGGTCAGGGTCGGGCGAGGCGGAGACCTTCTCCCGAGGCCGAGGCTGAGGCCGAGGTCGGGGTCGGGCGAGGCGGAGACCTTCTCCCGAGGCTGAGGCTGAGGCCGAGGCCTGGGGTCGGGCGAGGCGGAGCTCCCTGTTGCACCCGAGGCTGAACTCGGGAAAGGCCGTGACTCACTGTTGTTAGTCTTTCCCTAGTGGTTGACACACTAGTCGGAACGGGGTGAATAGTGTTGTTTTCCTGTCAGAACGATCAGTAAAGGGGCGAAGTGACTGCGGTCATTTCAACCTTGCCGACTGAGGCGCACGTGTCAAGATAAGGTGTCAGGTGATCCCTGCATTAAATGCGCATGCGATACGGTCGGCGGTAATACGATTTGGCCGAGGTTGTTATACGACAAAGTTTGCCCGAGCTTAGCCTCGGGCGAGCCGGGGGTGTGCCTGCTGACTGAGGAGGCCCTCGGGCGAGGCGTGAATCCGTCCGGGACCACTGTTCTTGCCCAAGGCCGGGCTCGGGCGAGACGAGATCGCGTCCCTTGGTAGATGAGACTTTAACTTTGCGCTGTGCTTACCATCCTTTACGGTCTGTTTTAAAGATGTTTTCCAGCTATGCTTAGAAGTATTGGGGGTACCCCTAATTACGGTACCCGACAAAAATAAACCCTAATTGAATAAAAAACAAGCAGAACTAGTGCAATTTGACGTTATCACACTAGTGCGCTGTGATGTTCTAAACTTGGGCAGCTGGTTACTTGGTAGTACGGATTAGGGAACATACCAGGTACAAATCAATCATCATGTTGGACGTTGGTGAAGGTGAGAGGAAGTATTTGAAAATATACCATAGAGAGTTATTTTTTAAAAAATGTCATAACCGGTTCGTAAAATATATCATTGATTTCTCTAGAAGGTGCATACAGGTGGTTGGTTTGTGCATATGTTTGCATTTGCACCTGATACGTTCCATGGATCTGACTGGTGAGGCGATGTGAGGAAATATACATAGCCAAAAACTGTCCATCAAGAGACGCACTAGACGCCGTATTGGGCTTCATGGGCTGGGCTCGTTCCCCCTTTTTATTTTTTGTAGAAATTCTATAGGATGTTGCAGTGATACTAGGGGCATTTGGTTACAGACTTACAGGTACTAAAGCGTATACCGAATACATGTCTTAAATATATTTTAATTATAAAATTAATTATTATATAGGTGAGTATTAAACGTCTGACGTGATAATTTTGTTAGGTCAAATTAATCCATAATTAGCAAACGACAAGATATTTTTTGTTAGGTCAAATTAATCTATAATTAGCAAATGTTTATTGTAGCATTATATAGATGAACCATGAACTATATAGATTTAATAGTTTCGTCTTACCGTTTAGTTTGTATCCAGAACAGAGTTTAGTTTGTATCCAGAACAGAGGTAGCGGTGGGGCTGGCGGGGCTCTACCGAGCCCATAGAGCCTCACTAAAATCTCTCCTAAGATTTTTAGTATACATGCATAATGTACTTAAAAATAGCCTTCAAACATCTGACGTGATTAAAAATTAGGAGAGGAACCAAACACCCCCCTTATACTCCCGGGAACAGACATCAGGAAAGGGTACACGCATCACACAAAAGGTGGGGTACGGATAAGATTATAGATGGATGGTGACACAACACAGCAGGGCACATGGCTAGCCTGCTACCGTGCTGCTGCACCCACAACACAACACACTGCTCGCCAGAAGCGCCCCAGGGAGCCAGGGGAGGACACGACGCCGCCATCAGGCATCATCATCATCTCAGACTCAGAGCATGCCATGGCACGCAACTAACTGACTGACTCGAAACGCACACAGCGACGCCGCTATACTTTATTAAGCTTTATAATTAGCTAGCTTCCTCCGGCCGGCCTGCAGGGTGGAGCACCTAGCTCACTTGCCGCACTTGCAGGGGTCGCAGCCGCAGTTGGCCGCCGCAGTTGCACCCGCCGTTCTCAGCTCCGGCGGCCGCCTCGAACCCGCCCTCGGCGTGCCTGCATGCGTGCTCCAAATCATCACCACCATGTAAAGAGAGCACAAAAAAGGTCAGTCTTGCTCTCACATATAGACATGTATAACCATGTGTTGCTCTGCTATTATTTGGCGCCGATCGAGAGAGAGGTGAGGGAGCACATACCCCTTGGATGGTGCGACACCCATGACGAGAGCCTGGGTGGTGGTGGTCACCTGCTCAGCCATGTCCGGGTACATCTTGCTGCACCTGCATACATGTAGAGACAGACAGACATACAGATCGATAACGATGAGCATGACAAGAAAAAAAGGCAGCAAAGGTTCGGTTCGGTCCGTTCCGTGGATGGATGGATGGATGTGAATCGAAGCGCATGCAGCAAGACGAAAGCAGAGCCAGCCATGGAGGAAGGCATGCAGATCAGGGCCGGAAACCATGTACACACACACATGTTCATCCGTCAGATCTGACTCCGTCCGAGCGCAACGCGGAACGGGAGCGAGGACTGCGGACGGGGCTTACCCTCCGCAGCCGTTGCCGCACTTGCAGCCGGAGCCGCACCCGCAGTTGCCTCCGCAGCACGACATCCTCTCTCTCTCTCGACCTCGCAAACAAGAACACGGATGAACTGAACGAGAAGCTCACAGTCGCAGTGGACAGACGACCTGCGGCCTTGCTCCCGTTTTATAAGGCCGGGCGGGGGAGCAGGCCAGCCATCTGGCCGCCCACGCGGCGCGGGGTCTGGATGCTCCCGTGACGTGCGAAGTTACACTCCTGCCCCCCACCCCTGCACGGCTCTCTGGCCGTAGCCGTCCATGCGCCATGAGACGCGGACAAATGCGGTTCGGAGAGCGAGCGTCACGCGCGCCGCGTATCCTATGCGGACTGCGGGCGGTGCGATCCGGATTTTCCCTGCGGCGGCGTCCTCTGCTTGCGGGGGCAGGGCAGGGCAGTAAATTGAATCAGTCCGCCACCTACTACAAGCCTACAACTATCAACCATTTTTTTTTGTTGTTTGTATTGTTCGCTTTAAAACGTTTGTGTGACGAATTTTTATTACAGCATCTTTGGGCGGTTCCGTTACTACTAAATTTTAGTCTAAGGATTAAACTTTAGTCCCTATTCTGTTTGGTCTAAAAACTAAAAAAAAACTAAAGATCATTATTGGAGACTTGTTCTCAAATGCTATGAATTAAGAACAAGGCAACACAGAAAAGGTTAATGGTTAATGCCCTTCGTCCTTCGAAACATTATTTCCCTCATGATATAATGATCTTCAGACGAAGGTCATGAAGGACGTACCTTCATCATTACATATATATTAACGAAAGGAGAAGCATATGAAACATGAGGAATAACATAAATGATCATATGACATTATTAATACTTTTTCATTATATCATTATGAATGAACATGAACAATATTGAATTACATTTATACCTTCAGCTTAACAGAAGGCAAAAGTCCAAGCGTAACGTGCGTGTGAGTATAAGTCCGCCCTGAACAGTACGGGGTACTGTTCATCTATTTATAGACACAGGACACAACCTATAAGAAATTACATTATGCACTTTACATTTACTATTGACTTATAGAAAAATCTATGAGGACTGAACAACCTTTTCCCTTTTCAGTCGGTTCCCTTTTCTGCGATTTAGCCGAAGCTCCCTTCCGCACAGCTTCGGAGCGACGGCAACCTTCGTCACGATCAAGCTCCTCATCGTGTATGCTTTTATCATAAATCCGAAGATACCTGTCCATAAACCATACTTGGAAGACATTGTTAAATTATGTTTTTGAGGACCTTCAGAGGACGAAGGCCCCCAACAATAGCCCTCACAGTATTAATTTGTTTAAGATAACGAATTCAGACTGCGACATGGACGAAGGCCTTAAGCCAAAGGTCCGAAAAAACATCTTCCCTTTGCTAGAATAGCAATAGTCAATGATAGACGGGACCCTCCAATTTGGAGTGCGTCGATCGTATAAATAAGAACTCACCCTGACCACATTTGGTACGCTACTTGCCGCTTGCCTTGTTTGCTCAATTTTTTAGCTCTTGCTTACCAACGCTTGCCTAGTTTCTCAGACTTCCTAAGCTTCGGTTTAAGGACACATTTTCGCGCATTTCCGAAGAGAAGATGTCTCAGGACAAAAAAGTTGCCACTGAGACGAAGCTGACCGAAGAGGAGAAGCTCCTTGAGGAGAAGACTGCTGGATTTGTTGAGTCAATAGCAAAGACAAATACAGAGAAGATTATTAAAGATATACTAGAAGGTTTGTCTGAAGATACTGATGATAGCGATAGCTATGATGTGGAGAGTGGAGGCAAAGACTCTGAAGATCGCCCTAGCGACCAAGTCATACAGTCTTCGGGAAATCAACTATCAAACAGAGTCATCTTGATAATATGAGAGGAAGGTATTTTCGAGATATGTCTATTGTGAGGGCCGACGTAGACAGAGTCGTTCCTGCTCCCGAAGAAAACGAAGTTGTGATCTTCCGGAGCTTCTTCAAAGCTGGACTTCGGTTCCCGTTGAGCAGATTTATGGTTGAAGTTTTAAAGACATACAGATTTTCCTTCACCAGATCACTCCCGAAAGCAGTTATTAGAATGAGGATCTTCGTCTGGGCTGTGAGAAGTCAAGGTCTAGAGCCAAGTGCAAGATGTTTTTGCTGTATGCATGAGCTTTCATATGAGACGAAGCCCTGGGGTAAAGAACAATATCATAACAATTTCGGTTGCTATAGCTTCGTTGCTCGCTCTGGCGCAAGCTACCCAGTGCCAACGTTTCGAAAGAGATGGCCCGGGCCTGGATGGAAGAGTGGTTCTATGTGAAAAATGATTTGAAGGCGAGAGAAGACATTAAAGAGATCATCATGCCCCCATCTGGTCCCGCTTCGGCCTTCGAAAGCCGAAGGTAGAAATTGATGAGGCAGCCGAAGCATGCGAAGGGCCTTCA